>CM038110.1:38317746-38895246 GCA_001642375.2 Mentha longifolia
TGTTATTTCTTTGTGTCACAAAGGTCCGTGTGATGGGATAAGAAATAAAGTGACCGTCGTGTCTTGGTCAAGAATTTTGCAAGTAGACGTCCACATTAAAGTGGCCTGTATGCGAAATGATCGACAACTCGTTTGTTAGTCAATGTTACTTTTATCAAGGGGTTGTAACATTGTTAACATAAAGTTATTCACTCTCACCAAGTTCTTAATTGCCAACTTGTTTATATTTTTTCAGAGATGTCTACTACCTCTCTCATTAACCTATTAACTTCGAAACCTCTCTCGGGGCCTAACTTCCAAGAGTGGAAGAGAACCTTGAATTACGTCTTGGTTGCTGAGGAACATGCTTATGTTTTCACCACTGCTCCTCCACCTGCTTTAAATGCTCGTTCTACTCCAGAACAACGGGAGATTCATGCAAGATGGCAGAAAAGTAATAATATGGCCAAGTGCCATATGATTACTAGTATGACACCTGAACTACAACTTCAACATGATAACATGTTAACAGCTGCAGAGATCATGAGAAGTCTCCAGGAGATGTTCGGAGAGAAGGATGCCTCAGCGCTAAATGAGCTCAAGAGGAAAATCATGGCCAGTCAGATGGCGGAGGGTTCATCAATTAGAGAGCATGTGATGGGGATGATTTCCTTGTATAACGAACTCACTAGATTGGGAGGTGGTATTGAGGAGAAAGTGATGCCAAACATCATTCTCAATAGCCTGCCTAAATCTTATGAGAACTTTCGGCTGAATGCAATAATGTCTAAATGACAGTTTAAGCTCAATGAACTGTTAAATGAGTGTGTGACAGCCAAAGGGGTCATGGGAAAGGGGCCTCAAGCTCAAGCTTTCTCTACTGCTTCTTCCAAGGATGTTCCCTCTTCTTTGGGTACGAAGAAAAAGAGGTTTCCTAAGGGAAAGAAGAAAGAAAATTGGATGGTGCGAACAAAGCTCAAGCTCCTCAAGGTGGCGTTAAAAAGCTTAAGGGCAAATGTCACAAGTGCAACAAGGTGGGTCATTGGAAAGCGGATTGTCCAATGAAGAAAGACAAAGGTATGTCTCACATTTAGTGACATAGTTAAACATAATAGTAACTGGTTTAGTCACAGTTATTAACTAGTAAGACTAATTATGTATTGTTACAATTTCCTTTGTAGGCCCGGCCCCAAAGGAGTAAGTGAGGCAGTCCGATATCTTCAAAGGTCGACAAGCACGGAGAGGGTGTGCGTTTGTTGAGGATTGAAGATCATCTACCTTTGTTCATCTTATCGTTTTGAGAGTGAGAGATATGATACATTATTTCTAGTTATATTGGTTTGCCGAGTTTTGGCGGTACTTTTATTTTTTCGTAGTTTCATTTACATTGGTTTTGCCGGTTTGGCAAGTACTTTATGTTGGTTTTGAAACATTTTGAATGATTATTTATTAACATTCTGTTGGGGCGGTTTGCTCCAACATTAGTTTGTTGATTTGATTTAATCATTCGTGTTGAAATAATTATCTATAACTCATCTCTGGCTGTTAGATGAATATCTTTCTTTCTCTTTGTTTGCCACCCTTTTGCCCATCTTTTATGAAATATTACTTAGAACGTTATTTATGACCATATGGTTCTTTTGTCTTTAGAATCGATTCTAAAAAGGCTTTAAAGCCCAATTTTCTATTATCGGTTCAGAGTTAAGGTAAGTATGCACATATCTTAGATAAAGGTGCAAACTATTACCTAGGTCGATAAATTTGAAAGTTCAAAAGTATATTTCAATGAAAAGAAGGAACAAAACTTGTTGCATAGTTCCAAAAGAATAGACGATCATTGCACAAAGCAATGTAACTGTTTTTGGAATAAAAACTATTGATCAACAAGACTATGATGAACACTAAATTCTTGAATTTGATTCAAGAAGTTGGACAATTCACGAAACATAACTAAGGGTGCTAGATAGTGTACCACAGTATTGCACATTTGTCTTTACAAATCCTCGTCTTAGTGGGAGTGGCCTGAGTAAGCCTCACATTATTTCATGTTCGTAGAGAATCTTGTAATTCTTAGAAAAATGAGCAAGTGTATGAACATCCACTTATGACAGTAATAAGAGGCATTTGGAAGAAATCGTTGCAAGTCACTATTTCCATTTATGAATCGGAAGTTCATAGAAGTAATGGTTTTGTATGATCCTACCATTGGAGTAAAGGCCACAAATGGTAATAGGATATACAAGTAAAATAAGAATAAAACGGAAAGCAAAGGGCTTTTAGGCCCAATTTTCAAGACTTTGTCGGGAAATTTCTATTTATATTCTATCATCCACACATTTATATCTCTAACCGTTTCAAGTAAATGTATGTCTGCCGAATTCCAATCCGGTTACCTAGCCTTGGTAATGACATTTAAAGGAAACTACATGAGAAGTAATGTGTAAGATAGTGATATGCACGTCACCTTTGAAGCTTAAGTTGTTAAGCAGTGGTCCAAGATGATGACAAGTTCATTAGGAACAAACACAAGTAGAACATAGGTTCTATGCAATGTGTTAATGAACATTATGATTTTGTCTTTGCTTAGATGGAAGCCTGGTTATTCTAGTACATTATGTAGATAGTATAATAGCATTGGAAATAATGTGAAAAGTATTATCTGAAATAAAGTGTTGATTATCTGAACAATTTAGAATGAAGATATGAATATGAGTTGGAAATATTCGGAGCAAATATTGTACTTTTATTCATGTATCTTTCATAGACTATTGTTCTGGCTAACAAGCCAGATATCTGCTTTTACCAAAGGCATAGTAAGCGAGATATTAGTCAGGACACTCTTTACTAGTTTGTTGACAAAGATAATAAGGCAAGCCGAGTCGGAGAAAATTGACCTTGAACTATGTATTCATTATAGAAAGTAGAATTATTTCTTGATAAGTTTCGAATAGTAATGTATTCTGAGAGCTCATCGTGACAAGCTGAATCTGTGGCAGTTGAAAAGAGCCACTAACAGAGCTATATGGTTCAAGACTTTACTATATGAACTGGTAGTAATATAGTTTGCCATAATTAAATACTCAAGTGCAAAGGTAAATGTATTGAAATCCGTAAATGTTACGTAACCAGTTAGCACATAGTTGCTAGTACTGCGTGGTTGATAACCACTCAAGGGGCGATTAAATGGTTTAAAGAGATAAGTACTCGAGAAACATAATATGACAAGATCCTTCACTAAGTGTAACATGTCAAGAGCTTCCTAAGCACGTGGCTGACATTGTGTTAGTGAGCCTCCCACAGTAAAATCTTTGAGTATAAGTGGGAGAAGTATGTCTAGAAGTTGTTTTAAAACAGTGTATAACATGGATAGTCATAAAGTATTTTCCTCTAGACACATGGTATACTAAAAGGTTTTACTTTAGTAGAAGTGGGAGATTGTTGGGATTTTTTATACCTAAAGCAAAACCAGTGTTTTAGTGTATACAAAGATTATTCCACTATTTACAATCACCTATCTGACATTATATAGTTGAGATTGAATAAGTCCATTTTCTCATATTTTAGTTAACGTGCCAGCTGCGTCTGGTGGGGATCATGTATTTCGGTGACTCATGAGATATAAATGATTATCACAGTTGAGATAACTTGGGCAAAGTTATTGGTTTAAACTGCAACATTAACAGTAGTGGTGGGTCTCAATCACTAGTTATGCTGATACCGTGGAACGTATTGATAGGATCGCAGTGAGATAATGTTCTTCTGGACTTACCCTTATAATGAGGTGAAGAACTAAAAGATCTCAGGTCTTAGTAGCTTGATCTTAATCCTGATAAACTATTTGACATATACGAGTTCTTCACCGTTGCTTTAACTTATTCGGTATGGGCCTTGTGAGGTTCCTCAATTCCTTATATCTTGGGTAACATGGAGACATGTATGATGTCTAGTTAGTTGTATGGAGACACCGTGTCCATTTAGGTTGACATATCCTCTTAGGGAGTTCACAATGTTTATTATACCAAGTCTTGCAAGCTTGATTAACATCAAGGTATAATAATAAGGTTGAACAGGTACTACCTAAGGAAGTATAAGAGGTTAATTAATTGAGAGCAGTCAGACGAGCTCTAATTAATTAACAGATATCAGGATTCTTAAACACGGGGATCGCACTAAGCAAACTACAAGCCCCAATCTGCATAATCGGGACAGCGCGGTGATTCAGTTGTAACTCTTTAGTGGAATGAGTTATAGCTCTAATTGTGATAAATGTTCTAGGAGAGAGCATAGTAATTATCTAATTAGGAAAGGCCTAACTCTGTCTGGTATCTAGGTCCCTAGAGTGGTCCAAACACCTCAGGATGGATCAGAAGTTAAATATTGAGCCCAATAGTTGATTTGGACGAAGAGAGCAAACTTGTGGGCCCATAAGCCCACAAGTGGCGTCACTTAAGGAGAAACCCTAGGTGGGGCGCCTATTACTCTCAGTTGGGCCAAGGCTTGCACTTAAGCCCAATGTGTGTTAATTATTATTTAATTAAAGCGCACACACGCAATCTCTCTTGGGGATATTTATAAGTAATTATAAATAGAGATTAGGTTCGACCTAATCATTAATCCACAATCATAACACACACTTTGAGAAGTGAATCTCAAAGAGAGAGAAAGAAAGGCAGCGGCGTTTCTTCTTGGAGAAGAAACTGAGTTGAATTCATTCAAATCAAGTGCAAGACGTGATCCAAGATCTGATCTCGATTTTAACGCCCACTCTGTTGTTCGAGCATGAGGAACGGGATAACATTCCAGTAATCTAGACCTGTAGATTACCATCTCCGAGCTCGAAGGTACATCTCGATTTATGTATGAATTAATTGCATTAATTACAACAACCAATTCAGATCCGAGGCAAAATTTGTTCACTTTCGATATAGCGATCCCTTCAAAGTCAATTGATGAAGATATTCATAAGAGGAAGGGTGATATGTTGGATGCTTTTAAAAAATTAGATATCAACACTCATTTCATTGACTTGTTAAGTAGTATGCCAAACTTTGAAAAGTTCTTGGAAGATGTGGTTCATAGGAAGGTGAAGTTAGATGATTTAGAAACCATTGTGTTGTTGGAAGAATGTAGTACTCGTTTACAAGAGAAGATTCCAAACAAGAAGAATGATCCCGGAAAATTCATAATACCTTGTGAGATTGGTGGTTGGAGGTTTAGCAAAACTTTGTGTGATTTAGGTTCAAGTGTGAACTTGATGCCCGTTTCCATGTACAATTGGTTGAGGATTGACAACTTTGAGCCTACTTCAATGTCACTTCAAATGGACCGCTCAATCACACATCCAAGAGGGATTGTAGAAGATGTGCTTATCAAGGTCGGGAAGTTCATTTTCCCGGTGGATTTTGTTATCCTCGACATGCTGGAGGACCGGGGTACTCTACTGATCCTTGGACGACCTTTCTTAGCCATAAGTTGAGCTTTAGTTGATGTTCTTGAAGGGAGTCTTATCCTTCGAGTAAATGAAGAAAAAGAGACATTCTATATGTCAAATGGTTCAAATGAGGTCGAGAAGCCAAGCAAGGATGGAGTGGAAGATGCGAAGTTAGTGCATGATCGGGGTTGGACTTCATTCAAAGTCCCTTGAAAAGGGCAAAAAGGTATCGTCGAGCTAACAACGTTAAACTAAGCGCTAGTTGGGTGGCACCCCAACAAATATCCTTTTCTTTTTCGTTTTAGTTAGTTTTTAGTTGATTTTGGTTTTTGTTTCTTATTCTTGATTTATTTGTTTTCCTATTTTTCCCTTATCTCTATACTAATACTTCTTATTTTTAAGTTCGTTTCTACTCCACAAGTTCCATGTGTTTCATTGACGGAGCTGAGTCGTGGTGACTCCGTCAAGATAAATTTGTAAGGTCATATCCCTCACATTAGGTTCCGCTAGTGGCAAGTATAGTGTCGATCCACAGGGAGTTAGTGAATTTCTGCCTCTTTGTCACGAATTTGTATTTGGGTCTTGGCTTGGGCAAGATGGTAACCAGCGTGCTGAAATGAAATAACTAAAATAAAGACTGAAATGAAACACAAGAGAGATCAGTAATAAAAGACAACTTGTCTTGGGATTGATTCATTAAATCAGAAATAGTGCCTCAGTCATTGGTTCAAAGATGTTTCACTACACACACACATCGTGTTGGAACTGCTACTTGAAAGCATTCCTTTTTCCCACAGGATCTTCGAATTGGATGTGATAATTTAAATGCAACTAAATCACATAATCGAGTTTAGAATGTTATACCTTTGATCTGTGCCGACGGAGTAATCTACAGGTCTAGATTACTGAGGTGTGATCCCTTTCCTCGAAGTTCTTCGACTGTGTGGGCGTCTAGGAACTTTGGAACCAGGAACTCTCCCTCTGATGATAGGCGCCGATCTCAACCCTCAAAACTTAGGTTTTTAGAATCTCCTCCTCCTTATTTATAAGAGGAGGAGGCGCCACTTTCCTTGTCCACTAAGTCACGGGCTTTAATTAATTAAAGTCTGGTTTAGTTAATAATTACTGGAACAAATTCTAATTAAATATAATTAGAATTAATCCTAATTATTATAAGGAAAATAATATATAATTATCAAATTAATTATCTAATTCCTTAATTAAGAATAAATATTAATTAATTAGATATTAATTTATTCCATAATTATATAATTAACCAGAGTACAATTATTGAGATCAGATGGACACTAGAAGAGGAAACTGGCGTCCCCTACACTACAGTAGGCGCCACATTAATGGGCTCAAGCCCATAATGCCTCTTTTTAGTCCAAAACTGATATCCCTCAATAATACCTTGAATTCCTTTCCTGCAGAGCTCTTGGGCCACTCCAGGGATCTATGTACCAGACAGAGTTTAGCCTTACCTAATGAAATAACCATGATCAACCCAGAACATTTATTTCATTAGAGTTGTGATGCATTCCACTAAAGAATCACAACTGAATCACCGCTCTGTCCCAATTTGTAGATTGAGGCTGATACTTTATTTAGAGCTATCCCCGTGTTTAATGACTCCGATATCCATTAATTAATTAGAGCTCCTCTGACTGCTCATAATTAATTAACATCTTATTCTCCTCAAGTAGTACCCGTTCACCCCTTATTATTATACCTGAACTTAATCAGCATGCATGACTTGGTATAATAAACCTTGTGAACTCCCTGAGGGGATATCTCTCAACCTAATACGGACACGGTGTCTCGATATAACTAATTAGACATACTATGTGCCCTCATGTTACCCAAGATGCAAGTCATCAGGGATGCTGCGATAGACCCTTAGCTATACAAGTCAAAGTAACAGTGAACAACACATATATCTCTAATAGCATATCGAGATTAAGATCATATCTCTAAATCCCGAGATCTCTAGTTCTTCACCTATTGCTAGTGTCAGTATCAGAAGAACCTTATCTCACTCGATCCTGTCAATACGTTCCACCGTACCAACATAACTAGCGACTGAGACCCGCCACTACCGTTATGTTGCAGTCTAAACTGATAGTTTTCCCAAGCTATCTCGACTGTGACACTGTTTATATCTCATAATTATTGTCGAACGCTGCGTGATCTCCCTGACACCCGAGCCGTCCACGTGTTCTAAAACATGAGATATAGGGCTTATTCTTATTAATATATTTATTCAGATAGGTGATTGTTACCAGTGGAATACATGTCATATATACTAAAACACGTTTTTGCTTTAGCTATATACAACAACCCCAACAATCTCCCACTTATACTAAAGTATAAACTTTTAGTATACCTATGTGTCTATCGGAAACTATATGGCATCACTGTATTTCACATCTTCTCCCACTTATACTGAAAGATTTTACCGTGGGAGGATCACTGAGACAATGCCCACCACGTGCTTCCGAGGTGCCGGCATACTCAATTTAGTGAATAAACCGCCATATAAACATTCCTGCTTTAATGTTCCTTTATACACGCAATATCGCCTTATGGTTACATAAACCAATCGGTACTCCTATGTGTTTTCCCAGGTTGACAAATCCATAGATCTTGCTTCTGCACTTGAAAACTCATGTGAGATTTCTTGCAAGATAGGATTACTACCATTTCACAAAGTAAAGTTTCCAACCATACAGCTGCTTTAGTAGCTCCCACTACATATTTAGCTTGTCATGAAAGAACTCTCATAAACATTTTACTGTCCCGAGATTCTCCAAGGTATGGTTCTCCTTTTCTAAGTGAACACATAGATTTAAGGTCGATTACCTCATTTACCAACACACTCCCCGATTATCCGTGTTCATTAATGAACTATATTTGTTACCTTGCACGCAACAATAGCAAATATCTGACACTTTTTTGATATAATTTATATCGATAACCTAGTCAGAACAGTAACCTACGTAGAATACTTGAATCATGTATACAATCCTTATGGATATACCCTACATTATTCAAATTCTGCGTCTTAAACTGTCCGGATAACCACCACCATTATGTCTGATAATACTCTCACAATGTTGCCAAAGTTAGTGATATCATCACATAATGTACAAGAAAATCACACCTATCATCTTCATTACCATGAGAACTATAACATTTATTGACACGTTCCATAAAACTTGATTTTATGCATGTCATTCCATAAATGCTCCTATTATTCGAATTTCCGCAAGAGTTATCAAGCATTCAGAATAATGTCCTTAATTGATACACATTTGATCCAACATAACCGTTATATCCAAATATTTTCCTGCCAAAAGCCATTGACTTTAAACAGATATTGGATTGTAACTTATGAGGTACAAAAAGTGTTAATATAGAAATATAGAAAAAAATTTCTATATTTTCCATATCAACTTTGTTCTTCCTTTGCACTTTTCATCATGAATCTAAATCCAACAATGAACCTTGCAAATTAACATGGATCGTATCAATTACTTTAACCTTCTCATATAAACTTTCCATGTGGTCGTTTCTTTCCTCATGTACATTTTCCAAGAAACCTAATTTCTTGATGTATATGAAAACGACTTAGTGTTCTATTTCAAAAAACACTCCCACTTCAATAAAGATGACCTTGTGCAGAATACTTGTGACTATTCATTCTTGTACTTCTTGACTTATTGAAATTCCTTGAATGATCCTATCATTTTTGAACATTCGTTCAATAACGATCTTTATCACCTTATCCTTTTAATCTTTTATTGAAACTTTTACTAATCCAACTTATCACCAATCTTAATTCAACTAATTTGCAATTCACGCAAATATCCCTTATATCCAATCTTGAGTAAAAATCGGTCATAATGCCAATTTATACTCAAATTGTAAGGTAGAATTATAGATACTTGACATAATTTAGTAATGTTTCAAAACAAGATGAGAAAAGAGGTGAGAAACAAAGAAACAACTACATTTATCTAATCATATTTGAGATATTCCATGTTACTAGATAATTACTTCTACACATGAATGAAAAACATTTAACAACCAGTGTTAAACTCAAATTAACACAAATGTTAAAACCGAAATCATCCATAAACCAATTCAAAACAAATGTACCGCCAAAACTTGGCACCAATGTAATGAAAAACAGTAAAGTAATGTATCATCCCAAACATCTATCTCAAAACCAAAAGATAAAACAAAGAAACAGAAGTCTTCAAGTAATCAGCAACCGCATCTACCATCAATGCTCGCTGACGCCAGGACTCGAAGCCGCCTCATCATCCTTTGTGGCATCGCCTACAAAGAAATATATGTAACAAACCATAATTAGTATCCACCAGTTCAATCCGTCCAATAAAGGACTAAACCAATGCTAATATGTTTCACCATGTTACATTTAGAGACATACCTTCATCCATCTTTTGTTTCTTATTCCGCCTTTCATAAACTTTCTTGGCTGGAAGTTTATGTTCGCATGCTAACTGAACCTTAGCTCTGGTTGTATCAACAAAATCAAGAAACTTCCTATACCTTTGTGACTGAACATAGTCACTTATGGTATATTCATTTTCATCCTAGGTTGATGAGTATCTCATAACCTTTTCTTCATTGGGAGGTTTCCCTTGATCGAGTCGATTTTCCCTTCTTGCTTCTTGCATTAAGTTGATCCTGACTTCATCAATTTTGAATAATTCTTCACATAAAGTAAAGACATCCTCATGATGAACATCACCAACAACTTCTTCCCTTAAGGCCAAAAACCAATCAGGGAAAGTAGAAAGCAAGATTTCACACCTCGTTCTTCCCGCCATCTTTCCTCCATTTAAGAAGTATGTGACAGAGAAATGTGTGAACACCTTGAGGTACCGTTTCATATCGAAATAATCCACAAACCTCATTAACTCCATTTCTTTTCTTGCCAAGGTTCTTAGCAGCTTCTCACGGAAATCCTCAGGAATTCCATTAGGGAAATTTAGCAAACGATTTATTTTATTGCGTATTGAGGACAAAGACATATCTGAAACCAAATAACATAAGTTGACAGTTAACAACTTATTTAATAAAAATAATTTTATGTTATCAATGTTATAACCCTTTGACAAAATAACATTGAACCAACAAACGAGTAGCCCAAAAATTTTATACTTGAGTCACGTAGGGCGACCAGGCAAGCATGAAATTTTCGACCATGACTTCTAGAGCCAGTTTATTTCTCTTATCATCACATGGACCCTTGTGAACTAAAGAAATAATAACCCGTACCTTAACCGGACCCTACTATTTTGAGAAGTGACCTCGTAGGGAGGATTCATCAATTAGTAGCTAAGCTTTAACCATATTGTTCACCTAACCGAGTTTATCTACAAGATAACATAGAAAATGAGAACTATGCCGGTATTGTAGATGCCCTCTTAGATTATCTCACTTAAAATTTCCACTAAGGACCGAGTTAGAGCCTGTACGTGCAAGCCACGTAGGGTGGACGTTTACTCGTACAACTCCCACTCTCCTAAAGAATATTCTAAGTTATTGAGAAATTTTACCGACGAATATACGGGCAAGGGGTTCGATATCGTGTAGGCCACGTAGGTGGACGTCTATCCGATTCTAATCCTTGACTTCGTCTAAAACCAAATATGGAGGTCCCCAATTAATTAATTAAAACTAATTGATTTTACCGCTTAGTCTTTTTATTTTCAAAGGGTTTTATGCGATATACGAAGCACGTTGACAATTAAGTCCTACCGCATGATTTCTAAGCGCAAGTAATAAAACATGCTCGCTTTTGAAATCATAAATCCATGCTATTGACACCTTAGGCATGTTCGTTTCTATTACGCATTTAATAAAAGCAACAATAACATGCAAAACATGCTTTCATCACATTGCGTAATTTAAACCATCCATAGCATGCATAATTAATTAAATAAATAAATAGGCTGCCGACCGGGAAGGATAAAACCTATCTATTACAATTTAATTAATTAAATCCGAAACAAGCTTCGGTCTTGGAAAGTCTTCACTTGGTCTTCAAGTCCACCTTCCATAATTAGCAATAGCTCGACATGGAATTAGGGCGCGGAATTCCCTATTTCCAAAATGAGACGAGACGAATGATTTTTGAAACGAATTAGGTTATGAAAACCTAACCGTCAACGATCACACTAAAGTTTCGGAAAACCTTAGCCCTCGTTGAACGACGAGGACTGTTCATTGAAAAACGAACATCCCTCGTTCGCTTGCCACGTCACCGACACGTGTCATGACGACGTACGCGCGTGCATCACACGCGCCGTCATCGTACGTGTCAAACGGGCCGGATCAGGTCGGATCGCGCGTGGGCTGGGTGAACGGGCCAGCTGCGTCCTTTGCAGCCCGGCCCGAGCCCATCCCGGCATCCCAGCCCAATCACCATCATCATCATCGTCTTCATCTTCATCTTCGAACTTCAGCCGTTGTAGCTCTGCCAACGAACCACCGCCGCCGCCGACCGCTCCCACTGGCTCGTGAAGCCTCCCAGCACCACAGAGGGTGCCGGGCTTGAGCCGGAAATCGCAGCAGCCGGAACAGCTGCAGCAGCAGGCGCGATGGGTCAGCGCGCGGTGACACGTTCGCCGCCGCCCATCGCAGCCACTGCTGCTGTTTCCGTCGATTCCGCCGAGCACCGCAGCTTCCCAGCCATCACGGAGCAGCAGCCGCAGCAGACGGAGCAGAAGCCATCGACGGCGTTCGTGCAGTAGAAACCTAACTGCTGCCACCATCATCCGCTTCCACCGCCAAGTGCCGCCCTCGCCATTGCCGTCTGAACGCCACCATCACCGCTCAGCACCTCGGCTGGTGTTGAGTTGCTGCTGCTGTAGACTCGACGAGCAGCGCCTCGACGCCGATCGTGATCGAGCTCGTGAAACCCTAACGGGTTCGCTCAGCCACCGATCGTCGGCGTCGCCTTGCCTAACGTCCGCCGTCTTCAGCTTGTCCATGCCGCCGCTGTCATCGTCAACTGCGAGTCCGCCCAGCACCTCGGTGGTGCTGGGCTCGCCGTCGTTTCCCATGCCTCGATCGACCCGGCGAAGCAGCCATGTCCGAAACCCTTAGGGTTTCGGCCCCTGCCACCATCGCCCTCCGCAGCCATCCCTCCGCCGATGATCCCACCACCACCATCCTCGTTCCAGCGCCGCCTTGACCTAAGGTCTAAACCCTAGGTCGACCGCCGTGAACCGACGAGGAGGAAGGAAGCGATCATGGCTGAAGACGGTGCAGCCATTCGATCGATGAAGGCGCGTGTGTGACACGCGCTTGACGCGCGCGTGTTGCCGTCGTTCGTCTCAATTCTCGTGCCCTGTTTTTCGATTTTCCAACTCCGATTTCCAGCAATTACAACCAAATCGAAAAATACATGGAAAAATTACAGAAAAACGAATCCTATTCTAATCGGTACCTTATTTCTCACCGATTTAAAAAACAACACGAAAAACCGAATAAAACGGGATCAAAAACAACACACGTTGTTCTCGGACAGCAGCATGCACAGTTTATAGCATAATTGACTCGAATGCATGAACATACATTTAATCCAATTATCACAGAGCCAATTCTAGAACCGTGGCTCTGATACCAGTTGTTGGAACTGCTGCTTGAAAGCATTCCTTTTTCCTACAGGATCTTCGAATTGGATGTGATAATTTAAATGCAACTAAATCACATAATCGAGTTTAGAATGTTATACCTTTGATCTGTGCCGACGGAGTAATCTACATGTCTAGATTACTGAGGTGTGATCCCTTTCCTCGAAGTTCTTCGACTGTGTGGGCGTCTAGGAACTTTGGAACTAGGAACTCTCCCTCTGATGATAGGCGCCGATCTCAACCCTCAAAACTTAGGTTTTTAGAATCTCCTCCTCCTTATTTATAAGAGGAGGAGGCGCCACTTTCCTTGTCCTAGTCACGGGCTTTAATTAATTAAAGCCCGGTTTAGTTAATAATTACTGGAACAAATTCTAATTAAATATAATTAGAATTAATCCTAATTATTATAAGGAAAATAATATATAATTATCTAATTAATTATCTAATTCCTTAATTAAGAATAAATCTTAATTAATTAGATATTAATTTATTCCATAATTATATAATTAACCAGAGTACAATTATTGAGATCAGATGGACACTAGAAGAGGAAACTGGCGTCCCCTACACTCCAGTAGGCGCCAAATTAATGGGCTCAAGCCCATAATGCCTCTTTTTAGTCCAAAACTGATATCCCTCAATAATACCTTGAATTCCTTTCCTGAAGAGCTCTTGGGCCACCCCAGGGATCTATGTACCAGACAGAGTTTAGCCTTACCTAATGAAATAACCATGATCAACCCAGAACATTTATTTCATTAGAGTTGTGATGCATTCCACTAAAGAATCACAACTGAATCACCGCTCTGTCCCAATTTGTAGATTGGGGCTGGTACTTTATTTAGAGCTATCCCCGTGTTTAATGACTCCGATATCCATTAATTAATTAGAGCTCCTCTGACTGCTCATAATTAATTAACATCTTATTCTCCTCAAGTAGTACCCGTTCACCCCTTATTATTATACTTGAACTTAATCAGCATGCATGACTTGGTATAATAAACCTTGTGAACTCCCTGAGGGGATATCTCTCAACCTAATACGGACACGGTGTCTCAATATAACTAATTAGACATACTATGTGCCCTCATGTTACCCAAGATGCAAGTCATCAGGGATGCTGCGATAGACCCTTAGCTATACAAGTCAAAGTAACAGTGAACAACACATATATCTCTAATAGCATATCGAAATTAAGATCATATCTCTAAATCCCGAGATCTCTAGTTCTTCACCTATTGCTAGGGTCAGTATCAGAAGAACCTTATCTCACTCGATCCTGGTAATACGTTCCACCGTACCAACATAACTAGCGACTGAGACCCGCCACTACCGTTATGTTGCAGTCTAAACCGATAGTTTTCCCAAGCTATCTCGACTGTGACACTGTTTATATCTCATAATTATTGTCGAACGCTGCGTGATCTCCCTGACACCCGAGCCGTCCACGTGTTCTAAAACATGAGATATAGGGCTTATTCGTATTAATATATTTATTCAGATAGGTGATTGTTACCAGTGGAATACATGTCATATATACTAAAACACGTTTTTGCTTTAGCTATATACAACAACCCCAACACATCGTTGGTTATAGGCAATTTGATCAGTATGATGTGCCCCCATTGTCACGCGTCACACACACACCCTACCTTGCCCAGCATGCCCATACAGATTAGGGAAAGTAAAAAGTAGAACCCCCTACCAATCCAGACTTGACCAAGACACTCTCCTCGGATGCGACAATCCTGTCTTGACAACATAAAACACTAGGCAGTCCAACTGGCCTATCAGCGTGCTCAAGACACGCGACCACAAACACCAACACTACTCAACACTATCTGAAGTGGTTAACGACATCTACTTCCAGTTCTTGTTTGTAAAATGAATAACCAATTATGTTATTGGCCGAATAACACTCAAGGTTAATCCATTTATTGAGATCCCTTGACGTAGTATTTTGGGAACATGCATGTATATTTATGACGAACCAATTTAGACCTCTTGAGACTTTACCATTCCGATCTACTCATCTCACCCGAACCAAGTATAATAAATTAGCTACTCATACCGAAAGTAAATGACATAAAGAAATAAATGAAAAGCATACTTGATCCTGACCAAGACCGAAAAACATAACAAAAATTAAGGGTGTGTTTGGTGGATATGATGAACCAAGATGAGGTGAATCATCTTGGTTCATCTAAGTGTTTGGTACCGAAATGAAATAAATTGGATGGCCCGAGATGAAGCTCAAGCCCGCTGCTATTTTACTGTTTTCGCTTGTTAACTCATCCGAAGTTTTTGGTCGGATAACTTCAACTCATTCGAACAGTAACACAACACTTTCTCTCTTTTACCATTTTACCCTTATGTATTTATACGATTTCAAATAATAATAATAATAATAATAATAATGTAATAAAATAATAATAATAATAATAATAATAATAATAAATAATAACAATAATAGTAATAATTATAATAATAATAATAATAATGTTATAAAATAATAATAATAATAATAATAATAAATAATAAATAATAACAATAATAGTAATAATTATAATATTAACAAGAATAATAATAATAATAATAATAATATAATAATAATTTTAATAATAATAATAGTAATAATTATAATAATAACAAGAATAATAATAATAATAATAATAATAATGATAATAACTCAATAATAATAATAATAATTATAATAATAATAAAGATAATAATAATAAATAAATAATAACAATAATAGTAATAATTATAATAATAACAAGAATAATAAAAATAATAACTCAACAATAATAACAATATTAATACAGAGTAATAAATAATAAATGATAAAGGGTACTATTTAATCTCAACGATAAAAAGTGAAATCGGTAGGGGTATTTAATAAGGGTAATTTGGTCAATCTAAATTTAATCTAGAGTTTTACAATTTGTACAAACACAATATGATATCATCCGAGTTTGAATTTTTTGCTACCAAATGGAGAGATGAATGATTCATCTTGACACTATTCATATGAGTCATCTTGAGATGAATCATCATTTCTCATCTTGAGATGATTACCAAACGCAGCCTAAAGGTGCCCGTAGGACTTGTTTATTTCTTTCCTCACACTCATAGGAACATACTAAAAATGAAAAGAAGAAAATATGAAGCTCTGAATGAGTGGAACAACGGCTGCATGTCCGTCACGCCCTCCCCCAAATTCTGCTGCTGGCAAGACCTTATATAGAGCTGTAGTGGGCCTTGGGCCTGGCCCATTTCGTGCTGGACAAGCTAGGGTTTGCAAGGTTTTATTTCCTTTTATGTAGCCCCCCAAATATATTCATCCATATCTCCAAGAAGATCTCATTCGTGCAGGTCCATCAATCATGGAATAATTGATTTCTTTCCTTATTTTCCGCTGTTGCCAGAATTAGACGCGTCTTGACCAAGATCTTGATTTGTGCCCTGCCTTACCCAGGAACCATGGTGATATGCCAAATCTTCCAAATAAGGCCGGATGATCTTCTTGATTTCTTTCCTTATATATCTCTTTCGGATAAGGATCATTTTCTTGCGCGCTATTCCTTCTCGCCTTGCCCAATGCACAGTGCCTTATGTACCTTGTCTTGAGCTCCACCTTGCCCAAGTTACAAATAGTTGAGAATTTACCTCTTTTACGGAATGAGACATGTTTTGACCACGATCCCCTGCAATCCTCAAGTGTGTCCTCCCAGACACAAAAAGACACCAAAGTACACAAGTATTAGACTCAATTTAACTTAAACAACACTAAAAAAGAGCACGGAAATTGGGCTCGTCATTCATTGTCAATGCACGAGGTCGTGATGGGAACGAGTGAAGGAAGAAAATCAAATCGATCAAGCAAGCAATGGATTGAATGGCTTTCAAAACCACCATCAACATAGCTATGGACCTTTGTGAGTGTAATTTAAATTTCTTATTATTCTTCCCTCCAAACTCATTTTAGAATTTATTTTCTAAAATAAGTTTGGGGAGGGGGGTAGGATAAGGAATTTAAATTACTTTACTTTACTCTTGGTTTTTCAATTTCCTATGTGATGTGGTATCATTATGATTTCATTGATTATATGCTTAGGTTTGCTTGATGATTGTGGTTGATATTGGTCATCATTTGATGAAATTGGAGATTTTGTGGTTTGATTGAGTCGATTGAAAGTTGGTTTGGTGATGAGTTTGGGTCGATGAGCTTAATTGATGAAAATTCCTTCTTTGGTTTGTTTGTTTATTGATGTGAGCTTACATGGAGAATTTTTGGAAAAGTTTTGAAAGAATTAAATGTTTTGAATTGGATGCTTGCATGCTTGTGTGTGAAATCATGTGTTGGTTTACTCAAGTGCTTTTGAGGGAGGTGCCGATGATTGATGCAAAAATTGGCAACAGTTTTGAAAATTTTCAAGGTAAAGTCGAGCATGATTAGGGTACTTCATTTGAATGGCTTGAATGATTGATTTTGGGCACTTAATTTGAGCCTAAAAACTATGCATCTTCCATAGTTAATATCCTTTCATGTGAACTTGGTCATGCATTACATTTTCTTTGCTAGAACTTGCCTTGATACTCATGTTAGAAGTGCTACATGTGTGTATAGTTAGGATATGATTTTAGGCCATCATTTTGTAACCTATTATCCCTAAATACTAACCTATCTCTCATTACTATTGTTGTCCCATTTTTGAGCCTTATAGAGCCTTTTCTTTCTAAAACCGGATGATAGGGGGTGAAGGATGGTTAAGGGAACCATGTTGGATTCATTGGAAATGGTGGGTGATAATGAAGGGCCTTGAGATTTGTGTTGTATTGAAAGAACATTCCTATAAGCTCAAACTTAGAAAAGAAAAGGATAAGAACAAAGTTCTTAGGAAAAAAAAAAAGAGAGAGAAAAGAGGAAAAAATGAGTAAGAACAAAGTTCTTACAAGAAAAAAAAAAGAAAAAAAATAAAGACTAAGAGCATAAAGGAGTGTGTCTTTTGATTTGATGAGGGGTTAGTATAGGCTTGGGTGATCATTGATAAAAAAAAGGGATTGGGTAAGGTAGAAGATGGAGTAATGGATACTTAGAAAGGTGAAGAAAGGAGGTGAAGGAACTTAGATGAAAATTTAAGTCACTTAACCTAAAATTCTCTACCTTAACCAATATCCCTAGATTACAAGCTAAAGAAAGACCTATTTGATCCTAATTTGTGCACACATGGTAGTATTAGCAACTAGAGTTGATAGGCAAGCTTATGGTCAAAGTTGTGAATTGCATGATTTCGATGAGTGTTTACCCTTTTTCCTTATATCGAGTGATCGAATGATACACACTTCTTGTGAGGTCTAGGGTTGAATGTGCTTAAGTGATTGAGTTCTAAGCTAGGATAGTAAGTGATTTTATGAATGCTTAGCTTGACTTGATAATTTCCTTGAACTAAAATGGTTTTTGAAGTGATATGAGGCATCGATGAACTCAAAATGCACACTCCATACGTGTTAAGTGATTTGATTGTTCGTTCTATTATTTGGGACGAACAATGGCTTAAGTTTGGGGGAGTGATTAACTTGTATTTTATGTGCATGTTGAGTTCATTTAAAGTGGAATTCATGCTTGAATATGTGGAGTTTTGAGTGGTATTATTAGGTTTTTCCTAGTTTGCTTGCATTCGCATTTTTCTCATTTTCTCGAGTTTTGTTATGCTTTTTTCAGGAAAATAAAGAAATTATTTCACCAATTAAAGTATTCCATGTCGAAGAGGAGTTCGTTAGGAAGTCATAGCAAAAAGCGGATCGAGAATCGGAGTTCGGACGAGGGAGAACGAGCGAAAACGGTGAAGCTGCGCAAGAGAACCGGCCGGAAGGGGAACCGGCGGCCTGCCAGACTGCCGGCGGGTTGCCAGACTGCCGGCGGGTTGCCAGACCGCCGTGTGTCCGCCCCATCCTCTTTTAAAGTGCCGAGTTGGTCGAACCAACTCAGTTTAACTCGTCCCAAACCTTATTTTTTATGTAATTAACCCCCAAATCTTTCCCCAATTGAGTACTTTACACGTTAATACATTCCTAGAACCCTAAACACTCTCCTCTTTTGCTACTTTGGTATTTTGATGCATTGAAGAAGATTTACTTTGAAGAATTGAAGATCCTTGCATATTTTGATTCTATTTCCTATTCTCTATCGTTTGATTATGGTTTCATCAATTTCGTATGTTTTAATTTCTTTAATCATGCCTAGCTAGATTTCTTTGTGATTCCAATTATATGTAGATCAGGGATAAGTGATGGGATTAGGCATTGATCTATGAATTTACCTTCTAATTTCATGTTCATTTCTCTTGGTGCCATGTTTTATTATGTGATTGTGCTTGATCACCATAGTTGCATATCAAGTGTTTGATCTAATTCTTAGGATGCTTGGATTAGATGCTAGGAAACAAGAGATTTGCATGCTAGAGATAGTAGGGCTAAAGAACTCAATGTGCTTTTGGGAGTTAATGATCTACTTGATGTCCTAGTCGGAATTAGGTATTTCATTAATCAACTTGATTTAGTTGCAATGAGAATTGAAAGAATCATAGTTAGGAGGTTTCCCACATGAAATTGTATTAAAATGACTAATTCTAGTTAGAGTCCTACATCTCTATCACCTAGACCTAATCGAAGTATAATTGGAGTCACTTTCATTTCCTATTGAGTTTTTATCATTTGATTATTTGTTGCTTGCTTAGTTAAACTTTAAGTTTGTTAATTACTTTCATTGCTTTTTAGTTAAATCAAAAACACAAAAACATGATGTTTGGTAGCTTGAATAGTGATTAGATAACTAGGTTACTACTTGAAATTCTCACGCCAAAATATTCCTTATGGATTCGACTTGATTATACTCAATCGATTATCATTGCATCCTCTACCTCAAAAGTAGAGCGATCACAAAACATTTTTCGATTAGTTGTATTAGTATTTATTGTAAAGTTTTATGTTTTTTCATATAATACTTAATTTTTTGAACTCAATCTGTATAATATTCGTAGTACTTGAGAAATAGAACAGTCGAGGGTTGCATTTTTCGAAGAGTCGTATTCATTCAAATTTTGAATATAAATGGGCTCATTATTCATGTAATAGAAAAATAGATTAAGAAGTGTGATATAATTTTTCGAGTAGTTTTATGTTGAATATATAATTGTTAGGATAAATAATCTAGAAGCTTCTTGATATCTTTGTATATTTGTATTTATCCTTTCCGTAGTTGTAGATAAGTTAGCTAGGTATTTGTATTGCTATATATATAGTTGTTGGTTGCACTACATCTCGTGAAGTTAGGAACACATTGGCCACCGCTTTCAACCGCCCGACCAAGGCACGTGAACTTCATCTGAAAGACGAGCTTTAGTTTATTAAAAAGGGGTCTCATTCAGTATCTGAATTTGGTGCTCATTTTAAGAGTCTTTGTGATCAGCTGCAAGCCATGGGATGTCCAGTTGATGAAACCGATAAATCTCATTGGTTTCTATGTGGATTAGGGCCTGAGTTTCAGAGTTTTTCTTCATCTCAAATTAATCTCGATCCAATTCCATCATTTGATTATCTTATTTCTCAAGCAGAAAGTCACAACTTGTTCACCAAAGCTATCACTTCCAGCGATCCTTCTTCAAATGTCGCTTTCTTAGCTCACAATCAACGTTCCTCTAATAATGGAGGACGAGGATATTATACTCAGTCTGGAGGATGCCCACCTGTTGGTCGGGGCAATGCTGGTCGTTTGGTCATGGACATCAACATGGAGGGCGCTTTTCGACACGGTGCCAAATTTGCAGACAAGAAGGGCATTATGCTAACTTATGTCCTGAGCGTTATTCCCCAGCACCTCCCAGACAACATGCCAATTTGGCTAAAGCTTTTCACGCTGCTTGTTCTGTTAATTCTCCAGCTCAATCTGATTGGTACGTGGACACTGGTGCAATTGCATACATGACCAGTAATACTGCAAATCTTGATTCTGCATCTCCTTATTCGGGCTCCAACAACGTGATTGTTGGTAATGGTGATAAATTATATATTTCACATACTGGTTTATGTTCCTTATCTCGAGACTTGAATTTGTTAGATGTGCTTGTAGTGCCACATCTTACAAAAAATCTGTTATCGATTAGTAAGCTCACATATGATTATCCTGTTAACGTTGTCTTCACTAATGACTATTTTGAAATTCAGAACCGAACAATAGGGGTTCCTCTGGCTTGGGGACATCGTGAGCACGGGCTATATATCTTAGAGCATGGTCAGGTTGTTTTTGTTGCTGCTCTGAGGAATTCGAGAATTCATGGGTCGTTTGAGCTATGGCATAGCCGTCTTGGGCACACTTCTTTTCATAATGTTAGCTTATTGAATAAATTAGGCCACATTTTTGTTAGTTCTTTGTTGCCTAAACCAATAATATGTTCCTCTTGTCAGTTGGCCAAGAGTAAACATTTGCCTTATGTTCTTAATGATAAACGTGCTTCGCATGTGTTGCAACTTATTTTGTGAGGGCTTGCTCCAATACTTTCTTCTACTGGCTTTGCTTATTATGCTATCTTCATCCATGATTATTCTCATTTTACCTGGCTCTATCCTATGCGTCTGAAATCTAAATTTTATGATATATTTGTGCAATTTCAGACTTTTGTGGAAAATCAATTTTCTTCTAAGATTAAGGGATTTCAGTCTGATGGACGGACTGAATTTACTAATAATTGGCTGCAAAATCTCTTTAAATCTGCTGGTATTCATCATTTCATGTCGTGTCCTTATACTCCTGCTCAAAATGGTCAGGCTGAGAGGAAGCACAGACATATTACGGAGACTGGTTTAGCTATGTTTTTCCATACTTCTGTTCCATTAACCTATTGGATTGAGGCTTTTAGCTCTGTTGTTTACATTATTAACCGATTACCTAGTTCTGTTCTGGGTAATAAATCACCTTTTGAGCTTTTGTTTTCGCACACCAGCTTATGATAATTTTCATACTTTTGGTTGTCGTGTATATCCTTGTTTACGTGACTATGCAGCAAACAAGTTCACTCCTCGAAGCCTACCTTGCATTTTTTTGGGGTTCGACACAAGGGTTTTCTTTGCCTTGATCCCGACTCGTCTCGTATATATATCAGTAGAAATGCTCAATTTGACGAGCAATGTTTTCCTTTCACTAATAATGCTGCTTTTGTGCCTCTCAAGGATTCGGACTACTCATCTTTTATGGATCCTATGCCTACTATCTCAGCAGCCCCTCGAAAAATTGTTGAAGATCAATCTCAGGCTTTGTCATCTCCTCCTTGTCGACTTTGTATCTCCAATGCGCATACAACGCAGCTAATTTTGCCTCCTAATGATATGCCATCTTCCACACATGAGTCGTCTTCATCCCATACTCACGCTCGGTCAGCTTCTGCCTCCACACATCCTATGAGGACACGATCTCAAGATGGAATTTTCAATTCACACCATCCTCCCAATATGGCTCACTTGGTTCATAATGCACACTTGTCCACACTTTACTGCATCTCAACACCGAAAGGTTTTAAGTCGGCCTCTAAGTCTCTAGAATGGGTTACTGCTATGATGAAGAACTCAAGGCTCTCCAACAAAATCAGACTTGGGATTTAGTTCCTAGACCTCCAGGTGTTAATGTTGTGGGTTCAAAGTGGGTTTTTCACACCAAACTTCGGGCTGATGGTTCGGTTGAATGATACAAAGCTCGTTTAGTAGTTCAGGGTTTTACTCAGCTTCCTGGGTTTTATTACACTCATACTTTCAGTCATGTGGTCAAAGCCTCTACTGTGTGTATAGTTCTCTCGCTGGCAGTCATGCAAAACTAGCCTCTTCACTAATTAGACGTAAATAATGCATTTTTACATGGCAAGTTAGCTAAACCCGAATATATGGAACAACCTCCGGGCTATGTTAGCTCCATGACTCCTTCTCATGTTTGTTGCCTGAATAAGGCAATCTATGGTCTAAAACAGGCTTCCCGTGCTTAGTTTCAGTGCTTCCACAATTTCTTGATCAGTTTACGGTTCACAGACAACAAAGCTGACACTTCTCTTTTTATTTATCATCATAGCTCATCTTTTCTTTATCTTTTGGTATATGTTGATGATATTATTATGACGGGAAATGATGCTTCAATGATCAAGCATCTTATTGCTCGTATTCACCGTGAGTTCGCCATTAAAGATCTAGGTCACTTGAATTATTTCTTGGGTTTGGAAGTTTATTACATACCTCGTGGCTTATTTCTCACACAATCAAAATATGCTTGAGACATTCTTCTCCGAGCTGATCTTCTTGAGGATAAACCCATTTCCACGCCTCTTGCACCAAGTGAAACTCTTCATGCTAACGGTACCCTTTTCTCGAACTTAACTTTATATAGATGGTTAGTCAGTTCTCTCCAATATTTAACGATTACTCGTCCAGATATTACTTATGCTGTCAATACTGTTAGTTAATTTCAATCGGCTCCAACTGTCGATCATTTTCAAGCAGTTAAGCAGATTCACCATTATATTAAGGGTACTATTGATCATGGTCTTGACTTCACTTCTGGAAAGTCCAATCTCCTTGGTTATTCTGACGCCAATTGAGCCCGCTGCCTTGATACGAGATGATCTACCTATGGTTATGCAATTTTCTTAGGACCAAATCTCATTTCATGGAGCACTAAGAAACAACCAACAGTAGCGCGTTCTAGTTGTGAATCGGAGCCATGGGAAATGCGGCTTTTGAGATAATTTGGGTCAATAATATACTTCGTGAGCTTCATGCTTCTCCTTCACAGTCACTAATCTTGTTATGTTACAATAACCACACTATCTTCTTGAGCCAGAATCCGATTGCTCACAAAAGAGCCAAGTATATCGACATTGATTATCACTTTGTCCGTGAGCTTGTTGCCGGTGGCCGTCTCATGACTCAGTTTGTTCCATCTAATCTTCAAATTGCTGATATCTTCACAAAAAGTCTTTCACTACCATTGTTTGAATTTTTCCGGTCCAAGCTTTGCGTTGGTCCCCATCTGCACCGCTTGAGGAGGGGGAGGGGGTGTAAGGATAAATAATCTAGAAGCTTCTTGATATCTTTGTATATTTGTATTTATCATTTCCGTAGTTGTAGATAAGTTAGCTAGGTATTTGTACTGCTATATATATATTGGAGAAATACGCTGATGCTCCTTGATTGAGTATATCATTACTCAAATTCACACATATGTTGGTTTGATGTAACCAAAAAGCAGGTCAATGTTAAGTAATATTTTTCAGGTAGTTGTACAAATTTTAAATGTTAGGTCATCTGTTGTTTGAGTTACTATTGTGGTAGGCTCCGAAAGTTCACGAGTTCAATCTGATTTATGATTTTGACAACAAAGCGCAACTCAATTGGTAAGACGCTTCCACTTACACCAAAAGATCAACACGAAAATTTGGAGAATCTAATTGAACAAAATTAAATGACGAATTACTCTTTTATAACAAATTACAAATTTAAAGTTTTTTAAGAGTCCAAAGTTTGACGATGAAGCGTAGCTCAGTTGGTAAAACGTTTCCTCTCTAAACAAGAGCTTGTGTATGACAATGTGAGTGTGTGGCGTTGTACTAAAAAAAATAATCCACAGTTCGTCCAGCCACTCAATTGCAATAGAAACATATTTATATCACAACCACGACACATGATCGTAATAGATTGTGTGCACGACCAGGACTTACGATTGATCCAGCTAAAATTATACTCCATATGTCCCGCCGAAATAGCCTTATTTTCTTACTATACTCCTCACATTAACATATATTGAAAAAGGACGGCCATTTCGGTGGGACGGATGGAGTACCTTTTACTAATGAAGAACTATTATTAACTTTTGGTTAGTGAAAATGACTATTTTGGAGGATTAACACTTAATTTTGAATGCTATTTTTTTGTTGTTTGATCTTTGATGTAATAGAAAAATAGCTCAAAGATGTATAATATTTTTCAAGTAGTAAAAAATTAGATCAACGAGACAGAACATTTCTCGAATAGTTGTACTAGTGTTTATTGTCAAGTTCTTTGTTGTTTGATGTAATACTTATATTAATTTTGAATGTCAATCCGTTCATTGTTCATATAATACTTGAAAAATAGAATAATACTCATAGTAGTCTAACCGAAAATATTGAAAAATGGAATATAACATGGAGATTTATATGTCAGTTCTAGATATCTACAAAAGTTGATTATTATAGATTTAATTATTGATTATAAAGGTAAAATTATAAGAATTTAGGAAAAAAATAAAGAAAAAATAGATAAAATTATAAGTATGGTTGGAATTCGTAATAGTATAATATGTATGGATAAAATATTACTCCGTACTCTCTCCCTTAAATTATAAATGTCATGTTTACCATTTTTAGACGTCCGATTATTAATGTTGCGTTCCCCGATTAGGATGTAGTAAGGGGTAATGACATTACTGAATTTCCACTTCTTTGATTTTGCTTCATTTATTTTCAGTATTTTGTTGAATTTCTTCACATGCAGACTGAAATTTCCACTTTACTGATTTTCATTCATTTATTGTAACGTAAACTTACTGAATTTCTCACATTACAATCGGGATTTTATAACTTTTTTTGTTTAATTTTAAATATTATGAAAAATGATTAAATAAATTATTCACAATTGTAATTTCTTTTGATATTTGAATTAATTTATCATCCCATAAATTATAAAAGTGATAGGATACGGCCTAACTACTAGGCACAAACATCAGGCCCAATATAATTGGTCCCCAACAGTTAAGCTCGGCCTGTGCAGCTTGACCCCGAATAAGAGACTTCTTCACTAAAGCAATCAAGACTCCTACATTGACTACAACTCAAACTCTAAGAGAGATATAGAAGTTCGGTCCATAAGAGGAGGATCAAGCCAAAGAGTCCAAATAGGAGAAGACTTTGTATCATAGTCAAACTCCATGTAATTACCTATAAATAGGGGCTTAGAATAGATTGAGAGGGGAGAATAATCTTGTAAGCAACACACACATACTAGCAATAATATCCATACTATCTTTTTACTCCGTGGACGTAAATCTATTCCGGTAGATTGAACCACGTAAGTCCCTTGTGTCCCATTATTTTCGTGTTCATTTATTCCTTGTCAACGTTCATTAATTGCCTACGAAAACAAGATCGATCACTGGCGCCATCTGTGGGAACATAAATTTGTGATTTCCGATCAAAAGTTTACTAGGTAATCTATCGCCATGACAAGAAGACCAACACGATCAACCGCCGCAGCTGCCGCCGCCAACATGGAAAAGGAGAATCAGCAAACCGGACAAGATCAGGCAGTAAATCCACCAGTCCAGGAACTAGAAATCCCCGAAGCAGAGACAAGCCAGGCGCAAGATCCAAACCCTGCAACACGCCGGCGACACGGGAAGGAATACGTGAGAGACCAAACTCCGCACGGACACGTTCAGCACGTGTCGTTGGATAAGCATGGTAAGCCAATCTATCCAGAAGGAGAAAGTCACAATAACAGCCAGGAGGAGGACGACGTTCATCTCCAGTCGGACGAATTCGATGATGCTATCAGGGAGTACCTCGCGCATAATAAGCGAGATTTTCTCTAGTTCGCCAAACAATAAAAAATTCGGAATCGTGAGAAAGGCCAACCTTCACACAGCGGTGATAGAGAGCACGAAGTTACATCCAAATCGCAACCGCGACAAAAGTCCCCTAGCGTCAGGATTCTAGGCGCACGGGATGCCGGGATTCCCCCTAGGAGATTTGTTGATGATCGCCAACGGGACCACCATCGCGTCTCACCTCGCCGCAACATCATCTCACCTCGGCGCGATGAGGACAATCACCAAGGAGGGAGGTTCAGCTTGTACGGGAGGATCTCTACCCCTTTCACCAACCGAATACTTTACACTCCTCTCCCAGATAAGTACAGAGTCCCACCTATCAAGCCATACAATGGATCGTGCGACCCGAGGAATTTTCTGTCCCAATACCAATACAACATGGTCAACCAGGGACTCACCGATGATATCTACGTATGCAAGGTCTTCCCAGAATTGTTGGTAGACAATGCACGCATGTGGTTCGACAGTCTACCACCTCGTAGTGTTGGGTCGTACGACGAGCTGATGGATGCCTTTGAGCGAAGATTTTTCCAGAAATGCGAGGCGAAAACCACCTCGGCACATCTCCTTACTATCAAGCAAAGGCGAGGTGAACCTATCAGCGACTTTATGACTAGATTCAATGAAGAAAGTCTAAAAGTCGAGCGCCTAACTGACGAGGTCCTAATCTCTGCCTTTGAAAATGTTATCCAGTCGGGAGCTTTATACAAAGGAAATTGTGAGGGATGAGCCTTGCATTGCGAAGCAATTATGGATCATAGCAGATCGGTTCGCAAGAGCCGACGAAGCTGTAGGCGCAAGCACGAAGCAGACAAGGCCGAACCGTCGGATTGGAAGAAGGAGGATTGGAACGACCGAGGCTAAAGTCGGCAAAGTGCCTTCGACAGGCTGCAGCGTGCACCCCTGGAGTCCAGGCTTGGACCTCGGCAGAACCAGGAGAAAAGTCAATTCAACCTGTTGACGAAGCCGAGGACAGAGATCTACGAACTGCACACTGACCTGTTCGAAAGACCTCGCCCTCTGTCAAAAGCAAGGGGAAAACGCCGATCTAATGAGAAATACTGTCATTTTTATGAAGATCATGGACACGACATGGAAGAATGCAGAAACCCCGCTATGGATATAGAGCAATTGGTGCGCGACGGCACCCTCAAGAGGTACCAAAGCCACGGCCAATATGAAGCCCGACCTCAGGGCAAAGGAAAGCGCAAGCCGAATAGGGAAGGGAACAACTGCAACCCCCACGTTGATAAGAAGCCAAAGCGCGAAGATGATGATGAGGATGAGAACCAACCTCAGTTTGACGGAATCATCACTGCCATCACCGGGCTCTCCCAAGGTGCAACAAAGTCCTCACTTAAGGCCGAGGCCCGAAGTCCCCAAACTAATGAGCCTTCCCATAAGAGGTTCAAAAAGGATGAGGCCATCACCTTTTCTGAGAAAGACCCGGTGCCAGAAAGAATACCTCACCAAGATGCACTCGTGATCGAAGCAGTCGTTGTGAACAAGCTAGTTCAGCAGGTATTCATCGACAGTGGAGCTTCGGTGAGTGTCATCTTCAAAGATTGCTTTGAGAAATTAGGAATCGAAGAGGCACGCCTCGCACCGGCACCGATTCCCCTAAAGAGCTTCGTACAACAAGAGACGCGCACGGAGGGGATTATCCAACTCCCTGTTACGGTGGGGAAACATCCGATGTCGTCCACTAAAGTGGTGAATTTCTTCATCATCAAAGCCAATTCCCCTTACAATATCATCTTGGGCAGAGATTGGCTAGTTGCGGTAAAGGCTATATGCTCGGCATACCATTTAACAATCAAGATCCCTTCAAAGGGAGGAGTCATCGCGGTTCGTGGGGATCAGAAACGAGCCAAAGAATGCTTGTAAATTGCTCTATGAGGTGTTGGACACTTCAGCACCCACAATCATAGCAATTATAGAAACAGGAGTTGGAGCTGGAAAAGACATCGTCTGCATCTAACGAGCCAGTAGAAGATGTCACACTGTACAAAAATGACCCGTCTAAGGTCGTCAAAGTAGGCTTCACTGGTGGAGCCGAACTCAGAAAGCCGATCATCCAACTCCTAAGGGAATACAGGGATGTCTTCGCTTGGTCACCCCTCGACATGACCGGGGTCTCACCAAGTATCATCACACATTGGCTTAACATTGACCCGGGAGTTAAACTAGTTCGGCAAAAGCAGCGGGTATTCGCAGCAAAATGAAGCCAAGTCATATATGACAAAGTGCATCAGCTTCTGAAGGCACAGATACTCTTCGAGGTCAAATATCCGACATGGATTGCCAACCCGGTGATGGTAAAGAAGCAAGGAGGAGGGTGGCGGATGTGTATCGACTACACCGATCTCAACAAACACTGCCCTAAAGATTGCTACCCCCCTCCCCAACATCGACAAGAAAATCGAAGCTCTGGTCGGCCATAAGGTTTTTAGCTTCCTGGATCTGTATAAAGGATACCACCAAATCCTAATGAGTGATGAAGACGTACCGAAGACAGCCTTCATCACAGACTTCGGCGTTTTCGCGTATAAGAAAATGCCTTTCGGACTAAAGAACGTAGGAGCTACTTATCAAAGGATGGTCGACAAGATATTTGAGCCTCACATTGGCAAAATCGTAGAGGTATACGTAGAGGACATCGTCGTCAAAAGCAAGGAGTTAGCCACTTCGGTTGACGACCTCAAAATAGTCTTCGGTCTTTTACGCTAGGTAAACCTTAAGCTGAACCCCCAGAAGTGTACGTTCATGGTCCGATCTGGAAATTTTATGGGGTGTTGGGTTTCCGAAGAAGGATTGCAAGCCAACCCTTCCAAAGTTCGAGCAGTCCAAGAAATGAAGGTGCCAAAAACCATTCATAACGTGCACAAGTTGACGGGCTGCCTAGCCGCCCTGAGTCGTTCTTGTCAAAGGCCGTAGAAAAGCAACTTCCTCTCATCAAGATCCTGGAAAAAAGCGCCGGAGTTCGATTGGAAAGACGAGCATAGGTCGGCATTTGAAGACCTCAAGAAATACCTTGCCAGTCTTTTGACCCTATCCGTCCCAAAGGAAGGAGAAGCCTTTTCCCTGTACCTCGCGGCCGCGGACGAAGCCATAAGTGCAGTATTAGTGAGGGAGGAAGGACATCGTCACCTACCTATTTATTTCATCAGCCGAGCACCGAAAGGACCAGAGACAAGGTACCACCCACTCGAAAAAGTTGCGTTGGCATTAGTGAATGCTGCAAGGAGGTTGCGACCCTACTTCCATGCACATCCCATACAAGTCCTGACCGACCTGCCACTTCGACAAGTGCTGACAAAACCGGAAGCATCGGGAAGAATCACCAAATGGGCAGTTGAGCTCGACGAGCACACGATCTCCTTCTGCCCTCGCCAAGCCATCAAAGGTCAAGCCCTAGTAGATTTCTTAGTGGAAGCTAAGTTCACAGAAGTGCCGAAGCCGACTAAACCTTCCCCAAGCAAAACTGATGCCGAAGCTCCAAAAGAACCGCTTAAAGATTGCTGGAAAGTCTATGTGGACGGGGCTTCGGGGCATTTGGGAAGCGGAACAGGTGTCATACTCCTCAGCCCAGATGGACATGAGACAACTTATGCACTTCGGTTTGACTTCCCAACAACAAACAATGAAGTGGAGTACAAAGCTTTAATCGCCGGACTTCATCTAGCTCAGGCTCTCCAGATACGAGCTGTACAAGTTTATAGCGACTCTCAAGTCATAGTGAGCCATATGCTAGGAAGGTACGAGGCTAAAGGTGATAGAATGAAAAAGTACCTCCACAAAGCCAAGACCTTACGATAGTACTTCTCGTATTTTGAGTTGATTCGCATCCTTAAGGAGGAAAACAACCGAGCAGATGCCTTAAGCAAATTGGCGTCGTCATCCACAAGCTCTCCCGTGGAAGAAGTCAAACTCTGAAGTATAAACGAAGCCGAGGTCAACCTAGTAACTGACGACGAGCCGAACTGGATGACTCATCTTCGAAATTATCTGGAGAAGGGAGAACTGCCCAGTGATAAGCTCAAAGCTAGGAAAATCTTGAGCAAGTCTCGGAAGTACATTCTTGAACAGGGAGTGCTTTACAGAAAATCATACCTCCAGCCCCTCCTAAGGTGCATAGGTCCGAACCAGGCAGATTACGCACTACGAGAAATACACAAATGATCATGTGGAAGCCACATCGGAGCCAGAGCACTCTCAAAGAAAGTCATGCGATGGGGATACTATTGGCCTACGATGTTCCAGGATGCAGTAGACCTCGTCAAAAAGTGTCTGAAATGTCAGATACATGCGACCGTGTCGAGGTTACCACAAACTGACCTAACCAGCATGCAAAACCTATGGCCATTCATGCAATGGGGGATAGACTTCGTCAGCCCACTAGATAAAGCTCCCGGCCAATTCCAGTTCCTCATCGTCGCCATCGACTACTTCACAAAATGGGTAGAAGCTGAACCTTTGGCAAAAATCATGAGCAAGAATGCCCTTAACTTCGTCTGGAAGAACGTAGTGTACCGCTTCGGCGTACCCCATATCCTCATCTCGGACAATGGGACGTAGTTCATAGACAGAACTTTTAGGGAATAGTGTGAAGAGCTTCATATTCAGCAAAAGTTCACTTCGGTAGCTCATCCTCAAGCAAACAGCCAAACCGAAGTCACCAACCGGACGATCATCAAAGGACTTAAAGCTCGCCTTGATAAAGCCAAAGGAGATTGGGTGGCAAACTTACCCCAAGTTTTGTGGTCATACCGCACAACTGTCCGGACCTCGAACGGAGAAAAACCCTACAGTTTGGTGTATGGAACCGAAGCAGTGATCCCGGTAGAGATCGGCCTGCCGAGCCCTCACACTATCAACTTTTCAGCTGAAGACAATGAAGAGAATCTTCGAACCGACCTAGATCTGGTAGAAGAAAAGAAAGAGCTCGCCTACATTAGGGAAGCTAAGTACAAGCAGCAAGTGGCTCGGTATTATAACCAAAGAGTCAAGTACCAACTGTTCCAAGTAGGCGACCTCGTTCTTCGGAATAATGAAGTAAGCAAGGCTGCAAGGCTCAGCAAGCTCGAAGCCACATGGGAAGGACCTTACCGAGTTGAAGAAGTCCTCGGCAAAGGGTCGTACAAGCTCACCCACTTGTCCGGTGAGCTAATACCCCGTGCATGGCACATTACTCATTTAAAGAGATATTTTACATACGTGGTTGAGAGTAATGTTTAAGTCCATTTAGTTCGTCTAGGTTACGAGTCCAGTCGTCTCGTGATTTTTGTTCTCTTTCAAACTTCAGTTTTTCTGTTAATAAAGTCTTTATTTTTCTTTTAATTTGTTTAGTCTTGCATACTTCATTTCACATTTATGAATATTACTACTCCACTTATGCATATTATCTCGCCCTTTTACTCTAAAACCCTGACGAGGGTAACTTAATATCCTTTCAAGGATAAATAAACCCCAAAACTAGGGTAAACTGTAAACGCGCGTACAAGGACCACCCCTATTGATACTTCTCAACAAATAAGGAACTTAAAGCCAATCCTCGTCTTATGACGAGGAAGAGCTACTTAAAGCCAATCCTCGTCTTATGACGAGGAAGAGCTACCCAAAGCCAATCCTCGTTTCATATGAGGATGAGCTAACTAAAGCTAATCCTCAACTTATGATGAGGACGAGCTATCTAAAGCTAATCTTCATCTTATGATGAGGACAAGCTACCTAAAGCTTACCTTCGTTTAAAACAAGGAAAACTACCTTAGTTAAAAACAAGGATGAAAAGCTTGAATACAAGTACATAAATTTCCATAATATTTCATAAAAAGGAAAAAGTACAATTACATCAAGACGAAGTATAACCCGAAGGTCTAGAGCCCGAAGGCCTACTGAAACTAAGCCAATCTCTGCAAAATCCCTACCAGGGTTAAAGTTCAAAATATCATATACACTAAGTCTACCTCTACCTCGCCCTGTTGCCGCTCCTCGACCTCGGGCCCTACTAGTTTGACTTCGGCTTCGGCGCCATGCATTTGCCAGCTCCCGTTCCTGATCCAAGAATTTACGAGGATGACGATCCACAATCCTTGAACTAGAGCCGGGATTGAGCGAACTCGAGGGCCCGGCATCTTTGGAAGCAAGTCGAGCAGCCAATTTGGGACGGCGAGCCAGGGTTATCTAATACAGTTTAGCTATTTGCTTCAACTCATTCATTTGTTCCTGAAGCTCCCAGGAGTTGGCACCATATTGCTCTCTGTAGCCCTTGCACCGAGTCACGAGCTCTTTAACCCTTATTTCCACGTCAGAAATAGTGAGCCCACCAGCTCGGCGGATAATTACCTCGTACTCCGCGTGTTCTTCACGGACCAGCTCGGCTTCTTCCTTTGCTATATCCAGCTTCTCCTCGAGCTTGAGAAACCGAGCTTGCAGCTCGTCATACTTCTCTTGGGCCGCAGTTAGCTTCACCTCGACCTCATTCCGGACGTGGCCAACTATGCCTTTCTAGTGAAGAGCTTCGGCTTCTTTAACCGCGAGGGTTCGTGTTAGTTGTTTAATTTGTTCAACCCATGGAGAAGCATCAAAAAATTCGAGATAAGACTACAACAGTACGAAAGAGATTTCAATTAAAGTTGGAATTTCATTAAAAGCCACTTCAGCAAAGAGAAACGACATCCTAGCAATGTCGTAGTACAACAGTCTAAAAAAAAAAAAAAAAAAAATTTGGGAGGATCAACTGACCCCTCCAGGATTTTCTTCTCTTAGCTGAGCCTCGGCCACGGCATTGTTCTTCGGCTCCTCAGTCTGTCCCACCATCTCTTCGTTTCCAACCTCTTCGGTCAAGCTCGCGATTGCAGCCTCGACCTTTGGGTCTTTGTCAAACGGACAGGAGCGGATGCTTTCGGAAGTAAGGACCGATGATAGTGAAGGAAGCTTTTTCACTATCGGAAAGTCCCCCATGAACTTCGACAACACCGCCGCGTACTCACGAAGCAGCTCATCGGACGATGTCACCTCATAACCATACTTAGACTTATCTAAGACTAGATAATCACGGGCAATCTCGTCAATGACTTCCGCTTTCACGACGGTGTTTAGGACCGCCGCCAGCTCAGTTGCTAGTTCGGAAAACTTCTCCGAAAGGAAGATCCTATCTGCGAAAGCGTGAAGTACCTCCCCCTGTGAAGAGGCCATTTCGGCCTGCACAGCTGCCGACCTTATTTTTTTCGAGGCGACTTCGGCTTTCAAAGAGACCACTTCGGCTTTTGCAGCTTCGACCGTAGCAAGAGCTGCGGCTTCTCTCTCGGCAGCCTTCTTGGCCTTCGTCTTAGCTGCAATAACTTTGCTAACCAAATCCTCTTGGGCTAGCTCCAGATCCTGAGCCAGCTTGTTATACTTGGCAACCCTGCTGGAGATGAAGTTCGCCAAGCTCGTCAGCTCGGCCACAGCCAGTTCGGCCTCCTTCAACAACACAGGTCAGAATCAAATAAGTGTTAGTGCATTAATCTAACAAGCAGTAAGGCTAGTTACCTCGGGAAAGGACTTCTCGCGAGCTAAAGCTCGGTCGGATGACTGGCTCACCTCCTTGACGGTAGGTGCAATCGCCACCCGAGCTTCTTTCGGTCTGCGCATTGTTACGCGAGGCGGAGGAGAGCTCAACCGATGAGAGCCCGGTTGAGGGATGGAATAAAGCGCCAAGTCCTGAGTCCTCTCTGAAGAGGTACCGTACGTCGTCTTCTCCACTACAGCAGTGGATCTCGGCCTCTTCTTAGACTTGCTGGCTAGTTGAAAGTTCACTGCAATAAAAAAGAAAAGGGTTAAAAGACCGAAGAGATGAAGACACATAATACACAAAGCAGGGCCTCACCCGAATCCACCATTGAGGTAGGGTCGTAAGGGCTCAGCCCTAGGCATGGCGAGCTCAGCCTCGGAATATTCTTTGGAAACGAGGCCGCTTTGGAAACGAGGCCGAGCTGTTTCAAATTTTCTTCAAGGTCACCGAGTTCCTCTCCGGTGCCTTGATCCTCTAGCTTATTTGTATTCCAGATAAACTGAGGGACCTCTTCAGATCGGCAGAAGAAGAATTTCTTCTGCCAGTTCGCGTTTTTGGACTTCGTCTTCATACGGAAGCCGCGATAAGGGGAAAGGTAATACCACCCGGAAGAACTAGGCTTTAGTTGGAGAAACCTAAGGATCAACCATAGGGTAAGTGGATGGCCGAAGTGACCAACTTCGGCAGCCAAACCTATGTTTCACTCAAAAAGTGCTAGCAATAAACTAGGTTTATCGCTGAACTTAGCAAGCAAAACCCAAAGTCGAATCTCAAGGAAAACTTAACAGGGAAATCAATTATGTGATTATCTACACTAAGAAAGCAAGTAAAATTGAGGGTTTTGAGTTTTGATTAAGTCCTAGGCTTTAAAATAAATGAAGCAAATAAATTAAACTAGACTTGAAAGCAAATAAAAGCAAGTAGAAAGCACTCCCGTCTATCACCCGGGATAATAAATTAAACTAGAAGAAAGCAGTAAATCTACCTAGGCATGAATTGAAAAGAAAACAATTAAATCTAAACTAGAGCAAATAAATCTTAACATGGATCTAATGTAAATTAAAGCAAATAAATTTAAACTAAATAAAGCGATTAGAGAAAGCAAGTAAATTTAATCTAAGAGCACAAATTAAACTCACGAATCAAAGATGAAAGAAAGAACAAAGAACTTGAATTAAATCTTGAATCAAAAGCTATAATCTTCAAAGCAATAACAAAAAACTAATATAAACTAATCTAAAGTTTTAAGGGCTAAAAACTAGGAAGAAAGATGTCTCCCACGTTCACAATAGATTTTATATATATAGATCTCAAAAACCTACTCAAATAAGGAAAATAACATAACAAGTCGGCCCGGCCCAGCGGCCCGCTGAGTATCCCTCTCGCGTTTTTCTTGAAATTGACGGGCCCAGCAGCCCGCTGGGTGCTACATTCGGCCCGCTGCGTGCAACTTTTTTTATTTCGGCCATATCTCCTTCGTCCGAACTCGAAATTGACCGCCGTTTTTTCCTATGCGCTCCCATCGAACTCGTCTTCGATATTATGCTTTTAATTCATCCCAAATTAATCATCACATTTTAGTCATTTCTTCGTTGTTGTGCTCATTTTCTCTCTTCTCTTCCAAAACTCCTTACGAACCCAACTTTGACTAAACCACACGAAACAAACACATAAAAATGAACAAAACATACGAAAACAAACTCACACCAAACTATAAAATCACAGAAAAATACACTAAACAAATCCCCCACACTTAATCATTTGCTTGTCCTCAAGCAAACTATACAAGATATGATATCAAGCAATGAATTATGAAATGACAATGCATTAGGCTTCAGTATTTTCTGCAAAGCATACAAGTGAGACATGCAACTTCCCAACAAACTTTTCATAGCAAACTTTAACATTTAGCCTCTTTAAACATGAATCCTCACAACATGGAAACTATAAGAATGAACCCCCATCTCTCAAGTGTATAGGTAGGAAAAGAAATCACTCAATTCAAGACAAACACAATGCCTACCATAAGCTTGCAAATCGTCTTATTTCTCCATTGCTTAATGTGTGCTTAAGACAAAGATCAAATATGACTTTATTTTTTGGTTGTAATGTAAGCTCTTTGGTAGGTAAGGAAATTTGGCTTAAGTGAGTTAACAACCCGAAAGGCTTATTCACTCAACTCTCACTTTCATATCAACTCTCATTTCCCCCACACTACTTCAAACCATAGCAAGAAAAACTTTCAATTCACAACCAACACTTCCTATCAATTCCACATTCACTTTCTACCCACTTATGCTCTCATTCAAACTTTCCTCTTTTTTTTTTAATTTTTTTTATTTTTTATAATTATCTAGAGCTTATATGGGTAGAAAGCACTAACTAATGATTACAAAAACTTCCTACTTCTTCTCCTTCTCTAAAAATTCATTTCAAATAAGCACATCTCATCCGAACAACTTTCAATCCCACATATGTTAGTTCCCATCCCAAGGCTTTTCAAAGAAAATCAATCTAAAGTAGATCTCAAAGGCTCAAAGGGGATAACTAGGGTAATATAAGTGAATTTGGACAAGGAAAATGATAAGAAGGGCTAAGAAAGATGGCCTAAGATCATCTCTTCATCGTAAAGCACACTATGCAACCTCAAAGGAGAAACCAAAGCAAGTTCTAGAGGTAATTATGCATGCGTGAACATTCACACACAAGAAAGGAATTTGACTATCATCATGCATTTAGTCAAGGCTCAAAAATCTCACAACATAGGGTAAAGAGGTGATTCATGTTTGTGGAGGCTAAAGTCTATATTTACCAATCAAATCTATCGAGTCCTCACATGCTCACAAGTAAGTTTTCAATCAAAACAAGCAATCATCATTAGCCTCATCATCACAACAAAACTCATGCTTGGCCAATCCACATAGATGTTGAAAGACTCACAAAAGGATTAGCAAACAAATCACAAATAAATTTTAACACAAATTTTCTACACCCCCCCTCCCCCACTTAAAAACATGTAATGTCCCCATTGCATTAAAAGTAAAAATAAAGGAATAAGAAAACTTCACTAATGACGACACAATTCGGCAATCAAGCTTCAAATCTATAAGGATTCCATAAGCAAGTTACCTACATAAACAAAAACAAAGAAAACCAAGCATAATACCTTCTAAAAAAAATAAATTAAAAACCAAAAATAAAAAGAAATATAAAAACTAACAATGTATCAAACTTACCAAAGTACAAAGGTGGGTTGGAGGGATCGGAGGGATAGATTCAGGGTTGAAAACCCGCCGCACACTAATTTTGATCGGGTCCAGCGGCCCGCTGGACCTGCTCCTCGCTTTTTTTTTCTTTTTGTTTTTCTTTTTTTTTCCGGAAATCCTCTAGTGACCTGCTGGCCCGAGCTCTCGAGATTCCTTCAGATTTTTTTTTTTAATATCCTGCAAAATAAAAAGAAAAATTAGAAAATTAAAATGAAAATTAATTAAAAGAAAACGAGAATTCACAAAATCGTGGGTTGCCTCCCACGAAGCGCTTGTTTAATGTCATTAGCTCAACATAGGAATTTATCAACCAAATCCCGTCGCAGCTAGCAACGTATCGAATCCTATGGTCTCTTTGGTAGCCTTCACGAGCCCGAAAAATTTATCGACCACCCTTGATCCATGTTTGAGCTTTTCTGCCACTTTAGTTTGAAAATCTAGGATTGGCTCGTCTTCAATACTCGTCTACCCCACACTTATTTGAGGCTCCACATCAAACATCACTTCTGCCTGCAAATTTGACAAAGGTTCCCCCATATAAACTTCATCCTCCTCTACTTCCTTCAAATTGTTCAAAAATTCTTCAATGATGGTCTCTTCTTCATCCACACAACTAAAGAACTCTTCTTCAATGAGCTCTTCTTCTTGAATTTCAGCTTGCAAGGCCTGTACAACACTATCCTCATCCAAATGGTTAAGAACTTGAACATATGAGCATTTATGGATCAAAGAGGTAGAAGTAGAAAATTTCTTCACATAAACCGAAAAAAAACGTGACCGATCCTCCTTCGCCAGCCATGCTTAATGTACCAGACTCTACATCAATGCGAGTCTCTGTAGTAGCCATAAAAGGTCGTCCCAACAAACGAAGGTGGCCTTTCGCACTCCTAGCTCCACGTCCCACATCAAGCACGACAAAATAAGCAATAACTCGAATGCCCTTGACGATTATAGCAACATCCTCCGCAATTCCCAAGGGAAAACTCATCGTGCCATCCACTAGCTCGATGCGAATATCAGTTGCCTTCAGAGTTTTGGAGCTCATCTTCTCAAAAATAGAATGTGGCATCAAGTTCACTGCTGCCCCTAAGTCCATTATTCCCAAGACACTCTCCTCACTATCCAAAATAACATTCAAATCGAAGCTTCCAGGATCACCTCATTTGGGAAACGATTTGAGATGACAAACAGGCTTGTGATCCTTCTTCTCCTTCTTCACCCTACTTGGAAAAGTAATAGGCGGAACATAAGGATTTGGAGATTTATGGAGTTGAGACTCTAAATTAGACTTTGAAACAGTTTTCCTGCCGGAATCATTCAAGTCCAGCGGCATAACCTGCCCTAGGGAAATACCGAACTTCCTTAAGAGCTCGGCATATATAGGAGGAAGGGGAAGACGAAGACCAAAATTTAAGCAGTCTTCGTAAACAATAAAAAAACCATCCGGAGGCGCACAAGCCCTATCCTCCGAACGGGGAGCGATGAGAAGAGCAGACTTCGGAAACAGAAATTTATCCGCAATTTCTCAAATCGAGGAGACGTTCAAAGTAGATGAAAAATCATTAACCTTTCTGTAGTTTGACACGGGAGGAATCCTAACCCTACGGATAATAGGAACAGGAGAATCTATTATATAACACTCTAAATCTACATAAGGCGACAGAACAAAAATCACCGCCGGAGAAACCGGCGGTGAAATGGAGCTTTCAAGAATTTCATCATCTTCACTACTACTGACTCGAGAAGAAGAAGCCATGGTAAAAAAATAACTTACTTGTTTAAGCAAACGACAAGTTTCTGATGATGCACAGGTGGCGACGATGGAAATTCAGAAGGCGGAGGAAAAGTTGCAGTAGAGAAAGCTTTTGAAATTTGGGGGAAACAAGTGATGAAATGGCGTACAAAGGAAGTTTTATCAGAACTTCCGCCATTTCAATTTCCCCCACGTCCAATCGCGCCCTACTTTATCGGGAACCCAACCAGTGCATTAATTAAAAGTGACTCACATTCCGTGTTCGGCTTCGGCCAAACGATATTCATGCCACTTCGTCGAATTTATTTTTTGATGGGGCTAGGCAACTCTGCTTTACCTCGTCCTTGACGGGATGCGCTGAACTTGACTTCGTTGAATTTATTTTTCGACGGGGCATGGTGTTATTCTCCAACCTCATTCTCAAACGGGGTGATACAAACTTGACTTCATCAAATCTATTTTTGACGGGGCAAGTCACTTCTATCCGACCTCGTCTCAACAGGGCGGTACGCGATTGACTTCGTCAATTCTACTTTTTGACGGGGCAAAGCACTTTTATCCGACCTCGTCTCAATGAGGCGGTACGTGATGGACTTTGTCAATTCTAATTTTTGACGGGGTAACATACTTTACATCACTCCTACCTTAACTATTTCCCCTAAATCACACCTTCACTTCTACATCTTTTTTTTTTTGGGGGGGATGTGATAGGATACGGCCTAGCTACTAGGCCCAAGCGTTAGGCCCCCAATATAATTGGGCCCCGACAGTTAAGCTCAGCCTGTGCAGCTCGGCCCCTGTTAGATAAAATAAGAAAGAAATCAAGAAGATTGGAATTGATTTGGAATTGATTGAGGAAGATTTATATCTTCCGAAAATAGGAAATTACAATTGATCTCATTCCTTGTATAGATCTAGAGTTGTAGTATATATAGATCTATTGTAATGAGAAGAATAATCCAACAATGAAGAACATTTTCCTATTCCTCTACAACTTTTCTTTCTAAATCTGCAAACATGGCATTAGAGCCGGTTTGGGCTCAGAAAAAATTCATCACCGCCCTTATACCAATCTCGGCCAGAAAGCAAAAATCCTAGCCTCCTTTTTCATCAAACCTACATCCAAAAATGTCAGAAACTGAAGAAACCAAACCAACTGAAGAATCTCATAAGTTAAAGACAAGCAAGAATGTCAATGTGGCATTCAAGCTCAATGGGAAAAACTACCCATTGTGGTCGAGACTTATGAGGATAGCAATTGGAAGCTGAGGGGCAGTCTCACATATCAGAGACGAACCCTTGAACGAAGGCGACAAAGGATACTGGGAGTGGGAAGAAACAGATCTCGTAGTCTTCTCGTGGATCATCGATAATATCAAGAACAATATCATCGCCAATTTCGCACATCATCAATCTGCGAAGGCCATATGGGATAATCTTGCGATTACCTATGAGAGCAAAGCCGACCCATATCTCATCTATGACCTGGAAGAGAAGGCAAACACAATCAACCAAGGTGATATGGATCTAGAAACCTACTATTGAAAAATCCATGGACTATGGATTAACTTCGATGGATGCCAAAAACAACCAGTTTCATGCTACGACAAAGGAGTGAAGCAGTTCAGACAACACACTAACACAAAAAGGTTGTTCAAGTTTTTGGCAGGACTAGATCAAAAATACGAAGGAATCAGGCGAGATATCCTCAAAGAAGATCCTCTTCCCTTAGTCAAAGCAGCATATGGCGTGGTGAAGAAGGAGGCAGCTCGAAGACAGATCATGCCACCGACATCCTCAACACCCACTGGAATTGCCGCCGGTGCTGGAAGCGCAGACTCATCATCGGGAGAAATTGGCTTTGGGTACAGAGCCCAAAGAAATCGAGGAGGCCACAGTACACCATCACGACCATCGCCAGCCAAAACTGCTACCTCCAACAACTCAAAATCGGTGGACAAGAGCAAGCTTTGGTGTTCCCACTGTGGGAAACAGAAGCACACACGAGAGACGTGCTTCTTGAGAGTGGGATTCCCAGAATGGTGGGAGGAGAAGCCAAAGAGAGCCTCGGCAAATTTTTCCCACATAATAGACGGTGGCGGAACTAGAAAAGAAAGCCAAGCGGACACAGCCACCGGAGAAGGCAGCGGTGGAGGCGGTAACGGTGGAGGCGGCAACAGCGGAGGTGTCAGGAATTTCGCAGGAAGGGTGTTTGAGAAGAGAGCCGAGGAAGATGGCGGAGGTAAAATGAGGGATGGTCCTCAGACTTTGAAATATTCAAATTCTGATACATATAATCATTTTGCACCATTACAAAATGATTCTGCTGTTTTTCATGTGCAAAATGATTCTAACTTGCATAAAAAGGGCTAGATTTTTTATTGTGGGGCCACAGATACAATGACTCCGGAGATGAAAGATTTTAGTAAATTCACTAAAATTACTAAGAACTTCATCAAGACTGCAAATGGGGAATTGATTACTGTTGCAGGAGCCGGAACTATAGAGATATCTCCAAATCTCTATTTGTCGAATTGTTTATTTGTTCCTAGCTTATCCCAAAGATTGATGTCTGTAAGTCATGTGACTCGGAAATAAAACTGTACATTACTAATGTTCCCAAACTTCTGTGTATTGCAGGATATCCGGACGAAGACGATCATTAGGTGTGGCACTGAGGAACAAGAACTCTATTATGTGGACAGGGCAGCTCATCATGGTAGTGCAATGCTAACTCAAAGGTCCATGAAAGATGAAGTTCGATTGTGGCACCAAAGATTAAGACATCCTTCTTCCGGTTATTTTAAACTCTTATTCCCAAATATTTCAATCCCCAAAGATTTTTTTTGTGAAACGTGTGTTTTGGCTAAAAGCCATAGACAATCTTTCAAACTTTCAAATACTCGGGTCAATTCTATGTTTTCTTTAGTACATGCTGATGTGTGGGGTCCTGCACCTGTTATTGGGGGAAATAGCATTAAGTATTTTGTGACCTTTATTGATGATTGCAATAGAGTAACATGGATTTATTTTTTGAAACATAAATCTGAAGTGTTTGATAAATTTGTCTTATTCTTTAAGATGGTCAAAACCAGTTCCACACAACTATCCAAACACTCCGATCTGATAATGGGGGGAATTTGTTAATAATTTAATGTCTGAGTTTTTTGCCAATAATGGTTTAATCCATCAAACCTCTTGTGCCTATACACCTGACCAAAATGGGGTGGCTGGAAGGAAAAATAGGATCATCTTAGAAATAACCCGATCTCTAATGATTGAATCCCATGTCCCTGTTTTTCTCTGGCCTAAAGCCATAGCAACCTCTGTTTTTCTGATCAATCGACTTCCTACAAAAATCCTAAATAAGAAAACCCCACTTGATGTTTTATCCAAACAAGCCCAAATCCCAGAATCCCTAAGTCTACCACCGAAAGTCTTTGGGTGTACTGTCTATGTTCATATCCCCAAACATGAAAGAACCAAACTAGCACCATGTGCTACAAAATGTGTCTTTGTAGGATATGGCATTAACCAAAAGGGATATAGTGTTGGGGTTGTTGTATATAGCTAAAGCAAAAACGTGTTTTAGTATATATGACATGTATTCCACTGGTAACAATCACCTATCTGAATAAATATATTAATAAGAATAAGCCCTATATCTCATGTTTTAGAACACGTGGACGGCTCGGGTGTCAGGGAGATCACGCAGCGTTCGACAATAATTATGAGATATAAACAGTGTCACAGTCGAGATAGCTTGGGAAAACTATCGGTTTAGACTGCAACATAACGGTAGTGGCGGGTCTCAGTCGCTAGTTATGTTGGTACGGTGGAACGTATTGACAGGATCGAGTGGGATAAGGTTCTTCTGATACTGACCCTAGCAATAGGTGAAGAACTAGAGATCTCGGGATTTAGAGATATGATCTTAATTTCGATATGCTATTAGAGATATATGTGTTGTTCACTGTTACTTTGACTTGTATAGCTAAGGGTCTATCGCAGCATCCCTGATGACTTGCATCTTGGGTAACATGAGGGCACATAGTATGTCTAATTAGTTATATCGAGACACCGTGTCCGTATTAGGTTGAGAGATATCCCCTCAGGGAGTTCACAAGGTTTATTATACCAAGTCATGCATGCTGATTAAATTCAGGTATAATAATAAGGGGTGAACGGGTACTACTTGAGGAAAATAAGATGTTAATTAATTATGAGCAGTCAGAGGAGCTCTAATTAATTAATGGATATCGGAGTCATTAAACACGGGGATAGCTCTAAATAAAGTATCAGTCCCAATCTACAAATTGGGACAGAGCGGTGATTCAGTTGTGATTCTTTAGTGGAATGCATCACAGCTCTAATGAAATAAATGTTCTGGGTTGATCATGGTTATTTCATTAGGTAAGGCTAAACTCTGTCTGGTACATAGATCCCTGGGGTGGCCCAAGAGCTCTTCAGGAAAGGAATTCATGGTATTATTGAGGGATATCAGTTTTGGACTGAAAAGAGGCATTATGGGTTTGAGCCCATTAATGTGGCGCCTACTGTAGTGTAGGGGACGCCAGTTTCCTCTTTTAGTGTCCATCTGATCTCAATAATTGTACTCTGGTTAATTATATAATTATGGAATAAATTAATATCTAATTAATTAAGATTTATTCTTAATTAAGGAATTAGATAATTAATTTAATAATTATATATTATTTTCCTTATAATAATTAGGATTAATTCTAATTATATTTAATTAGAATTTGTTCCAGTAATTATTAACTAAACCGGGCTTTAATTAATTAAAGCCCGTGACTTAGTGGACAAGGAAAGTGGCGCCCCCCTCCTCTTATAAATAAGGAGGAGGAGATTCTCAAAAACCTAAGTGAAGTGTTGAAGCAGTGAGAATCGGCGCCTACTGCATCAGAGGGAGAGTTCCTGGTTCCAAAGTTCCTAGACGCCCACACAGTCGAAGAACTTCGAGGAAAGGGATCACACCTCAGTAATCTAGACCTGTAGATTACTCCGTCGGCACAGATCTGAGGTATAACATTCTAAACTCGATTATATGATTTAGTTGCATTTAAATTATCACATCCAATTCGAAGATCCTGTGGGAAAAAGGAATGCTTTCAAGCAGCAGTTCCAGCATATAGGTGTTTTGATCCGACCACTAAGAAAATTGTAACCACCATGAATTGCAATTTTCTTGAAACTGAGTTCTTCTACACAAACCACCTTAGAGGTCAGGGGGAGAGCGAAAATAATCATGGAGACCACCTAAGTTGGCTTGTGTACACATCGAACAATTCTTACGTGGACCAACCTGAGACATCAGCGGTCACTATCGCCGAGCACACCTCTCCACCTGAGTCTCCAAAGTCCTCCCCCATTGAAAATCTGACTCCGGTATCCGAGGTAACTTCTGAATCAAATATTAGTGAAGATGTTATCTCCACTAACACTACAGAATCTGAAGAAGAAGAAGAGGATAATACCATAGATGGTGACACTGGAAGATATATCCTCCCACATCGCAGTACTCGAGGAGTTCCTCCAAAATGATACTCCCCGGATTGAATCAGTAAAAGGAGCAGATATGGTGTGGCTAATTTCGTAATGGGGAACCTGACTAAAATGGCACGAGCTTTTAAGGCAACACTTTACAAAGAGGAAGAGATCCCCAGAACTGCGGAAGAAGCCATGAAGTCTGAACATTGGAGGGAGGCAATGAACACAGAAATGAAGGCATGACAAAGAAATAACACATGGGTAAAAGACAGATTGCCAGAAAGAGTAAAAGCAGTTGGGTGCAGATGGGTATTTATAATCAAACGTAAACCAGATGGCTCAATTGAAAGGTACAAGGCGAGATTAGTTGCAAAAAGTATACTCAGACATATGGAGTAGATTATGCTGAGACTTTCTCACCTGTGGCAAAAATCAACACTTTGAGAGTTCTTTTTTCAATAGCAGCTAACAATGATTGGCCTCTCCACCAATTCGATGTAACGAATGCCTTCTTACATGAAAAACTCCCAAAACATGTGTTTATGTGTCCTCCACCAGGATTTGCAGAGGGATTTAAAGATGGAGAAGTATGTCAGCTCAAGAGAACCTTATATGGGCTGAAACAGTCTCCGAGGGCTTGGTTTGGAAGATTCACCGAGGCGATGAAGAAGTATGGCTACAAACAGAGTAACTCAGATCATACTTTGTTTCTCAAGAGAAAGGGGGAAAAGATTACTTGTCTCATTATCTATGTGGATGATATGATCATCACTGGAGATGATACAGAGGAGATAAGCAATCTGAGAAAAAATATATTCAGTGAATTTCAGATGAAAGACTTGGGCCTCCTCAAATATTTCTTGGGAATCGAGGTGTTGAGATCAAAGAAAGGGATTTTCATTAGCCAAAGGGGAGATATCAGAGACTAGTAGGGAGACTCATCTACCTATCCCATACTAGACCAGATATTGCATATGCCATAGGAATAGTGAGTCAATTTATGCACTCACCACAAGAAGATCATTAGAAAGCTGCAATGAGGATTGTCCAGTACTTGAAGGGGACTGCCGAGCATGGATTGCTTTTTAAGAAGCATGGACACTTAGATATTTGTGGCTTCACAAATGCAAATTGGGCTAGAAGTCCGAATGATATGAGATCAACAGCTGGGTATTTCACCTTTGTTGGAAGGAATCTTGTTCCGTGGAGGAGCAAAAAGCAGAAGGTTGTTGCACTATCAAGTGCTGAAGCAGAATTTCGAGGAATCAAGAATGGGCTTACAGAAATACTATGGCTAAGGAAACTCATGACAGAGCTCAGTCTTTTTACATCAAAGACATGTCAGTTGTTTTGCGACAATAAAGCAGCCATTAGTATCTCGAAGAATCCTGTTCAACATGATCGGACCAAGCATGTTGAAATTGATAGGCACTTCATTAAAGAAAAGATTGAAGCAAAGATCGTTAAACTTCCATATGTCAAATCGGAAGATCAACTTCCAGATATCTTAACTAAGGCGGTTAGTGCTAAGTCACTTCGAGAAGTATTGAGCAAGTTAAGTATTGACAATCCCATTAGTTAACTGGAGGGGGAGTGTTAGATAAAACAAGAAAGAAATCAAGATGATTGGAATTGATTTGGAATTGATTGAGGAAGATTTATATCTTCCGAAAATAGGAAATTACAATTGATCTCATTCCTTGTATAGATCTAGGGTTGTAGTATATATAGATCTATTGTAATGAGAAGAATAATCCAACAATGAAGAACATTTTCCTATTCCTCTACAACTTTTCTTTCTAAATCTGCAAACAGAATAAGAGACTTCTTCACTAAGGCAATCAAGACTCCTACATCGACTACAACTCAAACTCCAAGAGAGATATAGAAGCTCGGTGTCTATCCGTAAGAGGAGGATCAAGCCAAAGAGTCCAAATAGGAGAAGACTTTGTATCATAGTCATACTCCATGTAACTACCTATAAATAGGGGCTTAGAATAGATTGAGAGGGGAAAACAATCTTGTAAGCAACACACACATACTAGCAATAATATGCATACTATCTTTTTGCTCCGTGGACGTAGATCTATTCCGGTAGATCGATGTAATAACCCGAATTTCTAAAATCGGAAAAATTTAAAATTTTAATTTAATAAGAGAATTACTAATATCCGATAGGAATTTAAGGACTCGTAGTAGCATTATAGGATTTTACCGGTATAATTATGAATACATGTTATTTTATTTGTCTATGGAATAATGAAATAAATGTTCGTGTTGAGTTGCGAAAAATCTCGATAGTTATATATATATATATATATATATATAGTTATATATGTCAAAAATAGTTGTGCGTAAAATAATTTTGTCACGTGATTGATTTTCGTTTACGGTATCCTGAATTCGATTTTCCGAGTCGAGTACTACGAGTTGTGGTAATTTTATTAAATTATATTATCGTGAATCTTATTAATTAGATTAAAAAGTCAATCTTGGACTTATTAATATAGTTTATTAGTTAGATGCATGGAGAAAATAAGATATTTTTTTCTTCCTATTATTCTTAATTCCAACATTGCCACTTGCATTTCCTTCACTTCTATTCGGATGTCAGAAAATCAAGACTTTAGCAACCAATTCCTTACATCAAGTATTAATATTTTTAGCATGCTCTGCAGCAAATCTTCCTATGCTGCAACGTATCTTCATCATATCCAGGAAAGAAAAAGAAAAGATTTTATTACAATTGCAGTTTCCCCTAAGCTTGTAGGCAACATTAATTGATGGACTTATCCCTACAACCGATACATAGTTGTGAAGGCAAAAGGAAGGGAACAATCAAGTTACACTTCTTCACACATTAATTACAATACACCAAGTCTTTTGTAGGCAAACATTAATGAGTATATATATATATACAAATAGATACACTTTGAAAGGAGACATGAGATCTTTTGCTTCTGTAGGCAAAATAGCAACACATAGCCTACCTTGAGCCAAAGACCTACAAATAGGCAAGTTGAGTTAGTATTAAATGAAGAGAGTGTTATGGGAATTAATTGTGCCGAGTGTGTGCAACAATAAGCATATATACCCCTTACTCAACACTACACCATTCTACACTTTACCAAAATCTGAAAAGAAAACACAGAGAGAAAGCAAAAGAGAGTGAGGATAGAAGGGAAGCTGCAGCAGTAGAAGGGGGAAAAACAGGAGCGGAGCTCCGTCCAATTGCCACTACAACAGCCCTAGCACTCCCTATTTCATTAAGGTAACAACCAAACACCCAACTCTAGATGTTAGTAAACATGCTATAGCTTTCATTCAAGTTCTAAACCACTAACATGGGTAAATTATTCATGACGATGCTCTATTTCAAACCAACTAAACAACCACAGCATGCATAAGAGAAAATAAATGTCTTAAGTTCAGATTCATTGAGCAGCTCATGAGGTTTAATCACATTACAGAACCTTTCTCTACATAAATTCTAGTTTGTCCAACAACTCATACTTGTTACTAATGGAAGAAACTCGTAGCAAACAAATCAGCATGCTTAATGAACCGTTTCAGATTATGTAATCCAATAAGATTAACATCATTACAGCTCCTATAAGCTAAACTAAGGACATGATTTAGGATAGCCTAAACCAAAACCTTGGAATGAAAAAAAACAGCACCCCTACTTTCATAACCAAAAACGCCGAACTTGCAAAGCTTTTTAATTCGGAAAAATTTAAAATTTTAATTTAATAAGAGAGTTCCTAATATCCGATAGGAATTTAAGGACTCGTAGTAGCATTATAGAATTTTACCGGTATAATTATGAATACATGTTATTTTATTTGTCTATGGAATAATGAAATAAATATTTGTATTGAGTTGCGAAAAATCTCGATAGTTATATATATATATATATATATATATAGTTATATATGTCAAAAATAGTTATGCGTAAAATAATTTTGTCAGGTGATTGATTTTCGTTTTCGGTATCCCGAATTCGATTTTCCGAGTCGAGTACTACGAGTTGTGGTAATTTTATTAAATTATATTATCGTGAACCTTATTAATTAGATTAATAAGTCAATCTTGAACTTATTAATTGATCACCCTACTTTTTAAGAGTAGAGAGAGAGCAATGATATCGAATAGTATATTCGAGTCGAATCCATAGGGAATGAAATGACAAAATGAGTTTCAAGTAGTAATCTAATTATCTAACTACTATCCAAGCTTACAATTGTCATGTTTTTGTGTTTTTGATTAGCTAATGAGAAATATAAAGTAAGTAACAAACTAAAGAACAACTAATAACAAGAATTAACAACAATAGTAGAAAGTTTGGTTCTAAATATACTCTGATAATCACTAGAGGCCTAGGTTTTAGGATTTGTTAGGATGAACCGATTTAATCTAATTCATATGGAAGTTCTTTATAGGATATACATCAACACTTTTCTCAAAGAAATCAATGTAAGTGGATTAACCTATGACATCTATCTCCGCTAGGTCTCAAGATGCACAAATTAACTCCAAAAAGCTCAATTAATTATCTAGAAGCTCCTACTAGCAAGAATTACTAATATGGTGTGATTTGATGCCAAGTGTTATGAATTAAAGTCTCCTAAGCATTTAACCAAACACCTTGTATGCACTCAATGATGGCCAATCAATCATGCAATAAAATCAAGTCCCAAACCACAAGACATATGAATTAGAAGGCAAATCCAACTACAATACCCAAAAACCTATTAATCTAGATCATGTCTTCATATATTTGAAACCAAAAGGAACTTAGCTAAACATAATTAAAGAAAATAAACCATAAAAAGTAAATGAAATCATGCTTAAATGATAGAAAATTCAATAAGGAAGAAGAATATGGTCTTGAATCTTGAATCCACAAAGTATAGCTCCAACAATCTTCAAGTTACTAAAGTAGAAAGAGGGAAAATATATTAAGGGTTCTAAGAATATTAAAGTATGCAAAAAAAATCTCCAAATAGGGTGAATTTTGGGGTTAAATACATCACATATCAAGTTTGGGTCGAATCGGGGTGAAACGGGACGAACCGGGGCGAGTTTGGACGAGCCGAACTCGCCCCTTAAGTGCACTTCTCGCCGAACCGGCGGTCTGTGGGAAGGGGAGCCGGCGGTCTGGCAAACCACCGGCCAAACCGCCATCTATGCTGTCCAATGTGAAGGAGAACCGGCGGTTTGATGAAGATTCCCGGCGGTTTGGCAAACCGCCGGCCAACCCGCCGGTTTTCCTTCTCTTGCGCAACTTTGCCATTTTCGCTCGTTCTCTTTCGTCCGAACTTCGATTCTCGATCCGCTTTTTGCTATGGCTTCCTAACGAGCTCCTCTTCGTCATGGAATGATTAATTTGGCAAAGTAAGTTTTCCATTTTTCCTGTAAAAAGCATAAAGAGACTCGAGAGAACGAGGAAAACCTAAATGAAATCAAACTAGTTAAACCCTAACTATAGAACTTGAAATTCCACATTTTAAACACAAGTTTCACTCTAATAGAGATCAATTCTTCCTCGTTTCCGGCCCTTGATCCTTAGCTACTTGAATGCTCTTTCAAATTCTTACAAAAATGGATCGAAAACCGGGAAAAAACGAGAAAAATATAAAGTATGCTACAAGTTAAGAAACCCTAGCATTTATACCCTTTAAGCACATGAATCGAGACTTAAACACACTCAAAACACACTCAACATGCACATAAATACGTGTTAATCACTCCCCCAAACTTAAGCCATTGTTCGTCCCGAACAATGAAACGAACAATCAAAACACTTAATACGTATAGGGTGTGCATTTTGAGTTCCTCGATGCCTCATATCATCTCAAAAACCATTTTAGTTCAAGGAAATTCTCAAGTCAAGCCAAACATTCATAAAATCACTCACCATCCTAACTTAGAAATCAATCACTCAAGCACATTCAACCCTAAACCTCACAAGAAGTGTGTGTATCACTCGATCACTCAATATATGGAACAAGGTAATCACTCATCGAAATCATGCAATACACAACTTTAACCATAGGCTTGCCTATCAACTCAAGTTTTCAATACCACAATGCATGCACAAATTAGGATCAAAAAGGTCTTTCTTAAGCTTGTAATGTAGGGACATTGGTTAAGGTAAGGAATTTTAGGCTAAGTGGCTTAAATCTTCATCTAAGCTCCTTCACCTCTCTTCTTCACTTCTCTATGTATGAATTTCTTCATCTTCCACCTTATCCAACCCCTTTTTATCAAATGAACCCAAGCTTCTACCAAATGTCTAAAGAAACACTCCTTTATGTTCTTATTCTTTTATTTCTCTTGTAAAAACTTTGTTCTTACTACTATTTTTTTTTTTCAATAAGAACTTTGTTCTTATTCTTTTTTTCTCTAACATTGAGCTTATAGGAGTGTTCTTTCATTTCAAAATCAATCTCTAGACCCTTCACCATCACCCACCATTTTTCATGAATTTTCAACTTCACCAAGGTTCCCTTAACCATCCTTCACCCCCTATCATCCGGTTCAAGAAGAAAAAGCTCTAATTAAGGCTCAAAATAGGACGACAATGGTAATGAAAGATAGATTAGTGTTTGGGGAAAATGGGCTATGAAATGATGACCTAAGATCATCTCCTAAGTATGCACATATGTAATATTTCTAACAAGAGTATCAAGGCAAGTTCTAGTAAAGAGAATGCAATGCAAGATCAAGCTCTCAAGAAATGATATTACTATGTAAAATGCATAGTTCTTTAGGCTCAAAATCCTCCCAAGCTTTTTACCTAGAGTCTACATGCTCAAGATCAATCATTCAAGCTATTCAAATGAAATAACCCTAATCATGCTTGACTTTAACTTGAGAAATTTAAAAAATGTCACCATTTTAGCATCAATCATCAGCATCTCACCCAAAAGCACTTGAGAGATTAAACACGTTCTTTCACATTCACACATGCAAGCATACATGCATTTTCTTCAAAACATAAACTTTTTTCAAAATTTTCCAATGATTCTCCATTATTAACTCATCTCCACAATTCACAAAGCAAATAAAGAATTTCTATCTATTAAGCTCATCAATTCCCAAACTCGACACCAAACAACTTAAACAAGCACAAATCATGCATTTACCCCCAATCAACCACAATCATCAAGTAAAATTAAGCATACAATCAATGAACACATCAAATAGAAGATTGAAAAATACTAAAAGTAAAGTAATTTAAATTCCTTAAACTACCCCCCTCCTCCAAACTTATTTTAGAAATAACTTCTAAAATGAGTTTGGAGGGAAGAATAATAAGAAATTTAAATTACACTTACAACGGTCCAAAGCTCGGTCGATGATGGTTTTGAAAGCCTTTCACTCCGTTGCTTGCTTGATTAGTTGATCCTCTTCCCACATTTGTTCCAAACACAAAAATAAAGACAAATTAAGAAAAATGACTTAATCGCAAACAAAGATCGAAAAACAAAATGAACTAAAACTAACAAAAAATGAAAAATAAAGAGATAGTTGTTGGGGTGCCTCCTAACGAGCGCTTAGTTTAACGTCGTTAGCTCGACGATACCTCATTGCCCATTCAAGGGACTTGAAACGAAGTCCGTCCTTGATCGAACACCAACTCATCATCAAATTCATCAAACTTTGGCTCATCCGCTCTCTTCATTGCATCAAAGATCGAGATAGTAAAAGTTTCATCATTCACCCTAAAGGTGAGATTTCCCTCTTGCACGTCGATAAGGGCCCGTCCCGTTGCAAGAAATGGTCGACCAAGGATGAGAGGCATATCTTTATCCTCCGGCATATCTAGAACCACAAAGTCGACATGGAATATGAGATCTTCTACTTTCACAAGGATATCTTCTACCACTCCAATTGCATAAGTGATAGATCTATCTGCCATTTGGAGAGCTATGGTCATCGGTTTGATATTACTTATTTCCAACCTCTTGAAAATGGAGAGAGGCATGAGATTTATACTTGCTCCCAAATCACACAAGACATTTCCAAACTTGGAATCACCAATCACACAAGCTATTTTGAAACTTCCGGGGTCCTTTTGTTTTGAAGGCATATCCTTCTTTTGCAACATTGCACTATATTCCTCCGACAAATTTATAGTCTTAAATTGACCAAACTTCCTTTTGTTAGCAACGGCCTCTTTCAAAAACTTAGCATAGCTAGGCATATCCCTCAATGCATCAAGTAAAGGAATGTTTAGATGTACCTTGTTGAAAATTTCTAAAAATCTCTTCATCTTCTCATCCACTTTTGCCTTAGCCAAATGATGAGGGAAATGAGCTTTAGTAATCACATCTTTGGTAGGAATAGGTGCCTCTACCAAATCATCCTCTTGAAATATTTCTTGAAGAGTGATTTTCTTTGAACCTTCATTTCTTGCACATGGAACTTGAACCACTATTGGTAATTTCTCTTCATGCTTTGAGGATTCTTCTTCATAAGGTATATCTTTAACGAACACCTTCTCCTTCCCACTTCCGGATGCAACATGGTTCTCATACCCTTTCCCACTTCTCAACGTGATAGCATTGCATCCTTTAGGGTTTACTTCCGTGTTACTTGGAAACTTGCCCGGAGTATGTTGAGTGGTAGCATGATTTGCCATTTGACTTAGTTGCCCTTCCAACATCTTCACTTGTTTAGACAATGAAGTTATAGTATTCTCCAAGGTAGTCACCTTTTGTCCGGTTTGTTGGATGAAAATGCTTTGTTGATTCACCATTTGAGTTTGTTGGTTGGCCATGTTGTTTTGTTGAGAAGCCATTTGGCCTTGATTTGCAACAAGTTGCTGAAGTAATTGCTCCATAGAAGAAGGTGTCTTCCTTTGCTCTTCAATATTCCCTTGAGAAGTAGAGAATCCCGAAGGTGGATTTTGAGCATTATTCGAATTTCCATAGGATAAGTTGGGATGAGGACGATTGTTCGGATGATAGGCTAAGTTCCCTCCTTGAGTTCCATAAGAATGGCCTCCTTGATAGTTCCCTTGAGCGTTTCCTTGAAACCCTTGCCTATAGTTCCCATAACTCCTTTGATTCACAAAATTTGCATCCTCAATCACCTCAGATTCTAACATCTCTTGAGATTGAACAACTTTGAGTTGAGCTTGTGCTTCATCATACTTCTTCTTCATAGTGGCCAATTACTTTGCCATGACTTCATATTTCTCATCAACAATAGAAGAAACTTTCCTCGGATGAGCCATTTCCATTGACCATTGATAGCTATTAGCCGTCATTTCTTCGATTATCCTCAAAGCTTCCCTTGCATTCCGGTTCACCAAACATCCTCCGGAAGTCGCATCCACTATGCTCCTTGTGTGAGGCGTCAAACCACTATAAAAATTAGTGATTTGTTGACCCTCATTGAAACCATGTTGGGGACACTTCCTCAAGAGCTCCCTATAACGCTCCCAAGCTTCAAACAATGATTCATCGCCTTGTTGAGAAAAGTGCGATATTTCGGATATAAGCTTTTGCGCCTTGGAAGGAGGAAAGTATTTGTTGAGAAACGCCTTGCATAGCTCATCCCATGTGTGAATATCCGCCTTATTCAAACTCTTATATCAATCTTTGGCTCGATCTCTCAATGAGAAGCCAAACATCCTCATCCTAATTGCATCATTGGAGACACCATTGAGCTTCACGGTGTCACACATATCTAAGAATGTGCTAAGGTGAGTGTTTGGGTCTTCTATAGGTGATCCCCCAAATTGCTCACTCTTTATCATTTCAATAAGCCCGGATTTCAACTCGAAGTTGTTAGCATTTATCGTTCCTCATTCACCTCCTTAAAATTGTTGAGTAGGAGCCTCGAACATTTGGTTGAGTGGAGGTTGTTGTGCCTCATTGGCTCTCCTCTCTTGATCTTCCTTCCAAGCATGAAATTCTTCCATCTCTCTCATAAGAGCTTCCATGTTTTGATTATTGCCTTCCATAGCTTCTTCTTCAATAAAATTATGTCTTCTATGTCTTCTTTCAAAATGCAAGATAAAAGGTTGAACGAGTCTTCCTTTAGACCTTGTGTGCATAAACCTACAAAACAAAAATTAAAAGAAACAAATGCTCGAATTAGTAACTTAATAACCAAATCGACTATTGAAACTCAAACTAAACATTCCCCGGCAACGGCGCCAAAAAATGATCACCCTACATTTTAAGAGTAGAGAGAGAGCAATGATATCGAATAGTATATTCGAGTCGAATCCACAGGGAATGCAATGGCGAATGAGTTTCAAATAGTAATCTAATTATCTAACTACTATCTAAGCTTACAATTGTCATGTTTTTGTGTTTTTGATTAGCTAATGAGAAATATAAAGTAAGTAACAAACTAGAGAACAATTAATAACAAGAACTAACAACAATAGTAGAAAGATTGGTTCCAAATATATTCCGATAATCACTAGAGGCCTAGGTTTTAGGATTTGTTAGGATGAACCGATTTAATCTAATTCATATGGGAGTTCTTTGTAGGATATACATCAACTCTTTTCTCAAAGCAATCTATGTAAGTGGATTAACCTATGACATTTATCTCCGCTAGGTCTCAAGATGCATAAATTAACTCCAAAAAGCTCAATTAATTATCTAGAAGCTCCTACTAGCAAGAATTACTAATATAGTGTGATTTGATGTCAAGTGTTATGAATTAAAGTCTCCTAAGCATTTAACCAAACACCTTGTATTCACTCAATGATGGTCAATCAATCATGCAATAAAATCAAGTCCTAAACCACAAGACATATGAATTAGAAAGCAAATCCAACTACAATACCCAAAAACCTATTGATCTAGATCATATATTCATATATTTGAAACCAAAAAGAACTTAGCTAAACATAATTAAAGAAAATAAACCATAAAAAGTAAATGAAATCATGCTTAAAAGATAGAAAATTCAATAAGGAATAAGAATATGGTCTTGAATCTTGAATCCACAAAGTATAGCTCCAACAATCTTCAAGTTACTAAAGTAGAAAGAGGGAAAATATATTTAGGGTTCTAAGAATATTAAAGTATGCAAAAAAAATATCCAAATGGGGTGAATTTTGGGATTAAATACATCACATATCAAGTTTGGGTCGAATCGAGGTGAAACGGGACGAACCGGGGCGAGTTTGGACGAGCCGAACTCGCCCCTTAAGTGCACTTCTCGCTGAACCGGCGGTCTGTGGGAAGGGGAGCCGGCGGTCTGGCAAACCACCGGCCAAACCGCCATCTATGCTGTCCAATGTGAAGGAGAACCGGCGGTTTGATGAAGATTCCCGGCGGTTTGGCAAACCACCGGCCAACCCGCCGGTTTTCCTTCTCTTGCGCAACTTTGCCATTTTCGCTCGTTCTCTTTCGTCCGAATTCCGATTCTCGATCCGCTTTTTGCTATGGCTTTCTAACGAGCTCCTCTTTGTCATGGAATGATTAATTTGGCCAAGTAAGTTCTTCATTATTCCTGCAAAAAGCATAAAGAGACTCGAGAGAACGAGGAAAATATAAATAAAATCAAACTAGTTAAACTCTAACTATAGAACTCATTTCCGGCCCTTGATCCTTAGCTACTTGAATGCTCTTTCAAATTCTTACAAAAATGGATCGAAAACCGAAAAAAAACGAGATAAATATAAAGTATGCTACAAGTTAAGAAACCCTAACATTTTTACCCTTTAAGCACATGAATCGAAACTTAAACACACTCAAAACACACTCAACATGCATATAAAATACGTGTTAATCATTAATATAGTTTATTAGTTAGATGCATTTAGAAAATAAGATATTTTCTTCTTCCTATTACTCTTAATTCCAACATTGCCACTTGCATTTCCTTCACTTCAATTCGGATGTCAGAAAATCAAGACTTCAGCAACCAATTCCTTACATCAAGTATTAATATTTTTAGCATGCTCTGCAGCAAATCTTCCTATGCTGCAACGTATCTTCATCATATCTAGGAAAGAAAAAGAAGAGATTTTATTACAATTGCACTTTCCCCTAAGCTTGTAGGCAACATTAATTGATGGACTTATCCATACAACTGATACATAGTTGTGAAGGCAAAAGGAAGGGAACAATCAAGTTACACTTCTTCACACATTCATTACAATACACCAAGTCTTTTGTAGGCAAAGATTAATGAGTATATATATATTTTTTTTTTGATCGGGACTAATGAGTATATATATATATCCAAATAGATACACTTTGAAAGGAGACATGAGATCTTTTGCTTCTGCATTCAAAATAGCAACACATAGCCTACCTTGAGCCAAAGACCTACAAATAGGCAAGTTGAGTTAGTATTAAAAGAAGAGAGTGTTATGGGAATTAATTGTGCCGAGTGTGTGCAACAATAAGCATATATACCCCTTACTCAACACTACACCATTCTACACTTTACCAAAATCTGAAAAGAAAACACATAGAGAAAGCGAAAGAGAGTTGAGGATAGAAGAGAAGCTGCAGCAGTAGAAGGGGAAAAAACAGGAGCGGACCTCTGTCCAATTGCCACTACAACAGCCCTAGCACTCCCTATTTCATTAAGGTAACAACCAAACACCCAACTCTAGATGTTAGTAAACATGCTATAGCTTTCATTCAAGTTCTAAACCACTAACATGGGTAAATTATTCATGACGATGCTCAGTTTCAAACCAACTAAACAACCACAGCATGCATAAGAGAAAATAAATTCCTGAAGTTCAGATTCATTGAGCAGCTCATGAGGTTTAATCACATTACAGAACCTTTGTCTACATAAATTCTAGTTTGTCCAACAACTCATACATGTTACTAATGGGAGAAACTCGTAGCAAACAAATCAGCATGCTTAATGAACCGTTTCAGATTCTGTAATCCAATAAGAATAACACCATTACAGCTCCTATAAGCTAAACTAAGGACACGATTCAGCATAGCCTAAACCAAAACCTTGGAATGAATAAAAACAGCACCCCTACTTTCATAACCAAAAATGCCGAACTTGCAAAGCTTTTTAATTCGAACACATTAAGCAAAAACGAAATGAGAGAGTTATGAAATCGAACCCTTGTCGAGGGGCTTCGAGCAACGGCAGAGAGGGCTGTAGCAAAGAAACCGCAGCAGCACCGCTCTCGTTGTCCGCATCGCTCGGAATCTGCAAAAAAACCAAAGGAAGAAAAATTAGTAACTTGTAAATGAATGAGAGAGAGGGCGACGGCAGGAGCCATTGCCGGCGGCGTCGGAGTTGAAATTCTGAGGGACGAATATCCCCTCAACTGTAGGTTGAAGGATTTTAATGTTAGGATTTAAAATCCTAGAGTAGAGAGGGAGAGAAAGTCAGATCTACGGGAGTTGCGCCGCCAGAACGACGGCTATCGAAGAAGAAATACGTGATGCCGGCGAAACCAAAGATCAGCGGACGGCACCCCGTAGCGACGCCATCTCACCGCAGCCGAAGGAGCACACCGGAGATAGAAAATCGCCGGAAAGACGAAGTAAAACTAGTACCAGCCCTACTCAAATTTTCGAAATAGGTTACCCTCCAACATTTCGATTTTGGGGGAAAATAATTCTAGAGAGAGAGAGAGCAGCAGCAGCAGCAACTCGACGGCGGTGCCGGTCAAGCCGTCGGTCGCCGAGTGTGAGCTCGAGGAAGAAGAACGACGGGAGGAATGGCGAAGAAGAAGACGACGGAAGTCGTGAGAGTTGAGAGAGAGAGAGTCGCGATCGAATGAGAGAGAGAGAAAGAGAGGGGGTTTGGGGGTGTTTTGTCAAGCCGGGCCGGGTGCTGAGTTTTCGGGTTCGGGTTGAGAGACCGGGCCGCAAAATTGGGCCATCAAGGCATGGGCTGAGATAAGGGAGCTGGGCCGGGTCTTATTATTCTAGCTGGGCCGCTTTATTTATTTCCTTGGGCTAGATTAAGCTAATTAAATTATGCTACGCCCAAGTTAATAATTTAGAGTTTAATAATAATTCTCGAGTGAATTATTTTATAGGTTAAAAGAATTAACTTATAGAATAATTTAATTAACAAGTTTAAGTATTTAAAATTGATTGATTAAAGCTAATCAATTATACAATTAAAGTAATTCCTAGCTAAGAATAAATCAAGTAGTGATTTATTAAGAAACATTTGAATAAACGGTTCGTGTAACGGGATTTGTAACTCGAGCTTAGCAATGAAAACAACACTTAAAATTAAGAATAATCTCCGAGGAGACATAGAGCTAGAAATTATTCGAAAAGCTTTTATAGTTTGAGTAAAGAATCTTACTGCACTCTTTCATCAAGGTCAAGCGAAGAAGGAACAGTAGCCAAGACAAAGTTCAGTAGCAGTTAAGTAGAGTAAAGAGGTAGGTGTTTTTACAAAGAAAATTATAATGTTGCTATAATGAAGCATGTTTTGAAAATAAAGCAAGTAGACTCAAACCCTTTCATGCATAAAATATTTTTGGTTTTATGTATGATAGCTATCTTTGGTTGGATTGCCAACATTTCTATCGATCGAGCCTGAGCTAGCCGAAGTTCACTAGCCAGGTTATGTGTACACGAAGTTGTAAACTGTGGGCTCCCAAGAAGGGCCGGTTTATGCAAATTTGCGTCCGGGAAGGTGGCCACCTTACATGCATGGTGGTAAATATGGCTAATACAGGTGTGGAAGAAAATGGGGAGTGCACTCCAATTGTTTATAAAAATAAAGTTGATTTAGTTACACAAGTCTTTTTATAAAAACATTGTGATAACTGTGAAATGCATGATTGGTGACTATTTTCAATATATGTTTTGGGCATAACTCCACGAAGTACATCAAGTACTCAGCCCTGCTTGTATTTCCAAAAACTCACAGCTTGAGCGAGGTGGCATGGGCGGCAGTGTTGAGAGGATATTCGTTCATCTTTTGAATTCGGTTCAGAAAGAAATACATATCTTCATATATGTATCTATCTTGTTAAAGACTTCCGTTGTACGCTTCAATTATCTTATTCTGATAAGTATGTATAACTGGCTTCATAAACCAGTAAATTGTGAACTACTTTACTCGTATCCCTTCATGAACTTGAATTATGTTTGACTTTATGTGGTTATTTCTCTCAGATGATCATGTAACACTTGAACCTCGGGCTTCTTCGTAACTTGTTTGTCTTGCAAGTTTCTATTGATCGAGTCTATTCAATTGTTCATTTTGCTAATTACTGAGTTACAAGTCATTTCCCCTTTCTTTCCCGCTTCTTATATCCAACCCCTAGTCACGGTTTCCCGGCTTAGCTATCCTTAGTAAAGTGCGGTCGTGACAATCGAACTATGTAAATCTTTTGTGTCCCATTATTTTCGTGTTCATTTATTCCTTCTCAACATTCATTAATTGCCTACGGAAACAAGATCGATCAAAAAGTATTACAACACACATCATTTAAAACACTAAACAATACCTCTTTAAGTTCCGTGCCTAAAAGAAACATGATATTTGTAATGGAACGAAGGGAGTATTTTGTATCTCATTTTTATAAAATACATCTGATGAAAAATGTAATAGATAAAATAGAAAATCCACTCTAAATCCAACTGACATTATCGGTTGGAGCTGAATAAGTAGGTAAGTTTCAATAGAAGTACGAATTTTCACAGCCTGTTTTCAAGAAGATTTGCATAAATCTTTGAAAGCAATTTGTGATTTTGAAGTTGTTATGATTGCTAACTATAACTTAAACGCCCATACAAAAATTCATGTTTGGAAGCAACAAAAAGTCCTTTAATTTGCATTTATGAATATCTGAATCTAGTAGTAACAAATTTTCATTGAACTTTCTGCCATCCTTTTATAATTGATGATAAATGTCAATATTAATCCTTTTTCGTATTTTTTTTTAATTTATAAATATTTTGACTTGCGGAATGATTAATTTGATGTTGTTTTTTCCGCACAAATGTAAATCATTTCATGAATGCATAACAAGTAAAATATATACCATGCTTTTGAGCTTCGGTTATAACTAACTCGAACATAATTAAAGATTTCTTGCTAATCATTATCTCAGAAAATTCTATCAATATATAAAGATATGAATCATCTCTTTATGGCAGACACGTGAATTATAGGATCAGAGATAACGTGAATGATATCTGGACACCTAATTAATGTACAACACTTGAATTAATAAAAAATCATATGCATTAACCATCAATTAGAAAGAATGTGAATGTATTTTTTATTTTTTAATAATCGTACAAGTAATTATTAATACGGGATTGGTGCATCTTGGGCTGCCCCTCAGTCGATCAATCACCATATGAGGATGTTTGCAGGGCTGCTTGGGGAAGATGGCAAAATGAGGAAGAGGCTACAAGGTTTGTGGGTGTGTGTGGTGTGGGTTATTTGGAAGTGGCGAAACTCGGTCAAGTTCGAACAAAAGGAATGAAATTTTTGTAGGATTGAAGAAGAGATAAAGTGTCGGTTTTGGAGTTGGCGCGTGGCCAAGGGAGAAGACGATATTAGTTCGAGTTTTGTTACTCGGAGTGGAAATAAATTGAAAGAACAGTGGGAGAGATTGTAATACTTCGGTACTACTTGTACCCACCATTTGATTAACAAAAATTCTTCTTTTTCTCTGATAAAAAATAAAAATAAAAGTAAATAAATACGAGTATAAGAAAATGAATGCCCAATCAGTTTCCCAACTGAGCCGGGCTTACCCATATATTTAATGTCATAAAGCTCGATGGGCTCAGGCTAGTCGGGTCGACTCGAAAAAATTACACTATAATTATTATTTTGGGTTTGAATGGACTAGATTTTTGGCGGCCCAAAATATTTTTGAGTTGGTCCAACCCAGCCCAATTTTACCTTAAGCCGGATGGGCTCGAGTCGGGCTAGCCCGTTCCAGCAGTGACGGCACTAATTGAGAGAGAGAGAGAGAGGGGTCACTTATTAAGCCCCAAGTTCAACCTTATTTATGTTGGTATAAGAATAGGATCTACGTGAGGGGTCACTTTTACGTGGATTTATACACACTACTAAAAGGCTAAAAATATCTCATTACTCATAAGATGTCAACTAACAAGTACGGCAAATGAGGTCAAATTTAGCATTAATCAAATCAATTCGACTGGTTATTATGAGTGTTACATGCGCACATGGTAAAGCTAACTATGATTTCCCGCCTAAACCGGTCTGCATAGGTTTGATATACTACAAGGGATACGCTCTCCGATGCATGGGATGAACTAAGTTGTGTCCTTTAAGTCTTTTTTATTCATTTGTCCGTAGGTGTTAGAGCTTTCTAAACGGTTCCGAATTTTCAGGTTACCCGAAATCGAATCGGAACCGAACGAGTTCTGGGTACCCGCAACCTGGAATTTCGGGTAATGGGTCGGTTATTGGTAACAAATTATAGCTATTTTGGGGTTTTGGGTTACTTGGAACCTAATGGTTCCTTCCCGAATACCCGATTTTTTTATATATAATATTATTACTATAGTAATATATATTATTAATTCTCATAATTTTTAATAATTAAATATTTAAATTCCGGGCTTCATCATTAATGATGCATTTGATGGTTTTTTATTTATTTTATGAATTTAATAAATTATGATGAATGGATGAAGGAATTATTTAATATATATATTTTTTATGATTGCAACTAGGATATATTTATTTTGAAGTTTGTTTACAAATTATCAATATTATAACTCATAAGTAAGGACAATTGCTTTAAAATTCGAATAAATTTCATTTTTGATAGTGAGGATAGCTAATACCTAGGAGAGTAAGAGGAATAATTAATCGCATGTTAATGAAATTACTGATTCCTAAAGAATGATCCATAAAATTTGAAATGAAAGCAGAAATGATCATTCAATTCATTGCATACCTACCATGCCAAAAGTTTCTCACTAATGCTTACCAATAGCATATGCGTAATTATTCTAAAAAAATTTAGCATATGCGCAATTAACTTATAAATGGAGTACTGTAGCTTACAGAATATTCTGTTTCTTTTCTTTAGAATTTCTTACGTGTGGATGGCTGGTTGGAGTAGCAGTTGTTTTTAAGTCATAGTTCTTGAGATTAATCTGTGTGAAAATATGCTCGATCATTGATCGATCTTGTTTTCGTAGGCAATTAATATACGTTGACAAAGAATAAATGAACACGAAAATAATGGAACGCGAGGGATTTACGTGGTTCGATCTACCGGAATAGATCTACGTCCACAGAGCAAAAAGAGAGTATGAATATTATTGCTAGTATGTGTGTGTTGCTTACAAGATTGTTCTCCCTTCTCAATCTATTCTAAACCCCTATTTATAGGTAGTTACATGGAGTTCGACTATAATACAAAGTCTATTCCCATAAGAACTCTTTGAGCTTATCTTCCTCTTACAGGTTGGCATCCGAACATCTATATCTCTCTTGGAGCTTGAGTTGTAGTCGATGTAGGAGTCTTGGTTGCCTTGGTGAAGAAGTTTCTCTTATTCTTAATTGGGCCGAGCTGCATAGGCCAAGCTTAACTATCGGGGCCCAACTATATTGGGCCTACATGCTCGGTTGTTTCCCCCCCTAGGGATGCGAATCAACTCGAAATACGAGAAGTACTGTTGTAAGGTTTTGGCTTTGTGGAGGTACTTTTTCATTCTGTCGCCTTTAGCCTCGTACCTTCCTAGCATGTAGCTCACTATGACTTGGGAGTCGCTGTAAACTTGTATAGCTCGTATCTGGAGAGCCTGAGCTAGATGAAGTCCGGCGATTAAAGTTTCGTACTACACTTCATTATTTGTTGCTGGGAAGTCGAACCGAAGTGCATAAGTTATCTCCTATCCATTTGGGCTGAGGAGTATGACACCTGTTCCGCTTCCCAAATGTCCCGAAGCCCCGTCCACATAGACTTTCCAGCAATCTTTAGGTGGTTCTTTCAGAGCTTCGGCATTAGTTTTGCTTGGGGAAGGTTCAGTCGGCTTCGGCACTTCTGTGAACTTAGCTTCCACTAAGAAATATGCTAGGGCTTGCCCTTTTATGGCTGGGCGAGGGCAAAAGGAGATTGTGTGCTCGCCGAGCTCAACTGCCTATTTGGCGATTCTTCCCGATGCTTCCGGTTTTGTCAGCACTTGTCGAAGTGGCAGGTCGGTCACCTCTTGTATGGGATGTGCATGGAAGTAGGGTCGCAACCTCCTTGCAGCATTCACTAATGCCAACGCGACTTTTTCGAGTGGTTGGTACCTCGTCTCTGGTCCTTTCAGTGCTCGACTGATGAAATAAACGGGTAGCTGACGATGTCCTTCCTCCATCACTAATACTGGACTTAGGGCTTCGTCCGAGGCCGCGAGGTACAGAGAAAGGGCTTCTCCTTCCTTTAGGACGGATAGGGTCGGAAGATTGCCAAGGTATTTCTTGAGGTTTTCAAATGCCGACCTATGCTCGTCTTTCCAATCGAACTCCGGCGCTTTTTTCAGGATCTTGAAGAAAGGAAGTTGCTTTTCTACGGCCTTTGACAAGAAACGACTCAGGGCGGCTAGACAGCCCGTCAACTTGTGCATGTCATAAATAGTTTTTGGCACCTTCATTTCTTGGACTGCTCGAACTTTGGACAAGTTGGCTTGCAATCCTTCTTTGGAGACCCAACACCCCATAAATTTTCCAGATCGGACCATGAACATACACTTCTGGGGGTTCAGCTTAAGGTTTACCTAGCGTAAAAGATCGAGGATGATTTTGAGGTCGTCAACCAAAGTGGCTAACTCCTTACTTTTGACGATGATGCCGTCTACGTACACCTCTACGATTTTGCCGATGTGAGGCTCGAATATCTTGTCGACCATCATTTGATAGGTAGCTCCAGCGTTCTTTAGCCTGAAAGGCATTTTCTTGTACGCGAAGATGCCGAAGTCTGTGATGAAGGCTATCTTCGGTGCGTCTTCGTCACTCATTAGGACTTGGTGGTATCCTTTATACAGATCCAAGAAGCTGAAAACCTTATGGCCGATCAGAGCTTTGACTTTCTTGTCGATGTTGGGGAAGGGGGTAGCAATCTTTAGGGCAGTATTTGTTGAGATTGGTGTAGTCGATACCCATCCGCCACCCTCCTCCTTGCTTCTTTACCATCACCGGGTTGGCAATCCACGTCGGATATTTGACTTTGAAGAGTATCTGTGCCTTCAGAAGCCGATGCACTTCGTCATATATGACTTGGCTTCGTTCTGCTGCAAATACCCGCTACTTTTGCCGAACTGGTTTCACTCCCGGGTTAATGTTAAGCCGATGTGTGATGATACTTGGTGAGACCCCGGTCATGTCGAGGGTGACCAAGCGAAGACGTCTCTGTATTCCTTTAGGAGTTGGACGATCTGCTTTCTAAGTTCGGCTCCACCAGGAAAGCCCACTTTGACGACCTTAGATGGGTCGTCTTGATATAGTGCGACGTCTTCTACTGGCTCATCAAATGTAGACGTCTTTTCCAGCTCCAACTCTGGTTTCTGTAATTGCTATGCTTGTGGATGCTGAGGTATTCCAACACTTCATAGAGCAATCTGCATGTATTCCTTAGCTCGTTTCTGATCGCCACGAACCACAATGACTTCTCCCTTTGAGGGGATCTTAATTGTTAAATGGTACGCCGAGCATATAGCCTTCACCGCAACTAACCAATCTCTGCCCAAGATAATGTTGTACGGTGAATGGGCTTTTATGATGAAGAAGGATACCACTTTGGTGGAGGAGATCGGATGTTTCCCCACCATAATAGGGAGTTGGATGACCCCCTCTGTGTATCTCTCTTGTTGTACGAAGCTCTTTAAGGGGATTGGTGCCGGCGTGAGGCGTGCCTCTTCGATCCCTAGTTTTTCAAAGCAATCTTTGAAGAGGACGCTCACCGAAGCTCCGTTGTCGATGAATACCCGCTAAACTAGCTTATTGGCAACAACTGCTTCGATCATGATTGCATCCTGATGAGGTACTCTTTCTGGCACCGGGTCCTTCTCAGAAAAGGTGATGGCCTCGTCCTTTTTGAACCTCTTATGAGAAGGCTCATCCATTTAGGGACTTCGGGCCTCGGCCTTGAGAGAGGCCTTCGTTGCACCTTGTGGGAGCCCCGTGATGGTTGTGATGATTCCGTCGAACTAAGGTTGGTCTTCGTCCTCGTCATCATCATTGCACTTCACTTTCTTATCATGGGGGTTGCAGTTGTTCCCGCCCTATTCTGCTTGCGCTTTCCTTGGCCCTGAGGTCGAGCTTCATATTGGCCGTGACTTTGGTACTTCTTGAGGGTGTCGTCGCGCACCAATTGCTCTATATCCACAACAAGATTTTTGCATTCCTCCGTGTCGTGTCCGTAATCCTCATGGAAGCAACAATACTTCTCCTTGGATCGGCACTTCGCTCCTCCACTTAGCATGGGCCGAGGCTTCTCGAACATGTCGGTGTGCAGTTTGAAGATCTCTGTCATCGGCTTCGTCAATGGAGTGAATTGGTTTCGTTCCTGGTTTTGCCGAGGTCTGAGCCTAGATTCCAGGGGTGCACATTGCAGTCTGTCGAGGGCACTTTGCTGACCTTGGCCTTAGTCGTTCCGATCCTCTTTCTTCCGATCCGACGGTTCGGCCTTATCGGCTTCGCGCTTGCGCCTATCAGCTTCGTTGGCTCTTGCGAACCGATCTACTATACTCCATAATTGCCTCACAGTTCGGGGTTCGTCCTTTATAATCTCCTTATATAGGGCACCCGACTGGATATCGTTCTGAAAGGCCGAGATAAGGACCTTATTAGTTAGGCAATCGACTTTTAGACTTTCCTCGTTGAATCAAGTCATGAAGTCACTGATGGGCTCATCTCGCCTCTACCTGATGGTGAGTAGATGTGCCGTGGTGGTCTTTGCCTCGACTTTCTGGAAAAATCTTGGCTCGAAGGCATCCATCAACTCGTCATACGACCCGATATTGCGAGGTGGTAGACTATCGAACCACATGTGTGCATTGTCTATCAGCAATTCTGGGAAGACTTTGCACATATAGATATCGTCGCTGAGTCCCTAGTTGACCATGTTGTATTGGTATTGGGATAAGAAATTCCTCAGGTCGCGCGATCCATTATATGGCTTGATAGGCGGGACTCTGTACTTATCCGGGAGGGGAGTGTAAAGTATTCGGTTGGTGAAAGGGGTAGAGATCCTCCCATACACGCCGAACCTCCCTCCTTGGTAATTGTCCTCGTCGTGCTGATGTGAGATGGTGTCACGCCGAGGTGAGATGACGTTGCGGCGAGGTGAGATGCGATGGCAGTCACATCGGCGATCATCAATGAATTTCCTAGGGGGAATCCCGACGTCCCGTGCGCCTAGGATCCTGACACTTGGGGACTTTTCTCGCGGTTGCGATTTGGATGTAACTTCGCGCTCTCTATCATCGCTGCGTGAAGGTTGGCCTTTTTCACGATTAAGAGCTTTTTGTTGTTTGGCGAACAGGAAGAAATCTCGCTTATTATGCGCGAGGTACTCCCTGACAGCGAATTCATCCGGCTGGAGATGGACGTCGTCCTCCTCCTGGCTGTTATTGCGACCTTCTCCTTCTGGATAGATTGGCTTGCCATGCTTATCCAACGGCAAGTGCTGAACGTGTCTGTCTGGAGTTTGGTCTCTCACGTGTTCCTTCCCGTGTCGTCGGCGTGTTGCTGGATTTGGATCTTGCGCCTGGCTTGCCTCAGCTTCGGGGATTTCTGTTTCCTGAACTGGTGGTTTTTCTGCCTGGTCTTGTCCGGTTTGTTTAGTCCCCTTTTCCTTGTTGGCAGCGGCAACAGCGGTTGATCGTGTTGGCCTTGTCATGATGGTAGATTACCCAGAAAACTTTTGATCTTAAATCACAAATTTTGTGTTCCCACAGACGGCGCCAGTGATCGATCTTGCTTTCGTAGGCAATTAATGAACGTTGACAAAGAATAAATGAACACAAAAATAATGGAATGCGAGGGATTTACGTGGTTCGATCTACCGGAATAGATCTACATCCACGGAGTAAAAAGAGAGTATGAATATTATTGCTAGTATGTGTGTGTTGCTTACAAGATTGTTCTTCCTTCTCAATCTATTCTAAACCCCTATTTATAGGTAGTTACATGGAGTTTGACTATAATACAAAGTCTATTCCCATAAGGACTCTTTGAGCTTATCTTCCTCTTATGGGTTGGCATCTGAACATCTATATCTCTCTTGAAGCTTGAGTTGTAGTCGATGTAGGAGTCTTGGTTGCCTTGGTGAAGAAGTTTCTCTTATTCTTAATTGGGCCGAGCTGCATAGGCCAAGCTTAACTGTCAGGGCCCAATTATATTGGGTCTGATGCTTGGGCCTAGGAGTTGGGCCGTATCCTATCAATCATCTCCTGCATTTTATTAATAGAAATTATAATGTGAAGGAAATGAAGTTCTCCACAACACATTACACGAGATGGTATCCTCTATCTCAAAAATTATGTCCCAATAATGTCCTCAAACCTAATTTCTACTAGTTTTATATCGTTTTTTATAAAAATAAAAATATTATAAATTAATAAATCATAGTATTAGACATTTATAAGAAAAAAATTGATTTTTTTTTTAAATTATATACTTTATTTTTGAATCTATCAACTCTAATATACTAATAAAAGTGAAATTAAATGTAAAAAAATAATTATAAACTCTAATTGGGATGGGTGAACCCTTCAAAATAATCATAAAATTAAACAAAATTATTATAAAATAAATTTATTGAAAAAAAAGAATAAAATTAATAAAAATTAGATTTTAGAATACCATTAGAACACTATTTTGGGAATAACGGATCCCAAGTCACATTACACATATGAGCAAAAGCAGTGAAACTAAGTAATTAATTAAGAAAATTTAAGACTCCTAGGGGATATAGATACAAAATTTGCATAGTTCAGACTATAAATTATTAAAGAATTATAGCTTCATAAAAGCTGATGATAATTTTACATATGTAATTCAAATTTGATAAATAGAATAGAGCTATACACACATGAATACATTTGTTTACATCGGTTCTAGAAGATGAATGGCGTGAACATCGGTCACTAACCTAATTAACAATTAATGACATAAAACTAGCTAATTAGATAATAATATGTAAACACTAATCGGCTGCTGATATCATGCACCATAACACATGATATCTCAGTCAGTTAAAAAGCAAAATAAAAAATAAAAAAATAAAAATAATAAAATATTATTGTACTTGACCCCACCGATTATCAATTAATGACGTTAAATTACTTTAATCAGTAGTGTTTTTTATTTTTATTGAAAAAATATTATATTTCCTATAGATGACATGCATCCAGTATCAATTACCTGTTACGTACTCTTTTTTTTTTTGAAGATATCCTATTACGTACTCTCCTATCAAAAGTTTTTATTTATTTATTATTATTGATAAAGTAAATCAATTTTGTATTTGAAAATTGAAAGGATTTTCTTCAAGGGAAAAACAAAAAAAAACAAAAAAACTACCTTTATTCATAAGTCTTCAAAATCAGAGTCAAAAACAATATATTATGCGAGATATAATTTTCGAAGATCTTGGAGATTAATGTTTATGTTTAATTATAGTTGTAGCCAAAAAAGCAAGTTGAAGAGAAATGGAGAATTATTGAGATCTGAAATGGAGATATGCTCATGGCATATCCCTTGAAGATGCTACAAAATAAAATGCCACCCTATATTTCACTTCCTTTTTACTTTCCTTTTTGTTTGCCTTTAACCAAAAGTGACAAACAAATTCCTACTTAAGTCACCTCATTCTTTATTGCTCTCATGACTACCAACATTTCGATTCTTTATAAGTTCCTAACCATCCTCCTACATCACCCCTCTAAATCTTGCCACCATTTCAAGACCACCGGCTCGATAAGCGGCGGCAGCTGCAGATGGAGAAGAATGCATGGTGGTTTCCGGCTGTGAACCGCAGCGGCGGCTGCATGGAGGGATGGTCGGTTGGCTTGATCTAAAATGGTGTGCTTCTTGCTATATAGGGCAACTTCTATCCTTTGGCAATTTGGCTGTTTTCTAGCCTTATTTATCCTTTATGGGAGGTTTCATGTTTTTATTTGAATAAATGTACTGTTTGAGTTGGCACCTTGAAATTGTCCAAGCATAGAGCCAGGCCTTCGCTTTGGCCGAAATAAATAAAGTTTCTTCTATATTTTGTGTATATTTATATGCATATATTCCCAACTTTGATTTGGTTTGTTATGCTAAAAAGAATGGTTTGGTTGTTAGTGAAACTATATATATATATATATATATCAAATAGTATTGGTGTTGTTTTAATGTGTGATGGTTTAATGATATACGAAGGAAGTGTACTAATTGGAAAAAGAATAGCCGCGAACTCATTGGTTCCGAATTTATGTAAACTAGCCTGGAGAAGTTCAGCTAAAAACATAATGTATAGAAACATATTTTTTAATATCTAAATTTGAATTTTGAAATATGTGAATCGAATTGGTTGTATAGACATGATGCAAATTTTGACTTTTTTTTTGGTTTTTTTTTTTTGTTTTTGTTTTTGCAAGCTATTGCAGTAAATTGTTGTGTATATTCGATTTTTTTTGGACGTGTATTCGATAATTCGATTATTAAGTACAGTAATAGTAATGAAGAATTGTATTGGAAAATACTATTAAAGTAGAAACTGAATAGTCTCTTCACACTTCACAATGAAGAAGGTGAGTATAATTTATCTAGTGAAATCTGCATTAACTTTTGCAAAAAAAATAAATAAAAAGATAGACTGGAGAGGAATATATGTTTTAGGCATTGGTGCACATACGCTGGCGAGGGTAAAGGCGTAGTATATATGCATTGGATTAATTTGGACGTATTTTGTACAAACTAGCAAGTTTAGAAAGAAAAAAAACTAGCCACCAATTTAAAAACAAATAAAAACTAGTCATTTTTTATGTGATGAGATTATATTACCCTTAATGAATTCACAGTCATTTTTTTTTTCAATTTTGTTTTTATTTTACTATTAACTTTTCAAAATAACAAAATATAAAAATCAAATTAGGGTTTATTGTTTCTCAATGTTGGGATTTTGTATACCTAAAGCAAAACCAGTATTTTAGTATTTTAGTATACCTAAAGATTATTCCACTGTTTACAATCACTTATCTGAAAGTATATAGTTAAGATTGAATAAGTTCACTATCTCATGTTTTAGTTAACGTGCTAGCTGCGTCTGGAGGGGATCCCGTATTTCGGTGACTCATGAGATATAAATGATTATTACAGTGGGATAACTTGAGCAAAGTTATGGTTTAGACTGCAGCATTAACAGTAGTGGTGAGTCTCAATCACTAGTTATGCTGATACCGTGGGACGTATTGATTGGATCGCAGAGAGATAACGCTCTTCTAGACTGACCCTAGTAATAGGCGAAGAGCTAAAGATCTCAGGCCTTAGTAGCTTGATCTTAATCCTGATAAGCTATTAGGCATATACGCATTCTTTATTGTTGCTTTGACTCACTCGGTACGTGCCTTGTGTACGGTTCCTTAATTCCTTGTATCTTGGGTAACATGGAGGCACGTATGATGTCTAGTTAGTTATATCGAGACACCGTGTCCGTAAATGTTGAGATATCCCCTTAGGGAGTTCACAATGTTTATTATACCAAGTCTTGCAAGCTTGATTAACTTCAAGGTATAATAATAAGGTTGAGTAGGTACTACCTAAGGAAGTATAAAAGGTTAATGAGCAGTCAAACGGGCTCTAATTAATTATGAGCAGTCAAACGGGCTCTAATTAAACGGGCTCTAATTAATTAAAATGATTAACGGATATCATGATTCTTAAACACGGAGATCGCACTAAGCAAAATACCAGCCCCGATTTCCGTAATCAGGACAGCGCGGTAAATCAGTTATAACTCTTTAGTGGAATACGTTATATCTCTAATTAAGACAAGTACTCTTGTTAGGTAAGGCCTAACTCTGTCTAGTATCTAGGTCCCTGGAGTTGCCCAAACACCTCAATATCACACTACTAGAAAATGGCTTATAATGACACTTAAAAATGTCAAAATAAAATAATTATTACTACACTTTTTCTATAATGACATTTTTGAAGTGCCATGTGTGTCAATGTAACAATAGATGAAAGTGTAACGTTTAATATTTTGTCATGACACTTGTAACTACAGAAATGCAGTAATATTGTTTCAGTCAAATGCAACGTTGATAAACATGTATTTTATGTGCATGAGAAGTCATTCTATGTGTGTTTGAGTCTTTGATTTGTGAGCTTAATTGATAGAAATGCTAGGGTTTATCAACTTTTAGCATATTCTATACATTTCTCGTTTCTTTCGGTTTTTCATTCATTTTGTAGGAATTTGAAGGGCGATAATCGAACCAAGGATCGGAAGCTGGAAATGAGGGATACATGAAAAGAGACTCGTTGGAAATTGAAGGTAGAAAGCCGGTTCGAAGGAAGGAAAGAGAGAACCGAAGAAAGAACCGAAAGGGCGAAGAACCGGGCCGGAGAAGGAGGCACGGCCACCTGCCAGACCGTCAGCCAGGTAGCGGGGAGGTAGCATAAACGGCGGGCTAAATGGCGGTTTGAACAACGGCCTGCCAGGCTGCCGATCAGACCGCCGACCGGGCGCCCTACTTCACTTGTTTGACCGAGCTAGCTCGTCTAACTTGGTTTAACTCGACCTATTAACCTATTTTGATGTATTTAACTTCTATTTTTACTAGATTTGGGTATTCTTAGCTCTTAAGACATTCCTAGAACCCTAATTTCCATTCTCTTTAGCTACTTTGGTACTTTGGTTGATTGTTGAAGATTTACGTTATGAATTGAAGATTGAAGACCATATTCTTTTTCCTTATTCATTTCTCTATCTTTTGATTATGATTTCATCTATTTCTTATAGTTTATTTTCCTTAATCATGTCTAGCTAATTTCCTTTGTGATTCTAATTATATGTAGATTATGATTAGGTGATGGGTTTAGGCTTTAATTTATGAATTTACCTTCTACTTCATGTTCATTTTTCTTGGTGCCATGTTTTATTATGTAATTATGCTTGATCACCACATGTTTTATCAAGTGTTCGATCTAATGCTTAGGAGGCTTAGATTAGATGCTAGGAAATAAGAGAATTGCATGCTAGAGATAGTAGGGTTAAAGAACTCATTATGCTATTAGGAGTTAATGAATTACTTTATGTCCTAGTCGGAATTAGGTCTTTCATTAATCTACTTGATTCATTGCAATGAGAATTGAGTGAATCATAATTAGGAGGTTTCCCACATGAAGGTAGATTAAAATGGTTAGTTCTAGTTAGAGTTCTAATCGCCCATCACTTAAGCCTAATTGAAATATAGTTGGAATCACCCTTGTCTATTATTGAGTTTATATTACATGTTTACTTGTTATTTCACTTGCTCTAGTTTAGAGTTAACTTGTCATTTTCATTCTTAGTTGATAAAAAAACTCAAAAACATGTTATTCATGAGCTTGGATAGTGATTAGATAATCAAGTTACTAGTTGAGTATCTAACGCCTCTAACATTCCCTGTGGATTCGACTCGATACTTATCGATTATTATTGCATTTTCTGACCCTCAAAAGTGAGCGATCAAGCGCTAACTATATGCATTATTAAATAGTTTTTAATGACATTTTTTGAAGTGTCATGTGTGTCAATGTAACAATAGGTCATTTTTCTTGTAGTGTCAAAAAGTTAAATATTGAGCCCAATAGCTGGTTTGGATCAAGAGAGCAGGCTTGTGGGCCATGGGCCCACAAGTGGCGCCACTTAGGGAGAGAAACCCTAGGTGGGGCGCCTCCTCCTCTCAGATGGGCCAATTCGGGCCCTAGACTTGCACGCAAGCCCAATGTGTGTTAATTAATTAATTAATTAATTAATTATTTAAGCACACACACACAATCTCTCTCCAGGTATAATTATAATTAATTATATATATAAGTGATTAGGTTTTGACCTAGAATTACTTACGGGATTACACAATCATAGAATCTGTGTGAGAGAGAGAGAGCGGCGGCGGCAATTTCTTTCCAAGAAGAAATCGAGTTGAACTTCTTCAACTCAAGTGCAAGGTGTGATTCAAGATCCGATCTCAATTCAACGCCTACCCTGTTTTGTGAGCACGATGAATGGGATAACACTTCAGTAATCTAGACCTGTAGGTTACCGTCTCCAAGCTCGAAGTTATATTTCGATCTCTACGTGAAATTAATTTCATTAGTTACAACAACCAATTCAGATTTGAGACAGAAACAGATCACCTTCAATTAGAATTTGCATCACTCAATTGGTGGGCCGTAGGTGCAGCTGGGCCAGATCAAGTCTCTGTCATTATTTGGGGCTCGATCAATCCAGACTGGGCTCGAACGCGAGCTTATCCACTTCGAATATGTGATCTATTGGCTAGGGCTCAATCAGGGCTCAAACGAGCCTATCTCCTTCGAACCTGCTCAATTGGGAAGGGCTCGAATGGCCTCGATCGCACCCGTTCAGGCTCGATTGAGCATATAGTCATGATAATAAAAATGCAACATATCCTACTACAAATAAACTAGCCAGACAAGGACGAACTTAACGACGAACAGAGATGAGGAGTCCACTACCTGACACGACAGAGGAGCGAGAGGTCGACTGGAATCAAGCATTTTTAGATGTTGTGCCACTTGATGACAATAACAGAATGTTTGGGACTAGAGGATTGGCTAAGATTATTGCAAGTGGTTCATCCATCGGCACCTCGCAATACCATACACAAGCTGCTTGTGGCTCTTGTATCACAGAGATGAAGCTTCAACTATCTGAGGAACGAGAGGAGCGTCAAAGGTTGACAGAACAGACACATAAAATGCAAGAAGATCTACAAAAGCAGCAACAACAGATTGAGCAACTGTTGTCATAGTCACGGACCTCTTCACTGGCTCCGCCATGATTCCCTTGATTTTACTTATTACTTTGAATCTGATCAAACGGCTATCTCAAAACTAGATACTTTTGACATATTTGGAATATTATTTTGACATACTTAGAATGTTCTTTTGACATACTTGGAATGTTCTTTTGACTTACTTGGAACTCTCTTATTATAAGAGTCTATGAGTATCATATGATGGTGAATTGAGACTTTTCTTGTAGCATATATATTTATTTTGGAAACAGGTTGTGTAATTGTCGTAACTTAGGAAAGAAAAATATAGCATATATCAGTGTTCTGTAACATGTTTACCGACAGAATAACGACATATCAACGCCTATAAATTTTTGTCATCCACTCCGTTGTTAAAGCCGGCGACGGTGCATAGTAGTCGTTAATCCGTCGTAGAGTACGACGATGGAAAATCGCCATCTTTACACTACAACAAAAAAGGGCTATAACTAAATGACTTTTGCGACACCACAACATGGATGTCGAGATAAGGCCGCTATAACGGCGTTATCTTATAAAATAATTTAATAATAAAAAATTATGACATCATCGTGTCAGTTACGGCACCATGGAATGTAGCCCGCCCAAAAGGTGATAATTAGAGCATCTACAACTGAGAGCCCCTTTCCGGTGGAGAGGGATTCTCTCCCGAGAGCCCCTCCAGCCCACGGGCTCTCTTTATTTTAATATATTATTTTTAATTTTTTTTAATTGATTTTTGATTTCATTTTTTTAATTCAATTTTCATTTCGATTTTATTTATATATTTATTTAATTCTACTTTCAATATTAAAAAACACATTTTTTTATTTTTTTATTAAAATGAAACAAACATAATTTAAACAAACAAAGTACAACTTAATTTGAAATAATTTAAAATACGCAATAATAATTAAAAGCGCTAGTTGGTTCCCTTATGCAGCCACATCTCTTTGGCCAAATCGGTGTACAGAAGGCCGTGTTCCTATCAAGTAATGGCGTGCTACAATCCACGTACTCCAGAAATGAACCAGGGGCTCCTCGATGGACTCGTGCATTTGAAGATGTGACGCCCCGACCCCAGGGCATGTAAAAATGTGCCTCGGAAATCGGGTCGCTACGGGTAGAACGCTAGAAGTCTTATGAACCGTGAGTGAGCATCATTTTAGAATCGGAGAAAGTGGCTAATCAAACAGGGTTAGACGAATGAAGAATATATTTTAGCTAAGGAAGATGATGGGAATGCTGTCGAAGAAGAAAAGAGAGAGAGACCATTTTATTTAGGTAATCTAACATGAGGGTTCTTGTTACAAGACATGAGGTCATGATTACATAACTTAAACAAAGGTTTATGATCAACATGGCTTATTAGACATTTACATAGCAGCGAAAGCATAGTTGTGATGCGTGTGTGAAGACACACGGCACGGGGCTGCAACCGTAACATCCCTCACCTCAGCCCGCCTCTCTTCACCTCTTGCTTCCAATTAATCTGCACATTCAAAAATACACATAGGGGTAAGTACATTGATTGTACTTAGTGAGCTCGCCCAAAATTAATGCCACTTAGGGCTATATCAAATAGACTTGCCTCATCGTTGCAAACTCGGGTTTTATGAAAGAACCCGAGATGCCTTTAAAACATTCTTTTCATGCTCTTATAATTCTACATGCTCATGCATTATCATGGTCCAGACATACATCATATGAATACCAGTTTACTAAATAACATTATGCCGAGAGGTTGGCCAGCCCCTCAAACACCTTACCATTCTTCGTACTCACACCCGCTGATACCTTCATCAGCGGGCCGATATCGTTCATTTGCAGTAAACTGGTTATGCATGATAAAACTTGGCAAGTCTAACTTTCATAATAATAATCATTCATGCCATGGAAAACATGCAAGCTTTCACAAAACATCTCATTTAAAGAAAATAGAGCTCACAGTTCAAGATCACAGTTCACAGTTGGTTGTGGTTGAACGTCTTCTCCTCTTCATCTCCTTGGATGCCTTGACTAGTACCTTTATTCACATACAAACAATTAATACTAGTCTAAGGACATATAAGTAATTATCATCAACCCCATACTTAACTTATCCTATACTTAGGTATTTTTAAGTATTGCCTCTTACTTAGACTTGGCTTAACTTATCTTACACTTGGTCATTTAGTCTCACTAATTAAGAGTGTGAAGATAAACAAGGGTTGAGGCAGAGCATCAATAAGTTTAAGCATCATCAATTCTCGAATGGATATGAACTTAAATACTTGTTCAGCAGAATTGTGACACTTTGGGAAAATAACTACTTCCCTCAATTGGCTAGGCAAAACAAAGTGCAATTTGGGGATTAAGAGGCTAAGGCATGTGGTTATAACGTATAAAAACTTCAGAGGTAATGCACGTGGGAATTGGGAGAAATAATCAATTCCCTTAGTAATTTACACTCTGAATTCTGGAAGGAAGTAGTTTCGGTCATTCAACTTTGAGCTAGGATATCTACTTCATTATCCAATCATTCGGAACACAACACAGACCAATAGAAAGCTTGAACAATGAACAACAACTTTCATGTTTGGCTCATTCAAACAAGTAAAAGATCACAATGAAAAGTGGTGATCAAACAAGTTGGTCGAATCAGTTTTCCAGAAATTGCAGATTTGACACACTACCTTCAATAGAACATTATGAGCATATTAGAGCTTGGTTGAAGGTGTATGATACATCAATAGAAACCTAAGACAATAGAATTCATCATAGAAAAAGATTTGAGCTCAAACAACCAAGGAATCATTTAGAAACACGCTCGCAAGTCAAGGGGTATTTTCTGGAAAATTTGGAAGTCATGTTCTTGATAAGTAACAAGTTCAATCATCATTGATAGGGAGTAATCTATCAGCTCCCAATGCGTATCTGGAATGCAGAAGCGATAACTGAACAGATGCCACACTTCCGCCAGACCCTGCAGATCAGGTCTATTAGTGATCTGGGCATTACAGGTGCAGATCACCCTCCGTCGCCATCATTCCTTTAACCCCAGATCCCCATATGAAGCATAGCAAAAACGTGACTATTGGGACCACTTTGGGGACCACTAATCATAACTAAAATATTCTCTCTAACTGACTTGTCTCCTCCGAAAAGACTAACTTAACCTCGTAACCTAAAGGTAATTACCCTTTTACCCTCACCTTCTATCCTACTATAAATACTTGATCTTCTTCACCAAGAAGAGGTACGCGATTTTACTAATACTTTACCCTCGCTGCAAGCTTTACTAAAGCGGATTCCTATTTCTCTCAAGCAAATACTGACTTGAGCGTCAGAGAGCCTTCCCGGAGGAACCCTCCCCGCTCCTCCGGTGTTGTTTTGCAGGCTCACAACTGGGAGGTAATGATCGGAAAAGTGTCATTGAGGTAGAATCACTAAGGAAGAGAAAAAAGCTGGTTCTTCAAAGAAATATTCAAAGTTTACCTAGAAAAAGTCTAAACGTCTTTCACTTGTATATTTGTAATTATTGTATGAATTTGTTGATGGAAAATAACCCAATCTATCAACTGGCGCCGTCTGTGGGAATCATGCTTTGACTAAGGCATAGAGTTCTCCTTAAAAAATGCTTTGAATGTTGATTTGGTCTCTATGCGAAAAAACGAAAAAGATATGTAAATCTTCGTATAACTGATATGATGTTGATTCCTGCTTTAATTTTTCTGTTTGATTATGATGAGGAATTTGCCTGAAATATGAATAAAGAATGTTTCAATTGTTTTTTCGCCTTATGTAGGATCTGTGGCAAAAAATAAGAAAAGAGGATTTAGGCAAATCCTGATTCCAGAAAAAGGAATTCGATCACAGTAAAGATCATTTTCTTAAATTCTCTCATTTTATTCATTGAATATCCATCGTTCTCCTACTAGGTATCCGTTTAGGTATATTCAATCGATCTCCATATAAAAAATCTCAAGGAAAAAGCTACATATACAGTGTGTAGAAATACATCACCCACACATATGTGTCATACAACTTGAGAGATTTTTTGATAAAAAAGCAAGATAAGCTAACGGTAAGCCCTGGCAAAAGATCCAGGCACAAAAAAGCTATCTTCACGCTTAAACAAAAAAATCATCAAGATTATTTAAGGGAAATGGTCGGAAAAGTCCCAACAAGAGGACCCGAAGCTCCCTATCCTCCTACAAAAGGAGAAGCCCTAATCTAATATTAGGCACTAATCAAGCAAATTCTGCATATATCTTTGCAGAATTTCCATAAAAATGGATCAACACTCCAGCATAGCCCAGATGATGGGGTCATCTGCTGAAGTACAGGCAAACATGCCTCATCCTACCCCTGGTTCCAGTACTAGTCCTAGGGCCACGTTTATGCCCCAGAGAAACAATGCAGGAGAATCTGGCTTCTCCACACTGATGTTACAACAGATGAAAGCAATGATAGACGGAACTCTAGAAGGAGCCCTGGAAAAGAGACTAGCTACCGTCGGGGCTAGTACTCATGCAGATCCTATTAATCCATCCCCATTCCCCGAGAATAGGGGAAATCATGAAAAGACAAAAGACAAATACGCATCCAGATCGCAAGATCCTAAAGTCCTTAAGGACGTTATCACCAAGCTACCCCAGATCCAAGAGGATAGGCAATTCACGGATCATGGGTCCTTTGACGATGAGGTGCGGGAAACAGCACTGGTCAAGAGAAGACTCTCATAGATATGCTCCAGAAGCAGATCCAAGAGCAACAAGATCAAATGAGGGTCATGGCCAAAGAGCTGAAAGAGCTCCGTAAGGCACACCAGGCATTTGAAAAAAGAAACGCGGAGGAATCTGTCCTTCCAACAGAAGAGACAATGGGCACATCTTCCCCACGGGGAGGGAAAGTAGATCTGAATATGGTCCTGACTATGTTAATGAGAACAACCCTTTCTCGGCGGATATTCAAACTGACCCTATTCCCAAGAACTTCAAATCAGTTTCTTGTGAGTATAAGGGGCAGGCAGATCCCAAAGAACACCTCATGAAATTTGAGAGTTTGTGCTTATTACATCAGTATTCTGAAGGAGTCAAATGTAGGGTATTCTTAACCACTCTATCTGGCCCTGCACAGCAGTGGTTTCAGCAATTGCCTAGGGACTCGATCCACTTATTCAAAGATTTAAGAGAGATCTTCCTACATCAATTTGTGAGCTTTAAGAGATCCACTAAGAATTCGTTGTATTTAACAACCATCAAACAAGGGGCCACTGAAAGCCTAAGAGATTATATGACTAGATTTAATGAGGCGATACTGGAAATCCCAGGTGTGGGAGCTACATTGAAAATATATTCCTTTGTGGAAGGATTGAGGCCAGGACACTTCTTTGCTTCATTAATGAAGAAACCCGCTGAAACCTTTGATGAACTCTTATCCCGGGTACAGAAATATATAAACATGGAAGAAGCTATGAACGCTAAACGGGCAGATGTAGCCTTCAAAAAAGACAAGAAGCCTGATGATAGGAAAAGAGGAGCTCCTGAAGGGAGGAAACCCGAGAAAAATGAAAAGTTTCAACGATCTCTCACACTGCTTACCAGATCCCCAGCGGATCTGCTAGAAGTGGTGATCAAGAAACCAGGGGTACAGATCCCCCCCAGGCAGGGACCAGCCTCCGAGGCGACCCCCTTCCGATAAGTTCTGTAAATTTCACAATAATTATGGGCATACTACTAATGAGTGCCGTAATCTGAAAATAGCTATTGAAAAACTCATCCAAGAGGATCAACTATTATAATATGTCAAAAAGGAATCTGGCCAACCCAAAAGGCGCAGAGATGAAAGGGACGACAAACTCCCACAAAAAGAAACATCAGCAGAAATTTCAGCCAATAAAGGCGTCATTTCCATGATTTACGGAGGACCCACGGGAGGGGACTCCAATAGAAGCCGCAAAGTGCACCACAGAGAAATCCAGATGCTGGAAAAGCATGATGTGATGAGAATTGAAGGAGGAGTACCTCATCCTGAAATATCTTTTGGGATCGAGGACGACAGATCCTTAATCCATCCCCATGAGGATGCCATAGTTATTACGGCTGGGATTGAATAGTATGAAGTAAAAAGAGTATTCGTAGATACGGGAGCTGGGGTGAACGTAATCTTCGAAGACTGCTTTGTGCAAATAGATTTTCACAAACCACTAGATGGGGTAGCCACAGCATTACATGGCTTTGCAGGAGGATTAGTCATGTCACTAGGCTCAATAAAGCTGATGTTGACTCTGGGAGATGGAGACTTGCAGATCTCTAGACCAACTATCTTCTTGGTAGTTAGGCAAAAATCAGCTTATAACGTAATACTGGGAAGAACTGCTCTCAGTAATTTTCAAGCGGTGGTGTCAACCTACCATCTGATAATGAAATTCCCGGTGGGCAACCGGGTAGGATCTATCGCGGGAGACCAGGTCCTATCGCGAAAATGCTATATACAATCCGTGAAGGCCGGTGAGGCTAAGAAAAGATCTGGGGAAGAATTGAGAGATCCCCAGTGGGTAGCAGGACCTGAGACAACGATGGCTGCAGACCTGCAAAAACAATTCTCAAATGCAACCGGCTGAGGAGATGTTTTCGTGTTCTCGTCATCTGACTTAGTAGGGATAGACCCAGAGGTCGCCTTACATAGCCTTAATGTGGACCCCCAGGTCAAGCCGGTGAAGCAGAAGCTTCAGTAATTTGGGGTAGAAAAAAACCAGGTCATCAAAGAGGAGATACAGAAGTTGCTAGAGGCCAAGCACATACGGGAAGTACAATTTTCAGAATGGCTATCCAACGCCGTTATGGTGCCTAAAGGCAACACTGGCACGTGGAGAATGTGCATAGACTTCAGGGATCTGAACAAGGCATATCCCAAAGATCACTATTATCCATGATGGACGCATACCAAGGGTATCACCAGGTGAAGATAAACTCAGATGATGTTAATAAAGCAGCTTTTAGGGTCTGTGTTGGAACTTTATGTTTCCAAAACATGCCTTTTGGCCTAAAAAATGCTGGGGCAACATACCAACGTATGATGGACAAGATATTCAGAAAACAAATTGGAAGGAATATGGAAATTTATGTCGATGACATACTAGTAAAAAGCTTGAAAGCTGAAGATCATATCAAAGATCTGGAGGAAGCCTTTGCTGTGGCTCGATTTTATCATTTAAAACTAAACCCTGCCAAATATGCCTTCAGGGTGCAGTCATGAAAATTCTTAGGATACGTGGTAACTCCCAGAGGAATCGAGGTGAATCAAGCCAAAGTACAGGCTGTGCTGGAGATGGTTCCTCCCAGAAACATCAAGGAAATACAGAAACTCAATGGCAGAATCACAGCCTTGAGCCGGTTCATTTCCAGATCTGCTGATAAAAGTTTGCCTTTCTTTAAGGTGTTAAGGAAAGGTAGCCAGTTTGAGTGGACCCAACAATGCCAAGATGCTTTTGAAGAGCTTAAAAAGCATCTGGTCTCTCTTCCATTGCTCACAAAACCATCACCAAAAGAGATCTTGTATCTCTATTTTACAATAGGAGAAAAATCATTGAGTTCGGTGCTTATTAAGGAAGATGGATCTTCCCAGATCCCAATCTACTACGTAAGTAAAATGATTCAGGGACCAGAAACAAGATATGCCGACATAGAAAAGGCTGCATTGGCAGTAATGGTCACTGCTCGAAGGTTACGACCTTATTTCTTATCCCATAAGGTCGTGGTAAGAACCAATATCCCGCTCAAGCAGGTGTTGGGGAAACCAGACCTATCGGGGCGAATGGTAAAATGGGCCATAGAACTCAGTGAGTATGATGTAGAGTTCGAACCCAGAACAACTATAAAGGCCCAGGCCTTAGCTGATTTTGTGCGATAAACAACCCGGGGTGATGAAAGAGAAGAAAAGGTGTGGAGAACCTATGTGGATGGATCGGTTACCAAAGAGGGATCGGGAGCTAGAATATACATCATAGATCCCGACAACAAAGATTATCGGTTTGCCATCAAATTCAATTTCGTGGCATCAAATAATGAAGCTGAATATGAAGCTCTTATCAGATCCCTGCATATCTTATTAAGCATGGATGCTAAGAGAGTGGAAATCTATTCTGATTCCCAACTGGTGATGCATCAATTCTTAAGAATATGCGAAAGGAAAGAGGAAAGGATGATAACTTATGCCTCCGTTGCTGAAGCTTTGTTGGCCAAGTTCTCAAAAGCAGAGATTATTCAGATCCCCAGGGAAAAGAATGAACAAGCAGATAAACTCGCCAGGATCGCAAGTGCCATTGAAGGCACTTGGGATGGAGATTTGACCGTACTACAAGTACACGCCAGATCTGGCCTAACAGAAGTTAGCGCAATACAAGAAATTAAAGACTGGAGAGCACCCATCATCCAAGTCCTAAAAGCTGAGGAACAAGATGAAACCAGCACCGATCGGCGTAGAAAAATGATTATGGCAAAATTCTTTCTACTTGAAGGGTTCCTGTACCGGAGATCTTTCACGCACCCCTACCTCAGATGCTTATCTGAACCGGAAGGGGAGTACTTATTGAGAGAGATACACGAAGGAGCTGCGGGTGCCCATACGGGATTCAAGGATTTGGCAAGAAAGGTCTTAAGGGCCAGTTTCTTTTGGCCCAGTATTGAAAAAGATGCCAAAGAATTGGTGAAAAATGTGAGCATTGCCAAAAAAATAGCAGATTGATTCATAGACTTGCAGAGGAAATGGGAACCATGTCTTCCCCTTACCCCTTTGATAAGTGGGGGATTGATATTGTGGGAAAGTTCCCTACAACCCCGGGAGGAAGGGTTTTCTTGATTGTCGCCATTGACTATTTCTCTAAATGGGTAGAGGCCGAAGCTGTAGTCAAGATCACAGAGCAAGCTATAAAGAAATTCATCTGGAAAAACATATGCTGCCGCTTTGGTGTTCTTAGAGTTCTGATCTCTGATAATGGAACCCAATTCACAGGCTCATCAGTGCAAGCATGGTGCCAAGAAATGGGAATCCAGCAACGCTTCGTGGCGGTAGCCCACCCGCAAGCCAACGGGCAGGTGGAAGTTACAAACAGAACTATGGTGTCTGGTATTAAAGCCAGATTAGGAAAAGCTAAAGGGAACTGAGCAGATGAGCTAGACTCAGTGCTATGGGCTTACCGCACTAGCCCTAGAACGGCCACAGGAAAATCTCCCTTCAACCTAGTATATGGATCGACGGCTGTGGTGCCAGCGGAAGTAGAAGCAAAATCACATCGAATCTTAAATTATGATGAATCCCAGAACTTGGGATTACTCAGGGAGAATCTGGATCTGATTGAAGAGCACAGAGTAGAAGCTCAAAACAGAGCTGAGCGATACAAGCAACAGATGCGGAATGCCTATAACAAGAAAGTTCAAGTACGGCGATTCGAAAAAGGGGATCTGGTGCTGAAAAGGGTAGATGCCCTCAAGCCTACGGGAAAACTGGACCCTAATTAGGAAGGACCATACGTCATCACTAAAGTGCTCAAAGGAGGAGCATATGAACTCAAAGATGCAAAAGAAAGGGACTTGCCTAGACCCTGGAATATCAATAATCTGAAGAAGTATTATGTTTAAGGCATCATAGTAGTGTGGTAAATTTAAAGAAAGGGAAGGTATGTAAAAACCAGCCCATTATCTGTTATGGTTGAAGTTCATGAAATAAAAGTTTTTCTTTTTTATCGTCTTTAAGAAATGAATTATAATTCAATTGTATTCTTATAATCCACTTAGGGGGGGAGTAGGGGTATACCCCCTACTATCCATCTATTCCTAGAGCAAGTATCTATTTACGAAAATTGATTCAAAATTTTCAAACATACTTTCAAAAGAAAACAAAAGATGGGGAAATGAAATAAAAAGACATGTAGCAACCAAATATCGTACGTAATCCATAAAAAATTATACATGATAAAGAGTACTAGTGGAGCCAATCCCACTGACATGGCACATTTACATCTTTGAAAGAGGCATACTCTTGCAATTTATCCCCGCCATCTGGAGTTTGCTCGTGCAGATCCGGGTTGATGCCAGGTGTCAAAGTACCTGATGAGTCGACGACCTGATGAGGAACCTCGATTGAAGAAGTGGTTGCCCCTATTGCTCCCGCGAAAGTGCCCGCCATTATTTCCTCGAGAAGATTGACTCCTTCCTCTACCCCTGAAAAATCTTCCCGAGCAGGAGTCTCAACCGCCAGGTCTGAAGAGAGGTGATCTGCGGGATCTGATAGGTGGGGAGGAGGCTGAGGCATCTGTGATAGAGGGGGATGAACTCTGCTGGTTCGGCACCTGGTCCGTCGCCTGGCTTGACATCTGGGGCGTCTCATGGGCCATCATTGGGCTGGACATCTGGGTCGTCATCTGATCTGTGGGAGGAGTTTGAGCTGGGGAGCGGAGCTGAAGAGCTGGGTCCGATTCCTCAGAGGGCCCACCGAGCTCTACGGTTCTGCTGCTGTTCAAGAGCCCATTCAATGTGATCCCGCGTGGGGAATGAAGAAAAGACGCTTCCTCCGACGCCTGTATAGCCTTGATCTCTCGCAAGGAATCTCCTGTCTGTAAAAGACGGGCGTATAAGTTAGAATTTTTTAAATCATCGGAGGATAGGGAAGAGGGGATTCCTTACCCATCGCCTATAATAAAAAGAAGTCCATGAGAAGGACAAAGTGGATGGAGGCTCGCAGCCCACAAACAATAAAATAAAGCTTTATCATAATCTTTTCTACAAATACTTACCATTTTGAAGGCCTCCTCCAAAAGCCCATACATCCCAGCCTGAGGAGGGAGGAAATAGAAAGGAATATCTTCCCAAGCAGGAAGAACACTCTCGTACTCTTCAGGCCTATATAGGATCTGCGCCGCAGATCTCAAGCTCTTCATGTACCAAGGGTTGCGGGCATCGAACCGGGAATTCAGTTCCAGAGTCGGGGTCTCTTTCTCCAGAAGATCCAGGATCTTATCAACATTCAGATCCTTCATCCTGTCTCTCAAACCCAGTTGAGTAAGAGCTTCTTCGGTAATCGCCCCAACCAAGAAGGCCAAAGGAACACTCATCCTCTCCCAGAAGTCCTCCGAATGGAGGAAATCTTCTGGTAGATCTCGCACCAAGGCTTGGAGAAAAGCCTGACCATGCATCATCAGATAAGATCTGCAATGGTGGGCCCCTACAGCGGACCCGGTAACAAGCCCCTTCTGCAGGCCCACTTCAGTACCCTTCTTGGTTGCGTCTTCACAAGCTCGCTCCAAGGCATCTTTATGACTCTCAGATGCCTGAGCCAGATCTATTTTGGCCTTATCACAAGATCTTTGGAGATCTTCAGTACGTGTCTTCTGATTAGCCAGATCTCTCTCTAGCTGTTGAAAATAAAGCTCTCGTTCTTGGGCAAGCTTCTCTCGCTCTGCCTCCTACTGCTTTAATTCTGCCAGTTCTCGCTCCAGATGTGCAGCTCGGTCATTTAAAGCCTTAATATCAGCCGCATGCTCTTCACTGCGAGCCGTTCTGAACCGCATCACCTCCGCCTGCAGATGCTCGTTAGAGGCATGTACGCCCGACATATCCCCCTTCATGGGATCATAGGCCAATGCTCGAAGAGAGAGCATGGATCTGAAGGCTACGGCCTGAACACAATAATAATAATAAGCAAATAAATAATATATGAGCATACAAAAGAACATCTTTGAAGTTAAAACTCTTTTTTACCTTAATCTCGTGAACAGAGGCTTGTCGGACAAGCTTTACGGAAGGCAATCTGTTCAGATGCCTCCAATCTTCAGTACGGGGGATGCTGTCTAAGACATTGGAGATAGTACCTCCATCGATGCCCTGAACTATGCCAGGAAAGCTCATGCTAACCCCGGGTACATTATAGGAGGTAGTGGGGACATCCAAACCCTTCACACGCAAGGCGTGAAGCATAGCTAATGTTGCTTCGGAAGCAGGGCTTTCCACCATGGCTGGTTCTGGAGGCTTAGTCACTGTGTAGGGATTTGCAGTAGCATACCTAGCCAAGGTACTGGAGTACCTCGGATGCCCTAGGGCGGAAGGCTCCGCAGAGAGGGGAGTGGGTGCCAAAATGTTAGAGATGCGCATGCCCACTTTCCAATCATCGCTGGCGGCAAAATTTTTCTTTCTCTTCGGGACTATAGAGGAGGAAGAATCTGAAGGCCTCTTCTATGGGACAGAAGGTCTACTAGGCTCGGTTGGAGCTGGTACTTCAGCAGTAGAAAAAAGGTCTGACAGGAATCCTTCAGAAGCCTGAAAGTCCAGGTCTTCATCTGAAGGAAGAGCTGCCCCTTCAGACCAAGTAGAGAGACTACGATCCACCCCTGCAGCCAAGGGATAGGGAGGACGTGTTGAAGTAGATATGATAGCTCGAGGAGCAGATGCCTCCCTTATAACCACACCAGGCAAAGAGGACTTCCCCCTAGCCCGAAACGCAGATCCCCGAGTTGGGGTAGCAAACCCAGACCCCTGCAAAGGACCTGTAGGCACTGCGGAAGGAGTGATCTGTGAAGTAGGAGGGGGAGGTGGCACAGAAGCCCTCAGATCGGGCATGACTCCCGTCGTGGTCATGGGAATGGAAATGGAAGTTGAAGAAGATGCAGCTGCAGGTGCAGAAACTGTAGGAGCTTGTTCAGAGGCTGCAGCCATAGCAGTCATTCGCTCCTCGAACTGTTTCTTAGCTTTCTCCCGAAGAACGGATCTGGCCGACATATCTGAAAAAGCAAAGTAGCCATAAATTAGAAACGTGATTAAGTTCAGGCCACACGCATAAAAGCATTCGAATTCAAAATAAGAAGTATTTACCCATAGAGGGATTCCAAGGAGTCCCAGGCATCAAACCAAAAAAGGACAACACCTCTTCACTGAGAATAAGTGGCTTTAACATCCCATGACCCGTTGGGTACTCGCTAAACAGGTCATGGAGGATATTCTTTTCCCAGGCAAACAAAGTGATCTTCTCAAAAGAAGGTTTATCTGTCTTAGGCTCGGCATACAGAGGTATATCGGGAATATTCCAGGAATTGGGGGAAGGAGCACCTACAATTAAATACTGGGGATGCCATTTCCTATCTACAGACTCATACTGGCCATAAAATTTGTGAAACCATCCTATAGGAGAAAAATATAAGTGATACCCGCGATATTTTAACTCGTGAGTTCTAAAAAATAAAGAGACCGGATCTTCCACCCCATATAATGTAGTTGCTATAAAAAAGAAAATAGCCCTACGGAAAGAAGCAAGGTTCAATTGATTCAAAGGGATATTATATCTCGTCGCTAAACTAGACAGAAAAGGGGGAACAGGAAATCGCAAACCTGCCTCCAATTGACGGAGCCAGAAAATTTTATGATTGGCTCGAGGAAGTAAAGGGCGCTCACTAGGCCCCAGAATATCCACGGTAAAACCCCTAGTATTACCTAGCCTGCTTAGAATTAGGCCTAATTCTAAGGAAGTTACAGTGGAGGACTCATATTCAGCAAAAGGGAGAGGTGGCTGCGCAGCAGCTCTACCCTCTTTTTCCTCTTCGCCCTCAACTAACTTCTTCTTACCCTTACCGTGGGCACCTTGCCTAGAGGAATAAACCATCTTTCTTTGTCGCTTAAATATAATAGAAAACTAAGAAATAAACTAATGCGAATAAAGAAAGAGGAAGAAATAAAGAAAATGAAAGGTACCTGTGTGCTGGGGAGAATAATTGGCTGCGGTGAAAAGAGAGAAGGAAAAAAGGCCAAGAAGTAATTCCTAAAAAAGCATAGGGAAAGCTTCTCAAGAAAAATGGTGAAAAAAGCTCTAAGTGTTAAGTCTCTCTCTATAGCCCTCTTATCTCTCTCTTTTAAATGGAAGAAGTTAAAAAGAAAAAAACCACCCACTACCTGCAGTTAAGGAGCACGTTCGGTCGTTAACAAGACGTGGGTAGGGAAGTCATGATGGTGAGAAGTGGCGGCGGTTTCGGGTGCCGATAAAGGGAAAGGGAAGCGACCCTAGGAAGCCGCGAAGCGTATGATATACGCCTTGGTAAGGGTACGGACCTCTCGAGAGAGGATCTGTAAGTAGCGGGACATGGAAATACGGGCCCCAGTGAATTACAGAACCCTCACGAGAGGATCTGTATGTAATAGGACCTGGAAATACGGGCCCCAGTGAATTACAGAACCCTCACGAGAGGATTTGTGTGTAATAGGACCTGGAAATAACGCAGAACTTGGACCTGCATGATACGGACTTGATAACATGAGGCTGGCAGATCGCAGATCCCTCTACTGAAGTCAGTAAGATAATTTTTGTTCCATCACTAGAGATCTACAAGGCAATTCTACCAAGCCAAACATCCAAAAATAAACAGTATATATATATATATACAGTAACTCCAAACAGGGGTAAACTCAGAAATCAAAATGCATATGTATATGCATGTCCACGTACACAAATGAGGCTTCGATGTATAATGCTTCAAAAAAAAAAAAAATCGATTTGAGGATTTATTGATAGAAGTAAGCACAAGTTATCACTCTCGCCATACTTCTACGAAAGCAGGGAATATCAGATGTCACTCGGATATTCGAGAATAAAAATATGATATATAAGAAATCTTTAGCATAAGCAAAAATCGGATGTCACTCCAATAATGCCTCTGGAAATATAGATATATAAAATATATCAGATGTCACTTTGACATTTCAAAAAAAAAAAAAAAAAAAAAAGAAAATAAGAGAAGAAGAAGAAGAATAAGAGAGAAGATAAAAGAAATAGAAGCCTCAGAAAGTTTCAATTGTTCATTCACAAGAATGGATATGGGCAAGAAAGGATCATCACAGGCATAAATGGCCTCGGTTACAAGGTAGCTAGTTTTTATCATAGCAATGCTTCTAGCAAAAGAAGTCTCGCTCAAATGGATGACACGCCTCTGTAAAATCATCAGAGAAAAGCATCTTTGGCCATGGAAAAATTCATTTTCCTTTTCTCGCCGGAGAATGATGATCGAATTAGATAAGGCAGCCCCTATTTATGGGTAGAAGATAGCGGGAAAAAGGAATGGTAGAGATCGAGCCGTAAAAAATCAAGGGTCTAAAAATTAGAGGCGTTTCGACTCCCCAAGGCAGAACTATCATTACACCTCGAGTAATGTGAGGCTGACATCAATTGACAAGAAAGCTTCCCTTTTCTAGCATCTTGAAGAAGCCAACCAGGACTTGGAACTCTCATAATTCGTTCCAAGGACCTGGGGGGGGAGTAGCTGATAGGGAGTAATCTGTCAGCTCCCAGCGCGTATCTGGAATGCAGAAGCGATAACTGAATAGATGCCACACTTCTGCCAGACCCTGCAGATCAGGTCTATTAGTGATCTGGGCATAATAGGTGCAGATCACCCTCCGTCGACATCATTCCTTTAACCCCAGATCCCCATACGAAGCATAGCAAAAACATGACTATTGGGACCACTTTGGGACCACTAATCATAACTAAAATATTCTCTCTAACTGACTTGTCTCCTCCGAAAAGACTAACTTAACCTCGTAACCTAGAGGTAATTACCCTTTTACCCTTACCTTCTATTTTACTATAAATACTTGATCTTCTTCACCAAGAAGAGGTACGCAATTTTACTAATACTTTACCCCCATTGCAAGCTTTACTGAAGCGGATTCCTATTTCTCTCAAGCAAATACTGACTTAAGCGACGGAGTGTCTTCTCGGAGGAACCCTCCCCGCTCCTCCGGTGTTATTTTGCAGGCTCGCAGTTGGGAGGTAATGATCGGAAAAGCGTCATTGAGGTAGAATCACTAAGGAAGAGAAAAAAGCTGGTTCTTCAAAGAAATATTCAAAGTTTACCTAGAAAAAGTCTAAACGTCTTTCACTTGTATATTTGTAATTATTGTATAAATTTGTTGATGGAAAATAATCAATCTATCAATCATCATCTAAGTTCAATATAGATCAAGTAAAGCTTATAACAACAAGAATACATCAAGGACATCATCATCCACAAAGTACCGAAGCTTGATCATAAAGGGTTTGAAGTTTCTACCGATTAAACACCGAGATTTTTGCATCAAGATACTCGTAAGCACACAAGGAGCTCGAATATGAAAGAATTAAAGTGATCTATGAACTTTCATCTTAAGGGCCGAATTCATACCATCAGTTATCAAGTTCATATCATCATCTACTACTTAGATTCGAGCTCATATCATCAAGAAGAAGAAGATTACCGATTAATTTTTAAGAAATTTCAAAGTTGAGGCTCGATCCACCTTTCAACCCTTACATGGATGATTTGCAGCTGTTTGATGAAGAATTAGAGTTCATAATCGTGTTTAACATGTCAATAAGTTGGGGAGGATGAAATTTGGAAGTGATCGGAGATGGTGGTTGGCCGCCGGAGGTGATTTTCGGTGGCTGTTGGCCGCGGCAGTTGGGCTGAAGAAGAAGGAGATGGCCGATTGTTTCTAGAGAGAAGGGAGACCTTCTCTCACTAAAGGGGAGTTCTTGGTTGAAGAATGAAGACTTTGACCAATTTCCCTATTTATATTTTGTGCAAAAATGCTAAATGTGTGCCATTTGTCAATCTCTTATGTGATGTATTTTTCCCCCACTTGTTCTATTACTTGGGGATCACTCATTCACTAATACTAGGCTTCCATGTATCTAATCCCCCTCCTATTAATGTATAAAAATACACATGATGTTTGATTAATCAAACATCATTCATAACTTCGTGATTATCGATCACCTTCGATCAAATAATCACATGCGCATTCGATCACATAATCATTCAAGCAATTTGCACATCATCATATCATGGATCATTTAAGCACGTAATCAACTTATTTATTATCATAACATATCGTGTTAGGCTCTAGGCCGACTCCGGAGGACATCATAATCGTGCTAAGTCTTTTATTTTCGGAGTATAATTGCTTAATTATTCTTGAGTCATTAGCTAATATTTAGCTATTGTCATTAATATTAATAATAATATTAATTCGAAAATTACTAGGAAAAAAAGTCGAGAGGCTTCGGTTTTCCAAGATGGATTTTTACAGGGTGTTACAGAAGAAGTAGACGCCTCATCTTCAGGAGGGGCCCAATTTGTGGCGTTCGCTCTTTTATCCTCGATTATCATGTTATGCAAGATAATACAAGCATACATAATATCTTGTATATAGTCACGATACCAAAGTCGTGATAGGCCGCTCACCATTCCCCAACGAATTTGTAGAACTCCAAAAGCTCGTTCGACATCTATGCGAGCTGACTCCTGCATTGCTTTGAAACGCTTGACTTTCACATCAGTGGTGTGGGGGGGGAGGGGCTGCCACAAAGTCCGGCCACTTTGGATATATCCCGTCGGCGAGGTAGTAGCCTATGTTATATGTATTGCTGTTGGCGAGGAAATAAACCAGAGGTGCTATTCCTTTGATGACGTCGCTGAACACCGGCAATTGATTGAGAACGTTGATGTCGTTGAGCGCTCCGGCAACCCCGAAAAAGGCATGCCATATCCACAAATCATGAGATGCAACAGCCTCAAGGATCATCGTAGGGTGACCCTTATTCCCACTTGGGTATTGGGCCATCCATCCTACCAGACAGTTCTTCCAAGCCCAGTGCACGCAGTCGATCGAACCAAGCATCCCTGGAAAACTGTGGCGTGCCTCGTGCATTTCAAGAATTCATGCACAATCTCTTCCGTCTGACCTCCTCAAATAATGACCACCGAAGATGGATCGAATCGCCTTCGCAAAGCACTTCAACGACTCTAGTGCGGTTGTCTCCGACATTCACAAGTATTCGTTGTATTTGTCGCCGGCGCCTCCATAGGCTAGTTGACGGACAACGGTGGTGCACTTCTGGATGGTTGAGAAACCCGGCCTGCCTAGTGCATCATTCCGTTGTCGGAAATACTCATCAAGACTCTCCAACACCTCCACGATACGCAAGAACAACAACTTCGACATCCGAAAACGCAGATGGAATAAAGAATCCGGGTAAGTGGGTTGTTCAGCAAAATAGTCGTTGAACAATTACGTTGCTCCTATAACTCGATCTCGATTGATCATTCGCCTATGAGGAAATCTTCGGCATTTTGTCGGCTCCTTGGCTTTTTCCTTCTTCTTCTTCTTTGCTTCTTGATTTTTTTCCCACATTTTGGCCGTACTCTGTATATGTTGGTACATCGCTTCGAGTTTGCCAGAGGACGAGGATGATTCGGATGAAATTGAAATTGAGGAAGAGCTTGACATATTGAAAAAAATGAAAAAAATTAGGAGTAAAAATGTAGAAATTAAGGGAGGTTTGAGATAGATTTGTGTGAGAATTTGTGTAGAAATTGTGAGGGTAGATGTATGAATTTATAGGAAAAATTCAAGAGATGGCCGTTGGGCCTCAAACGGTCAATCGTTTTTCTTTCCTTTGTCGTGCAGATAATTGGCGGCAACTTTCCCACGAAAGTTGTTAAATTTTGTTTGAGAAATATCAAAAGCCTAATTTGCTCTAAAGAGATCGAGAAGAGAAAAACTGACCAATCTCAAATTCTCCAATCCCCCATTTCCAAAACCTAATTCGCTCTCCCATTTCATTTTTATTGAGTCGCTCGAGTCTCGACAACAGCCTCTTGACATTGACGGTGAGGGATTGGTTCTTGTGTATCCAGGCGTCTTCGTTCTTGACAGTCGGCCCATGCCCACCAAATCTCTAACAATCTCTTCATTACCATCTCCCAGTGAGTTTCAATTTGGTTTCAATTTTTTATTTTAATTGTTATGTGTGCACCTTGTATTTTAACTTCGCTAGTTTTGAATCTGATAGTTAAATTGTATTTCGTGAATTCATAACTTAGATAAATTAAAGCGTTTCAATGATTGCTCGCGTATGTTTTCTTTCCCATAGCATTTTTTTATGATGTGTTGTCTATGCTTTTCGATCGATTTGGAATCCAGATATCTTGAATGGGCACAAGGTCTTATATTATCCTTATGAATTCTATTTCTGGTCATTTTCTCCATCCCTTCTTCAATTTAGTTTTGATGGCTACCAATATTCTCTGAAAGCTCTTTTCATGTTATCTTTACCTAATATGTAAGTTGTTGTTTTGAGTTATTATTGACATGGACTTCATTGATGTTATCTTCAATTCAGGCAAGTTCTCTAGCGTGGAAAGATATATTCAAGCTGAACCAATATATGCCACTTTTCTCTCTAAATTATTTCATGCCTAGTTCCAAAATATGCTTATTTTTATGTGTAATAAGATGATGGATTTAGATGATGATATTTTCATGTTTTACTATTTGGTACATTGCATAGAAGAACCTGCTTGCATTGTGCAACTTATTATGGTCACGTAGATTGCATACGAATGGTTTTTTTTTTTTTTCACTGCCAATTCTTCTGCAGTTGCTCAATCTAGGTAACCCTCAATTTTTTTTGTGGATTTTGTCCCTTTTTTGAGTTTCTTTTTTCCTTTTCGTGTTTACTTTTTTTTTTTTCATACTTAAGAAATACGGAGTAATATCTCACCTTATTCTTTGAATTTATTTGGGAGATCAGGAGATTTTTAAGGTTTCTTATTATGTGAGATGATACACTTATTCTCTCGAGTCTTGATGAAGATGCTCAGATTGTGTTCGCATTTTATTAAGCAGTGGAGCTCTTGTCTTTGATTCTACTAGTGGCAGGTACCATTACTTTAATCTGATTTTACTAGCTTGTTTTTAGTTTGAATCAACTAATACATTTATAGCTATCCTTTCACAGATTCTCATAACATTTATATAGCATATAAGCCCATTGATTAAAGAGGTGTTATGAAATTTTTATTTTCTTCTATGGTTCTTTAGCATGCCTAAAATCTTTGTTGAGGCGTAATATTTTTTGAATATTAGCATTTAAAAGACACATATTAGAGCTGTAGGATGTAATCTACTTCATTTATATGCAGTTCAGCCTATTTTAGCTTTACTATTTTTGAAGGAATGACTTCTAGAATTACTGCACTTTATTGGACATTGTTCAAGCTAAGACTTTATTGTTGAAGTATACATTGTAGGCTCAGTCTAGAATTGACTCTTTATAACTTTTGTATGATTTACAGGGGAAAACTCACATTAATATCTTCTCAACAATTTAAATTAACTCATCAATAATCTCTAACAAGTGTATGAAGACATTTGGAACTATTTTCCAAGTAAATTGCAGCAGTATTCTTTCATTAATTTTCAATGTTGATGTCTTTTTTTTAATATATGCTTAACTAATCCTCCCTTATTTTACAGATTGTTGCTTGATAAGTTTTTCTGCCAACAAGCCTTGAGAATTGAGATGCTTCCTTCTCTGGTATGCATTAATGCTTAGTTTTACTTCTGGAAATGGAATTGATATGCGAGATTACATTGATGTGATGTATAGTATATATTGTTAAGTGTAGAGTATCACATTTAAAGGATTTTGACACAACTTAAAGATTTGAAAATTTTGTACATTCTCTGAGCTTGGAGATTCTTGTGCCACGTGGATTGGTTAGTTCTTTCAACTAAGAGTCTAAGAGAGATCAGAAGGCATCAAAGGAAGTAGCTACTCACACCTATGGAGGAAGAGCTGGATTACTCCTTAATATTTATGTAGGATGGTAATTTAGCTATCTTATTTGATAGTTGATTAAGTTAGTACTATCCAGAAAAAGCTGACGAGATTGTATAGGATTTATATATATATTTTTATCACTAGGATATCATTTTGTAATCAAACATCACTTTTATACCTAGAATAAATAAAATATTGCAGTTATATTGTATATCTTGTTGTTATTTGGTTATTTGTTTAATTTATTCTAATTTATTCGACTAAAAAAAGTTTTAATAAGAAATTTAACATTTAATTAATTCAGATTAAAAAAAAAGTCTTGATAAGAAAGATTAAAAAGGCATCTAAAGATGTCACATAAATTAGGGTCACGTGTCCAAACAGAAATCTAAAGTGACATTATTTAGTGGCTTTATATCTAGAAAGACCTATCGCTACACGCTGGCTAGCGACACTAAACTTTTGTGTGGAGATAGGTTAAATATTGCTATAGGATATTTCTTGAGACAATTTTTGGTGTCGTTAGAATCAGATTTTGTTGTAGTGTTTTTCCGTTATTAATGATCTCTGGCGGCCTCAACAGCAACGGACCCTCCGTCGAAGGTCCGTCGTTAAATTTAATGACGGACGTGGAATCCGTTGTTATCTCAATAACAATGCTGTAAATGAAGACGGATATGTAGCATCGTTGTTCTGTCGTTATTCACATTTTATGATGAAATAACGACGGTATTTTCCCTCGTTATTGCCAGCAATTTTTGTAGTGTCCGGGGGAGAAACAGTCATCGGAGCGGCTGCGAGATTTCTCTCTCCTCTCTCTAGTTTGGAATTGAACAGAAATGGGTATGAAAGAGAGAGAGAAACGGCGGAGACGACATAAGAAATGAAAATACACATTTTACACTTTATCCTCTTTAGTTCTTTAGTATTAAAAGCCCTAGTTTTGAGTTTAGATTTTGTCTTTGAAGATTGAAGCTTTGGATCCAAGATTTCTTTCGAGTTCAATTCGAGATTTTCGTTTACTTCCTGTTTCATCTTTTGTTAATCTTTCGTAAGTTTAATTTATTGTTCTTAGATTCGTTTTGCTTGCTTTCTTTGCTTTAATATTGTTTATTTGCTTTCTAGAATAGATTTAATTGCTCTACTTTCCCTTAGATTTATTTTCACAAGCATGTTAGGATTTAATTGCATTAGCTTAGTTTTAATTGCTTCCTTTCTTGTTTTCCTTTCAATTCTTGCCTAGGTAGATTTATTGTTTTTAATTTAATTCTAAATCTAAGTCTAGTTTTAGTTGCTTTTAATTATTCTTATTTGTTTACTTGTTTTAATTTGCGTTCAAGTCTGTATTAGATTTATTTGCTTTCTTTTATTTAAGTCTAGGAATTAATAATAAATCTAAAAATCCATAAATATTTACGTGCTTTCGTAGAGTGTTTAGCGCGTGCGTACACATAATTGATCTCCCTGTTAAGTCTTCATTGAGATTCAACATTAGGTTTTACTTGCTAGGTCTACGATAGACCTAGTTCTATTGCTAGCACTATTTTTGGTGAAATAAGTTTTGGAGCCATTGCCGGGGAGTGCTTTAGGTGATTAATTGTGTGTTTATGTGTTTTTTGCTGCTTTGTTTTTATTTTAGTTATTATTGTTCTTGATTTTTCTGTCCTCCCGTCGGTGCGTTTAATCTATTTGTTGAGTGTTGTGCATGCTAGGTCGCCGAAGTTTGCAAAAACCATTGGCACCGTCCATTGATAACATCAACTGAATGAAAGAGATCTTAGCAACGATTGGAGAAAGAGAAGAGTCTGAGACTCTTGAAGACGGTTTAGGCTTGCTTGGACAAATTTCTTTGAAGAACAGAAAGAAGAGCCAAAGGTTGAAGAACCTAAGATAAAGGCCTAAGTCATCGGTGAATTCGCCCGTCACACATTCCCGTCCTCTACTTTGGCTATCGTCCTGCCCAAAGAGGTTCGGGATCATGAGCTTAAACCACAACATCAGAATTTGCTACCCACTTACCATGGCATAGCTAATGAAGATGCTCTCAACTTCATTCGAGAGTACACATCCACTGTTTAGTCCTTTCCGTTGGGGAACATTGACGAAGATCAATTGAAGATGAAGTGTTTTCCCTTATCATTGAAGGACATGGCTAAGGCGTGGTATCTTTCTCTCTCCCTGCCAACTCATTGAAAACTTGGAAGACGGTTAGAGAGAAGTTCATGCTCAAGTACTATCCCAACCGGAAGACGCAAGAAACCCGATCTCAAATCATGAATTTTGAACAAGCAGCTGACGAACTTTTCCATAAAGCTTGGGAGAGATTCCAAGAGCTATTGCAGCAGTGCCCACATCACCAATTGTTTCCAAAGATGCTCTGTCAGTACTTCTATGAAGGTCTACAATAAACGAGTTAATTCATGGTGGACAGCACTGTTGGGAGAAACATAGCCGTGAAGACGGCTGACCAATTGAATAAAATATTCTAGACCTTGGCTGCGATTTCCTAACTAAAATCGTCTCGACCAAGGAAAAAAGAGGATAGTGCTATTTCTGTCGATGCTAGCCCGAACTTGAGAAAACAAGTGGCAGATATGATGAGAAAGATACGAGAGCTCGAGATGCAGAAAGAAGTAACCCCTCCTACTTCTTCAGTTCAAATTCTCCAATGAACAACTCATCAAAACCAAGAATCGGAGCAAGAAGTATGTGAGGTATGTTTTCAGCCTGGCCACTTTGTCGACTTTTGTCCAAACATGGGCAATTTTACCTATGAAGGAGGTGCAGAGGTCTTTGTTGCACAAGGTTATCCACCTCAAGCCCCGCCTCAACAAAATTCTATATGGAGAAATCAATAATGCATGGGGTACAGACCTTAACAAGGGCAAAGTTCAAGTACGAATTATCCATCTCGTCGCCTACCTCCTCAAAATTCTCAATACCCTCCATATCAACCAAACTACCCACCACAGTCACCACACTATCCTTACCAACCATAATATTATCTACCACCACTCCAATCTTACTATCCTTCACCACCACCACCTGAAGGAACCATCAGCGAAGAATGATTCATGCCCCCAAGGATTTGTTTTCGGTTATGATTAATTCGATTCAATCCTATCATGCTCCTATGAATTAGATACAACAATCATAGGGTGTTTAATCGATATACCTCTTGGATTTCGTGTGAGAGCTCGCTTGAAGATCTTCTGATCTGTTTCCCTGCTCGAATCCGATGTTGGATGGACAACACGCTATGAATCCAGCCACGGAAGATGAAGCACACGCCGTCTCTCAGCTAAACTGCCGCCGCCATACTTCTTCTCTCTCTCTCACTTAACCCTAGCCTCTCTTGATTATGAGATCAATTATGTTAATTATCTAGAGGCATTAAGTGAATATATATAAGAGGAGAATGGGCTTAAGTTGCAGTCTTGGCTCACGGGCCTAGACAAAGCCACCCATCATCATCATAGACGCCCCTCACTGGGCTTTGATGATGATCAGGTCTTTCTTCCTTAACTGTGACCTATTGAGCTTATTGGGCCAGATCAGGGATCTACTAGCAGATAAAACTGGGCCTCCCAATGTTCTGAATTCTTTATATTCAGCCCAGAATAAAATTCAGATCATAAGTATTAAAACATTCCACTAGAGTAATAATATTGAACTACCTATTTTATCCCTATTGAGCTCAGGGCTAGTATTAGACTTAAATCATCCTCGTATTTAAGATATCTTACATCCGTTAATTAATCTAAAACTTCTGACTGCTTTCGTTAATTAACTTCTTAATATAATTCTTGAGTAGTACCGTTTATTCCTTATTCATCATACTGGAACTTAATCCACCTGCATGGTTTAGTATGATAATCCTTAATGAATTCCTCAGGGGATGTAATCAAGCCGTTTTACCAGGATACAGTGCTCTATTACAGATGCACTAAAGATCGTACTAGTTATAGTTGTTACCCAAGATATAGGTCATATTGGTTTGCAATAATTGAACCCTCAGCCATGGTAAATCAAAGCAACAGACCATAACTATACACCCTTAGCCACTCAATTAGAGTTAAGATCATTTGAGTCCCCGAGGCCTTGATTATTCTACTTAGGTCAAAATAGAAGAATTCACCTCACTGTGATCATATCAATACGATCAACGTACTATCATAAATAAGTAACTAAGACAAGCTACTTATCTATTTATGCTACAGTCTATACCGATAGTTTTATCCGAAAGTATCTCAACTGTGATAACTGTTTATATCTCAAGAGACACCGGCTACTACGGTCTTCCGTGATCTACTACACACCATATAGCCTATAACTTTGAGATAATGGATAGATGTTTAATGTTTAACAATCAATTCAAACATAATCAGATAGGAAATTGTTAGTGAAATATGGAAACCACATGTATACAAGCTAAAAGGCATGCTTTCTAGTATACAAATCCATCAATCTCCCACTTATACTAAATCAAACTTTTAGTATACAATGTGACAATAGGCAAGTGTCTATATCTAGCATCTATTACACATCTTCTCCTACTTATACTCAAAGTTTAATTGTATGGGAGGCTCCACTGCCCTAATCCATTAACGTGCTTGTCAAAAACCTTGGTTGTCAAGCTCATTGTGAATGGATCCACCAGATTATCCGCTGAAGGGATTTTCTTCACTTCTATATCACCCCATTGTACGAAATCTCACACAATATGGTACTTTCTGTACATGTGTTTACTCGCCTTGTGAGCTGTGGGTTCCTTACAATTTACAACCGCACCAGAATTATCGCAATACACCGCGATAAATTTGGGCAAACTCGGGACCAGATCTAGCTCATGAAGGAAGTTCTTGAGCCACACAACCTCTTTTGCAACCTCATAAGCAGCCACATACTCGGCCTCCATGGTGGAGTCTGCGATGCACTTCTGCTTCACACTCCTCCAAATGATAGCTCCACCTCCCAAGGTGAACATATAACCGGTGGTAAATTTCTTCTCGTCTCGATCAGCCTGGAAGTCTGAGTCCGAATACCCTATTGGGATTAACTCATCGGACCGGTATGTCAGCACATGTTCTCGAGTTCTCTTGAGATACTTCAATATGTGCTTAACCGCCGTCCAATGTCCCAGACCAGGGTTAGACTGATATCTTGCCACATATCCCACGGCATAACAGATATCCGGTCTAGTACACAGCATAGCATACATAAGACTTCCAACCACAGAAGCATATGGTACAACCTTCATGTTGTCTATCTCCTTTTGTGTCTTCAGACACATCTCCTTTGATAGAGCGATGCCATGTCTGAAAGGAAGAAATCCCTTCTTGGCATTTTGCATGCTGAAATGGGCGATCATAGTATCAATATATGAAGCTTGGCTTAAGCCTAACATCCTCTTCTGGCAATCTCTGATCACCTTGATCCCTAAGATGTAAGCAGCTTCTCCCATGTCCTTCATCCTGAACTGTTTAGACAACCACCCCTTTACGCCTGATAACACGTTCACATTGTTGCCAATGAGAAGTATGTCATCTACGTACAATACTAAGATTACCACGTTTCCCTCCACACTGAACCTGTAAACACAACTCTCGTATGAACACTAAACAAATCCATATGATTTGATCACACTATCAAAACGTATGTTCCAGGATCTTGAAGCTTGCTTAAGTCCGTACAAGGACTTCTTCAGCTTCCATACGAGATGTTCTTGGCCATTAGCCACATAGCCTTCAGGTTGGCGCATATAAATATGTTTATCTTTCTCAAGATAATCGTTCAAGAACGCAGTCTTGACGTCTATCTGCCAAACCTCTAGGTCTAAGTGCGCTGCCATGGATATTTCTGATGGTTTTAATCATGACAACCGGCAAAAATGTTTCCTCATAATCTATGTCCTCACGCTGAGTGCATCCTTTCGCTACCAATCTAGATTTGAAGGCCGTAATCTTTCCATCAGAATCTTTCTTTCTTTTGTACACCCATTTGCAACCAATGGCCTTCTTGCCATCCGGTAGCTCCGCAAGGTCGTACACATCCATTTCTACTATGGATTCGATCTTAGCATCTATAGATTCTCGCCAAGAATCCGTATCCTCATCCTCCATGGCCTCCTTGTAAGTCCAGGGACCAGTCTCTTCATGTTCAAGACCAGCAAAAATATCAGTGGACTCACCTAAAAACTTGACGAACAGCCCTCCCACTGTGACGAGGTGCTGGAGGAATTTTAGTGTCAGAAATTGGTACAGTTACTTGTGGTACATCCTCTTGTACACTTGGCTGAATTGGATCACTGGCTGCCATTGCTCTCAACTCATAGAGCACTATATCACTCCTCGCCAGGTGCTTACTTATATAGTCCTCCTCTAGGAATCGGGCATTAGTGCTTAGAATGACCTTCTGATCCTAAGTACCATAAAAGTAGCCACCTTTCGTTCATTTAAGATATCCAATAAACAGCCTAACCTTAGTCCTAGAACCCAATTTATCGGCCTCCTTGTTCAGCACGTGTGCTGGACTTCCCCAAACCCGAATATGACCCAAACTGGGCTTGCGCCCTGTCCATAATTCAGAAGAAGTTTTACTTACCGATTTAGAAGGTACTAGGTTGAAGAGATAACCTGTTGTTTCTAGGGCATATCCCCAGAACGAAATTGGCAGAGGTGCATAACTCATCATCGAACATACCATTTCTAAGAGGGTTCGATTTCTTCTTTCCGCTACACCGTTCTGTTTGGGCGTTCCTGGTGTAGTCAACTGGGATGTTATCCTATTATCCGTCAAGAACTTCTTGAACTCGGTACTGAGGTACTCGCCACCACGATCAGATTGTAATGACTTGATACTTTTACCTAATTTCTTCTCCACTTCCGACTTGAACTCTTTGAACTTGTCAAAGCACTCAGACTTGCGGCGAAGTAGGTAAATGTAACCGTATCTCGAGTAATCATCAATGAAGATAGCGAAATACTCATAACCTCCTCGAGCTTGAGTAGATATTGGTCCACACAAGTCGGAATGAATCAATTCCAATAATCCGGAAGCTCGATTCCCTTTGGCCTTGAAAGGTTTAGTTACCATATTTCCTTCCAAACACGATTCACACATTGGTAATGGTTCTATTTGGAATCCATCCAAAATACCGTGACTAACCAACCTTTGAATCCTTTTTTGGTTGATGTGACCCAATCCTAAATGCCAAAGATAAGTTTGATTCATTTGTGAAGAAATCTTCCTCTTTTTAGTGTTTGATGAAGAGGTAGCATTATAAGAAGAAGAAGAAGATGCATTTATTGGACAGTTTATAATATAGAGAGAACCAGATAAAGTACCAGAAACGATAATCTCATTGTTCTTCATGATAGAAACACCACTATCAAAAACTACTGAGTAACCATCGTCATAAAGTTTCGAAACAGAAATTAAGTTTCGCCGAAACGCCGGCACATAAAAAACATTTCTCAGAATTGAAGTAAAATGTCCAAAGCTAAAATGAAAATCTCCAATTGCGACAGCTGCAACTCTCGATGCATCACCCATGGAGATGGTAATCTCGTCTTCACTCAGCTCCCTTTATTGCAGAAACCCCTGCAAGGTGTAACATACATGGTCAGTTGCTCCCGTATCTACTATCAAAGTCTGGATAGAACATGCAGCTAAACATGTTTCAGTTACAAATGAGTAAGATATACCTCCATTCTTCTTCTTTAGAGGGCAGTCAGCCTTCCAATGTCCCATCTTGTTGCATTTATAGCACTTACCCTTCCACTTCCCTTTCTTCACACCACCAGTAGCCTTGACATCTTTCTTGGGCTTGATGTCGCCACCAGCCTTGGTGTCGTCCTTAGGGACGTCTTCACCCTTGCTCCCACTCAACAAAGCTTTCTGCTTTCTGTTGTTTCTGATCCTCTCTTCCACATCTTTCAATGTTAGAGTGAATCCCAAAGCCCTTTCCGCAGCCTTGACTGCCGCAGAATCTAACTTTATGTTGGGCATCTTGTCATCATCAAAGATATCCTCGAGAGTCTCGATCATGCTGGATGCAGTAACCATATGGGAAACTATATACCGTATCCTATCGGATAATGAAGACATGACAAGCTCCCTTGCTTTGTCATTCGCTTCATGCCATATCTTATGCTCATCTCGATCTTTCTGAGATGACTTTTCAGTGAGAGTAGGTGGGGCAGGAAGTGCGAGCACATCAGTGTACTTGCCAACAACTAGGATAGCTTCGAGATTCTTTCTCCATCCCAAAAAGTTGGAGCCATCGAAAGGACTCGGAGTGAGAACATTAATCAACGGGCCTAAAGTCATATCTGAAAATAATAAACACGTAGACACTCGTAAGAAAAATGTAAGCATAAATTCATAACGTAAATATTGTAACCTTTTGATAAACCAATATTTCACGAAACCTTCAACAGCCCAAGTAACGCCGACCGCAAGCCACGTTCGTGTGGACGTTTACGTTCTCGTTACTCGACTAGATACCCGATCTTTAATTTTATTCTCTAGCCAACCTTATTTCCTTTTGGCAAATAAAATTAATAGTTGAACCTTACTAGACCGTATTAATTAACAAAGGGACTCCGTTGGGGAGTTGTATCATAATTAATATCTAAGCTTATAACCACAATATTAGCTTAACTTAGAAAATACTCCATTTTCCTTAAGCTATCTTTGCTTTAATCAACTCTAGAGAAATCCGTAGTTATCATTTTAAGCAAGCCATGTTAGTGTAGACGTTTACTTAAAATAGCTCCCACTACTCATTTTGATTAAAGCATTTTTGTTAAGAAATCTTAACTCTAGTGAACTCATTTCAATAAAATGTGCAAGCCACGTTCGTGTGATCGTTTACACACTTTTACCAAAACTTCACATTAAGATCAAATTATGGAGGTCTTAACATTTTTAATAAAATATTTTTATCTGCTTAGTATTTTTCTTTCAAAAGGTTTGTCGACATGCTAGATCATGTTGCCACATAATCCTAAGCATAATTTTCTAAACGCAGCAAATAAAACATGCTCGCAAGAAAATCAAATCATGCTTATATTGACAATCCTAAAACATGCTCGATTGTGTACAATTTTTTCAACTTTACAGGCAAAACATGCTTATTAAAATTAAATTGCATCCATAGCATGATTTGATAAGAAAAACGAGATAAAAACAAAAATAAAACTCACTTTTCGTGGTGTAACTACTCCTGTCTAATCTATTCTATTACAAATAATAAAATAAAATCCGGAACAGGCTCCGGTCTTCAAAGTCCGTCGTCTTGATGTCTTGTTCCACCCGAAAAATAAATAAATTAATTAATAATTTATGTATTAAAACATTCCACTAGAGTAATAATACTGAACTACCTGTTTTATCCCTGTTGAGCTCAGGGCCAGTATTAGACTTAAACCATCCCCGTATTTAAGATATCTTACATCCGTTAATTAATCTAAAGCTTCTGACTGCTTTCGTTAATTAACTTCTTAATATAATTCCTGAGTAGTACCATTCATTCCTTATTCATCATACTAGAACTTAATCCACCTGCAGGGTTTAGTATGATAATCCTTAATGAATTCATCAGGGGATGTAATCAACCCATTTTACCTGGATACAGTGCTATATTGCAGATGCACTAAAGATCGTACTAGTTATAGTTGTTACCCAAGATACGGGTCATATTGGATTGCAATAATTGAACCCTCAGCCATGGTAAATCAAAGCAATAGACCATAACTATACACCCTTAGCCACTCAATTAGAGTTAAGATCATTTGAGTCCCCGAGGAGGCCTTGATTATTCTACTTAGGTCAGAATAGAAGAATTCACCTCACCGTGATCCTATCAATACGATCAACGTACTAGCATAAACAAGCAACCAAGATAAGCTACTTATCTATTTATGCTACAGTTTATACCGATAGTTTTATCCGAAAGTATCTCAACTGTGATAATTGTTTATATCTCAAGAGACACTGGCTACTATGGTCTTCCGTGATCTACTACACACCATATAGCCTATAACTTTGAGATAATGGATAGATGTTTAATGCTTAACAATCAATTCAAACATAATCAGATAGAAAATTGTTAGTGAAATATGGAAACCACATGTATACAAGCTAAAAGACATGCTTTCTAGTATACAAATCCATCACCACCATACTACCCTCCACCTCAATATCCGCCACCATCCACTAATAGATCATAACAAGCTCCGCAATAAAGTTCACAACCTCAACAAGCACCCCTTGCCTTACCAGCTCCTCCAGCTGTGTTAGCTCTACCAGCTCCTCATTCTCAAGATCCACTGGCGGCTGTTCTTCTAAATCAACAAAACCAAGAAGCAAACATCAAGCATCTTGAGGCATCACTTGGGCAAATTGCGGGTGCCATGAATCAAATACAACAAAATGGGCAAACACAGAAGATTCCAGCCCAAAGAATGCAGCCACATCAGGTTCAAGGTGTGTCGGTATTGAGGAGTAGCAAGATCATGGACAACGGGGTAGAGATGCCTTAATTTTCATCAAATTTTCAAAAACCGCACCTATCCCAATGGTCACGGCCGCATGAGGCTCCACAACCACACAGTGGAATAGCACCGGAAGCCTCGTGATCGTGAGGGGTGTCGTGATCGCGCACCGTGGGTAGTTCTAAAGAGACCGACGATGCAAGGCCTAATTCTGAGTCTTCTCTCCATAAGGCTTTGGATCCTTATGTTCCACCCATTCCCTACCCGAGAAGGCTCAAAAATCAAAAGCAAGATCAACAGTTTGCTAATTTCTACAAGATGCTATCCAAGGTGAACGTGAACTTGCCATTACTCGATGTGGTCAGAAATGTTCCTGCTTATGTCCGATTCTTCAAAGAATTGGCCTCCAAGAAGAGAAGGTTCGATGATGCTGAGCAAGTTATAGTGTTGGAAATTGCAAGTTCTATCATGTAAGAGCCTCTACCTCAAAAGCAATGCGATCCAGTAGCTTCGTCACTCATATTGCTTTGGGTAATGGTAAGCAAGCTTCAGGTATGTTGGATTTGGGTGCCGGAATTAATCTTATGCCTTACTCTATTTTTAAGCAACTAGAGTTAGGGAATTTGAAACCCACTTGCATAACCCTACAACTTGCTGATAGATCCATTTGATATCCTAAGGGTGTTGTGGAAGATGTTTTAGTTTTTTGTGGGGGAGGGTTGATTGTTTCTGTAGATTTTGTCATTCTTGAGATAGGTGAAGTGAGAGGGGATGGTAAGGAGCAGACGCTCTTGCTAGGTAGACCATTCATGGCCACTACTAATACTTTGATTGATGTGAGAATGGTACCATCAAGATGTCTGTGTTAGGAGAGGATGTGTCTTTTTCTGTACATAAAAGTGTTATCTCTTCAGCTAATCATAATGATAATTGTTCTTATATTAATGTGATTGATGCCTTGCCCAAGAGTTCTTTTGTGTAGGAAAATGAAAAAGAGATGAAAGAAGTGTTTTGGGGTTCTGCCGATGAGGAAGAATGGAAGGAAATGGAGCAAGATCTTGGAATTCATATTCTGTTTCCTTTTTAAGAACCAACATCGGAAGAGAAGGAGCAAATGAAGAAACAGGAGGAAAAAGTGGTATTGAAAGAGCTCCCTTCTCACTTGAAGTACGTCTTTTTGGAAGACGGTGAACGGAAACCGGTGATTGTCTGTTTTACATTGAGCAAGGGTGAAGAGGGTGATCACCTTCAAGTCTTGAAAAAGCACAAACTTGCTTTCGGATGGAGTTTGGCCGATATTCTACGGATCAGCCCCACCACTTGCATGCATGACGGGCAATGAAGGCTTAATCCAGTTCTAATGGAGGTTGTGCAAAAGGAGATCTACAAGCTAATGGTGGAAGGAATTATCTATCCCATCGCTGATAGAGAGTGGCTTAGCCCGGTGCATGTTGTGCCAAAGAAGGGAGGATCACGGTTACAATAAATGAGAAAAATGAGTTGGTCTCTACTCGTCCCGTCACGGGATGAAGGATGTGTATAGATTATCGGAAGCTCAACGCTTCCACCAAAAAGGATCTCTTTCCTCTCCCTTTCATTGATCAAATGTTAGATAGATTAGCCGGACAAGAATTTTATTGTTTTCTTGATGGTTTGTCAGGTTACTATCAAATCTCCATCACTCCGGAGGATCAAAAGAAGACGGCGTTCACAAGCCCGTTTGGAACGTATGCTTATCGGAGGATGCCTTTCGGACACTGCAATGCACCGGGTATGTTTCAACGTGGTATGATGTCCATCTTTTTGGAGATGATAGGTGACTTTGTAGAGGTGTTTATGAATGATTTCTCGGTCTTTGGGTCTTCTTTTCATGATTATTTGCATAAGATCGAGAGTTTTGGAGAGGTGTGTTGAGAGTGGTCTTACTTTAAGTTGGGAAAAGAGTCATTTTATGGTGAAAAGTGGGATTATTTTGGGCTATGTTGTTTCAAGTCAGGGAATAGAGATCGACAAAGCAAAAGTAGAGGTGATTGAAAAGTTGCCTCTGCCTCATGATGTCAAAGGAATTAGGAGTTTCTTAGGTCATGCCAGTTTTTATCGGCTTTTCATTAAGGATATTTCTAAGATAAGTCAACCTCTTTGTCGTTTACTTGCCCAAGATGTTCCTTTTTATTTTGAGGATGCATGATTAGCCTCTTTTACCACTCTTAAGGAGAAGTTAGTTTCTGCCCTCGTTGTAGTCGGTCTTGATTGGTCACTTCATTTTAAGATCATGTGTGATGCTTCGAATTCTGTCGTAGGAGCTGTGCTAGGTCAAACAGTAGATAAAATGTTGCGTGTGATTTATTATGCGAGCTTGACTTTAAATCCTGCTCAAGTGAATTACACCACCATTGAAAAAGAAATGCTTGCTATAGTGTTTGCCTTAGATAAGTTTCATTCTTACATCATAGGGTCTAAGGTAATAATCTGTAGTGATCATGGTGCTCTTAAACATTTGCTGGAAAATATCTTGTGTAGATTTGGATTTCCTCGAGCAATCATTAGTGATGGAGGAGGGAAGCACTTTTGCAACAAGTTCTTTGAAAAGCTCGTGAAGAAGAATGGAATCACACACAAAATGGCGACTCCATATCATCCTCAAACTTCGGGTCAAGCTGAGACGAGCAATCGGCAAATCAAAGGGATTTTGGAGAAGACGGTGAAGTCGTCAAGAAAGGATTGGTCGGAGAAGTTGAATGATACCTTGTAGGTGTCCGCACAGCCTTCAAGAGAGTTCTTGGAATGAGTCCTTATCACCTAGTTTTTGGGAAGCCATGCCATATACCCGTGGAGATTGAGTATAAGGCATATTGGGCACTCAAGCAAATCAACTTCAACCTCGAGGATGCCCATGATCGTAGAATCTTGCAAATGGAGGAATTAGACGAGCTTCGAAATGAAGCTTATGAGAATGCCAAGATCTATAAGGATCAAGTGAAACGACTTCATGATCGAAGAATTGCTTACAAAGAGTTCAAGCCTGGAATGAAAGTGCTTCCTTTTAACTCTCGATTTAAATTGTTTCCGGGCAAGTTGAAGTCGCGTTGGAGCGGTCCCTACACTGTCACCAATGTGTTCCCCTATGGCACTGTTGAAATCATGAATGAAGAGTCGGTGTATACTTTTTCCGTTAATGGGCAAAGGTTGAAGGTTTATATTGAAGGGAAGATGATGCTGCATATAGTGGAAAGCACTCTAATTTCCAACCTATTGCTATCCTAAGAAATTCTCTGTCGAGCTAATGACGTTAAACAAGCACCTCGTGGGAGGCAACCCACAGTTTTGTAAATTTTCCTTTATTTATTTTTTTAATACTTTTCGTTCCTTATTAATTTCCTTTCTTCCATTTTTCAGGTACATAAAAAAAAATGAAAAATGGCAAGCAACAGGGCTCCCAAAACTATGTAGAGGAAAATCTTTAGACCCGGAAGCCTCATGATCACGAGGGTGTCCGCGGTCGCGAGGTCTGTCGAGATTAAATTAGGGAAAACGAGTTTAAACCCTATTTCTATCTTCATCCTATGAAATCCGTTGTCACCTCTATATTTTTTTGCCGTCCATCACCGCTTATCATTCTCTCTGCCACTATTCATTGCAATCCACTGTCGAATTCCGCCGCCCAAGCAACCACCATCTTCCATCGTTTCTTCAGCAGTTGCTGACGCAGCAACTTCCTCCCAAAGCCACCGCCCTCCATTCTGCTCCGGTCATCTTCTCCATTCCACACAGCTACAGGTGAAGGTATCCTTTCCATCATTCGCCACCAAAGCCACCAGCTTTATCATCAACAATTCCACCATGTTGTAGCAGTCATTAGTCACGTCCTCGAGTTGCAGCCTATTTGCTCATTGCTCTTATCATCTACTTTTCCGGTCATCTCTGTTCTGAATCTCAAGCTCAATCCTCTCAATCATAATGCCTCCAAGGAAGAAGAGGGCTACCTCCGGGCAAGATTCCACCTGCGGTGCCAACATCGAGGAAGTTGATCTTCAACAACGGTTTGGCATTTTCCCATTTCCACTTCGAGATGATAGTGAGGGTAAATTCTATACCCATTTTTATACAAAGAAGCTTGTTCTACCTTGTTCTTTTCATTGGGAATTGATTGTTAGCTTAGGCATTTAGGGTAGATTGGAGCACTATCTTAATGTGTTGGGATTATTGAATTATGCAAATTTTGATTTGTCGGGTTATAATACTCTTTGTTTTGAGTTATTGTCTACTTTTAAGTGGGGGGACGGAGCTAGGTCTATTACTTGTCGGTTGATGGGGCAACAAAAGACGATCACTAAGACGGTGATGAAGCAAGCGTTTAGTTTTTTTGATGCACATGATGCCTTAGAAGTATTCCGAATGAGTTTAATGTGAATGGGGCCTGGGAAGAATTGATAGGTTTCAATAACTGGCATCAAAGTGGTCCCCCTGCTGCATTTATTCGGGATCATGCTCTATGCTTCCTTCATAAGTTTTTGAGTTCAAATGTGTTTGGGAAGCAAGAAATGAGTAGAGTTAATCAGTTGGAGGTGTTTCTTCTGCATTAGGCTCTGAAGGGAAAAAATGGTTTGTATTTCCAGTTTTATTTGGAATCAAATGTATCAAATGCAGCTTCGTGGTGCTTTTCTTCCAGCTTTTAGTGCCATTGCTGTGGGTTTGGCATGCCATTTTGAGATTCTGGTTTCACCAGCCGGAATGGAGCTTGTTATGCCTGTCCATCTCTTATATGACAAGATGAAGACATTTTTGAAATTTGAGTTTGAATTCCGGCGCTACCAAAGTCACCAAACTGTGAGCATTCATGGCTCTTCACGGTCTTGATCCGTGGCCATTGAATGATGATGATGATGAGCATATGGAATAGGAAGAGGCTTACGAGGCCGATTATCAAGAAGACGAACCAGTTGTGCCTCATTCACCTCCTCCACCTACTTATGTTACTACTGTTGTATTTGAGGCTTTTGAAGCCTGACTATTTGCTCGATTTGACTCTCATGATGTACCATCTGAGCAATGAATACCAAATGGAGACGAGCATCAGAAACTTTGGCACACGCATCTCGGTTCTTGACGATCAATTTGCTCGATGGACCGGCATCCTTCCTCATCGCTCCGGAACCGACCCCTCCAACCAACCTTCATGATTTTTAGTTTTGGTTTTGATTTGGAGTTCGTGAGGATTTCACGCTCGTTGCCGGTCGTCTTGTTTAGTAACATTTTCTCATCCCGTTTTACTTTTGATGCAATGGGGATATTGTATGATTTAAGTATAGGATATGTGCTTTTGATTTGTTTGGTTTATGAAATCATGCTTGGTTCTCTTGTTTGTTGTTCAACAACTATGTGAGTATAGTTGTGACTTGATGTTGGCTAATGATGAACATGTGCTTGTTTTGAAAAATCACTACTTGCAAGCATGACACTTCTTGATAGTTTTGATTGATATGATCTAGACTTTTTGCCTCTACGAGCTTGAATCAAATTTTGAACCTTTGTTGTGAGACTTGAGCCTAAATGACTATTGCATCTTTATAGTCATGTTTTTTCTTGTGTTTGAATTGTTCAAGCATGTGTATTTATCTCTAGAACTTGCCTTAGTATCTTCCTCGAGGTCGCATAGTGTGCTTATGATGAAGAAATGATCTTAGGTCATTTTTCATAGCCCTGATCACTCTCACTTTTGAGGGTGAGAAGATGCAATGATAGCCGATTGAATATAATCGAGTCGAATCCACAAGGAATGTTATGGCTTGAGAATTTTAACTAGTAATCTAGCTATCTAATCACTATCAAAGCTACCAAATAACATGTTTTTAGTTTTTGGTTTAACTACTAATCAATGAAAGTAAAACAAGTTCAACTAAGTATAAACTAGCAACAAACAATCAAAATAGCAAGTAAATTCAATAGTAGATGAGGGTGATTCCAACTATACTTCGATTAGACTTAAGTGATGGGCGATTAGGACTCTAACTTGAACTAACCATTTTGATCTAACTTCATGTGGGAAACCTCCTAACTATGATTCACTCAACTCTCATTGCAATGAAATCAAGTAGATTAATGAAAGGCCTAATTCCGACTAAGATATCAAGCAATTCATTAACTCCCAATAGCACATTAAGTTATTTAACCCTACTATCTCTAGCATGCAAATCTCTTGTTTCCTAGCTTCTAATCTAAGCCTCCTAAGCATTAGATCAAGCACTTGATATGCAACTATGGTGATCAAGCATAATTACATAATAAAACATAGCCCCAAGAGAAATGAACATGAAATTAGAAGGTAAATTCACAATTAAAGCCTAAACCCATCACCTAATTCTAATCTACATATAATTGGAATTACAAAGAAAATTAGTTAGACATGATCAAGGAAAATAAACCATAAGAAATGCATAAAACCATAATCAAAAGATAGAGAATTAAAAATGGAACAAAGTAATGGAAGGATCTTCAAATCTTCAAAGTAAATCTTCAACAATTCATCAAAATACCAAAGTAGCAAAAGAGAAATGTAATTAGGGTTCTAGAGTGAATATTCAAGCTAAAGATACCCAATTGGGGAAGATTTAGATATTAAATACATTAAAAATCAAGTTTGGGACGAGTTGAGCCGAGTTGGTTGAGCCAAAAGAGTGGCGCTCCGACGGCGGCCTGGCCAGCAGTCTAACAGGCTCCCGTCCAGGCCGTCATGCCCCCTTGACCGGCCCGGTTCTTTGCCCGTTCGATCCATTCTTTGATTCTTTCTTTGGTTCTTTCTTTCCTTTCTTCGAAACAGCTTTTATCCTTCGATTTTCAACGAATCTCTTCTCATGTATCCCTCGTTTCCGGTTTCCAATCCTTGGTTCAATTATTACTCTTCAAATCCCTACAAAATGAATCAAAAGCTGAAAGAAACGAGGAATGTCTAGAATATGCTAAAAGTTGATAAACCCTAGCATTTCTATCAAATTAAGCACACAAATCAATACTTAAACACTCATAGAATGAACTCACATGCACATAAAATACGTGTTTATCAACTCCCCCAAAGTTAAGCCATTGTTCGTCCCGAATAATAGAACAAACAATCAAAATACTTAACATGTATGGAGTGTGCATTTGAAATCAACGATGCCTCAGAATTTCCAACCAAAAATATTTTCTGAATTTTCAAAGCATATTATATACACTCTCTACCTCCTCACATGAATCATTAGCAAAGAACTTCCCTCAATCATCAAGCAAATGAACCTCACGGGAAGTGTATCGCTCAACACTCGAGTGTATAAGGGTTATCACCAACAAATTAATGCAATGCAACTCATTTACCATAAGCTTGCCTCTTATCTACCATCTCCATTGCTTAAGTATGTGCATAGAACTAGGATCAAAAAGGATTTTATTAAGCTTGTAATATCGGGACATTGGTTAAGGTAAGGAATTTTAGGTTAAGTGACTCAAATTTTCATCTAAGTACTTCCACCTTATACTTCTCTCATCTAAACATAGATTTCTTAATCTTCTACCTTATCCAATCCCATTTTTCCAGTGAAACCTCAAGCTTTTACTAAAACTCATCATAAGATAAGAACTACTCCTTTATGCTCTTTATTCATCAACTCTTTTTTTTTTTTTAAGAACTTTGTTCTTAACTTTTCCTTTTCTAAACAAGAGCTTATAGAAGTGTTCTTTCAAGACAAATCAAATCCAACAACTTTCCATTTCACCCATCATTTTCAACAAATTTCCCAACTCTCCCTAAGATTCCCTTAACCATCCTTTACCCCCTATCCTCCAGTTTTTGAATGAAAGGCTTGATAAGGCTCAAAAGGGGACCACAAGGGTAATGAAATATAGGTTAGTGTTTAGAGAAAATAGGTTATGAGAAGATGGCCTAAGATCATCTCCTAATCATATGCATAAATATAGCAATCTTGAATAAGAACCGAGGCAAGTTCTAGAAATGAAGAAGCATGCATGATAACTCTCAACAAGGGACATTTAACTATATGTAATGCATAGTCATAGCACAAGTCCTCACTAGTTAATGTTCATTGCTCAACAATCAAGTTTCATTCTCCACCAATGATTCATGCAACTTGATAAAGAAATATGCTCAATCATGCTTCTCAAATTCAATACTCTTTCACATTTTCACTTTTCATCATAGGCATCTCCCTCTTATGCACATGAGAATGACAAACACGTGCTTTCACACTCAAACATGCAAGCATTCATTCACAATTTCAACTCAAAACCTTTAAATTTTCCAAAAATTTTGCAAGCTCCAAAGATTCTCTATGCAAGCTCCAATAAAACTCCAAACAAGCAAAACAAACAAAATATCAATGAAACACCACTTCTCCACACTCTTTCCAAGAAAATTTTTGCATATCACCCAATCACATTCAATGACTCCCAATCAATCAACAAAAACCCCAAGAGAAACATCTATGGCACACAAGATCAACTAAAAATTCACAAAGTCACGTAACTAGCACCAAAGCGAAACAAGTAACAAAAATACATGTAAAGGACTTGTGCTATGAATTCTTATTCAACCCCCCTCCCCCAAACTTATTTTAGAAAATAAATTCTAAAATAAATTTGGAGGGAAAGATATATAAGAAATTTAAATTACACTCATAGAGGTCCAAGCTACGATGGAGGTGGTCGGGGCCAAGTCACCCCTTGAGTGATTTGATACTCCCGGAAGCTCTCCAAAAGCTCCATCATTGTGGTCACTTGCTTTTCCATTCTCTCACTCCTTTTTGTCTCCTCAAGTTGAGTAACTCTCATAGAAGTTACTTCTTGCCTCATCACGGTGACTTGTGCATCAAGAGACTTGAATCCCCGTTCCATATTTGCCATTCTAGTCTCAAAGGTTTTGAATCTTTCATTGAACCTTCCACTTGAAACATGTTCAATTCTTGAAATTTGTTCTCCTCTTGAAACATGTTATCCTCTTGTTGAATCCTCCATTTCTTCATCCTCAAACTCCATGTGTACTCCTTCACATCCATGACCAATGGTGTACTCATCCTCTTCACCATGTTCAAATAAATGATTCTCCATCATTAACTTGTGCATTAGTGAGTTCAATTGCCAATTTGACCTTTCATGAAGATCGGTGACAAATATACTCAAGGCATTGGGAAGAGGGAATTGTTGGATCCAGGATCCCTCGGATGTAGATTTAATTAATTACAATAATTATTAACATATGAATTCAGATCTTGAAAGCGGAAACCGATCTAAATCATATATATACCTGCTTGCGTATCACCGGTGGAATTCTGAGTCGAGGAAATGATCTTCCACGCACCAGATCTCTGCACACGAGATCTGGCTCTTTCACGTCGACCCCGAAGTCTTCTGGAGTATTCCCTAGCAACCAGAGAAATTCTGAGTGGGCAGAAATCTATTCTCTGTGCCTCCCAGAAGCCGCCGCCCCTCTCTCTCTTTTCTGTGAGAATGAAATCACATACTGAACATTTCTACTTCTCTCTTATTTATAATAAGAGGTAGAGTGTTGGAGAGGTTAGGGCCAAGGCTAATGGGCCAGGCTATGCTCTATTGGGCTACTCCAGGGACCTTGAGGAGGATTTGGACTGGGCCTTCCAATATAATTAAATAATCGAAGTATTCTCTGGCCCCGAATACTCTATTTAATTATAGTAATATTATAGCCTTTCCACTATAGTAAAATAATATTGCATCGCCGTCCAATCCCAAATTATGACATACCGGGCTCCTCTTTGAATTACATTATTTCCCGTGTTTAAGATATCGCATGTCCATTAATTAATTTAAGCTACTGACTGCTCTAATTAATTAATATCTTATTCCGAGAGTGTACCCGTTCGACCTTATTATTATATCAGAACTTAATCCACCTGCAGGGTTTTGATATAATAATCCTTAGAACGCCTCAAGGGGACATCATCAACTCGGCGCACCGAGACACGATTTCTAGCTATAATATTAATTATCATATTTATAATATTATTACCCAAGATACGGAGATTCTTTGAGTTGCAATAACTCTCACTCATGGTAAATCAAAGCAATAATTATTATAAATACATAATTGAATATTATGACAACTAGAATTAAGAAATAATAATCGTCCGAGATGTGATCCTTAATAAGTCAGTATAAAAGGATTTATCTCGCCTCGATCCTGTTCAGCGCAACTCTGATCGTATGCACCAGTATAAGCTAATAGCCAAGACCAACTATTATCCAGCTTATACTACAACCTTAACTAGTAATTCATCCAAGATTACTTTCAGTTGCGAACACCATTTAACTATATAAGAAACCGATAATATGATCTTCCGTGCGACCACCCACACCATATTATCTATAATATATAGTGTCGGACGTTTATTTGCATAACCATAACACGAATTAACATGCAAAACATATGACAGAATATTTATTTCCAAAACCAGGAAGAAATTGTTAATAATACAAGCATAAAGTATGCTTTTCAGTATATCAACCCCAACAATCTCCCACTTATACTCAAAAGCATGCTTTCAAGTATACTAATACTACATTACAATTTCTCCCACTTATACTCAAAGCAATGTTGTCATACATCTGACTCCCAAGCCCTCCACATGCCTCACGAAATCCTTTGTAGGAAGTGCTTTCGTGAATGGATCAGCAAGGTTATCCTCAGATGCAATCTTTGACACAACTACCATCTCTCTCTTTACGTAATCACGTATGATATGGTACTTCCGGTCTATGTGTTTACTGGCCTGATGAGATCTTGGTTCTTTCGAATTTGCAACTGCACCAGAATTGTCACAATAAATTGTGATAGCCTGAGGCAAATTAGGAACCACATCCAGATCCATCATGAAGTTCCGGAACCATACAGCGTCCTTAGCCGCTTCTGTGGCTGCGACGTACTCAGCTTCCATGGTGGAATCCGCAATGCATTTCTGCTTTATGCTCCTCCAATGTATGGCTCCACCTCCCAACGTAAACACATACCCAGTGGTAGATTTCCTCTCATCCCTATCCGATTGGAAATCAGAATCCGTATAACCCAAAGGAATTAGACTGTCAGACTGGAAGACGAACATATAATCCCTAGTCCTTTTCAGATACTTGATTATATTCTTCACAACAGTCCAGTGTTCCCTGCCAGGGTTAGACTGATATCTAGAAACCATGCCAACGGCATAACAGATATCGGGCCTGGTGCAAAGCATAGCATACATGAGGCTTCCTACTGCAGATGCATAAGGAACTGCCTTCATTTCATCTATCTTTTTCTGTGTTTTAGGACACATAGCCTTAGATAGATGTATTCCATGCCTGAAAGGTAAGAAACCTTTCTTAGCATTTTCCATGCTAAACCGCTTTACCACAGTATCAATGTAGGCTGCTTGAGATAGGCACAACATCCTCTTCTTACGATCTCTAAAAATCTTTATCCCAAGAATGTGACCAGCTTCTCCCAAGTCCTTCATTTTGAATTGCTTGGACAACCACATCCGTATGTCCGATAACGTCTCCACGTTGTTGCCAATTAGGAGTATGTCATCAACATACAGTATCAGAAACACCAAGTCGTTTCCGTTGCACTTTTTGTACACACAACTCTCATAATCACACTGGATGAATCCATATGACTGGATTACCTCATCAAACCGTGTGTTCCAAGAACGAGATGCTTGCTTAAGACCATAAATGGATCGCTTAAGCTTGCATACAAGATGCTCTTTTCCTTCGGCAACATAACCCTTTGGTTGTTTCATATAAATGGGTTTATCAAGATTGCCATTTAGAAAAGCAGTCTTGACATCCATTTGCCATATTTCCAAATCCATGTGCGCCGCAATGGCTAAGAGAATCCGGATTGACTTAAACATGACAACAGGCGAGAAGGTTTCATCGTAATCAATTCCTTCTTTTTGGGTGAAACCTTTCGCCACAAGTCTAGCCTTGAAGGTTTCAACCTTCCCGTCAGCTCCTCTCTTACGTTTGTAGACCCACTTACACCCAACCGGCTTAACGCCTTAGGGAGCTTCTACAATATCGTACACATCGTTATCATGCATGGATTGGATTTCCGAATCCATAGCATCTTGCCAAAACCGAGCATCTTTCTCTTGCATTGCCTCTTTGTACGTCCATGGGTCAAAGTCATCTTCCCCAGTTATGATATCCGAAGATTCCCCATAACACAACCATCTTTCAGGTTGGACGATGACTCTCCCACTACGACGAGGCACCACTTGAGAGTTAGTGTTAGTGTCAACACGAGGTGCAGTATTTGGTGTAACATCTGATACAGGTGGTTCAGACGTCTCAGTGTCCCTCATTTCTTCTAAAATGACTTCACTCATGGGTTTATGATTAGTCATATAATCCTCTTCCAAAAATCGTGTATTAGTGCTAATAACGATCTTTTGGTCCCTAGGACTATAAAACATCCCACCTCTCGTGCCTTTAGGGTACCCCACGAAAAACCGTAGTTCAGTTCTTGATTCCAACTTATCAGCATCCTTATTCAGCACATGTGCTGGACATCCCCAGATCCGAATATGTTCCAGACTAGGCTTTTGCCCAGTCCATAATTCCCAAGGAGTCTTAGGTACCGATTTGGAAGGAACCAAATTTAGAACATACGCTGCCGTTTCTAATGCATAACCCCAAAACGAAGTAGGTAATTCTGAATAGCTCATCATTGATCGAACCATTTCTATAAGTGTACGATTTCTTCATTCCGCCACGCCATTTTGTTGTGGCGTCCCCGGAGCAGTAAGCTGGGAAGTAATCCCAGCTTTCGACATGTATTCCAAAAATTCACCGCTGAGGTACTCCCCTCCTCGATCAGATCGAAGGGATTTGATAGTTCTTTCATGACGATTCTCAACTTCCGCCTTAAATTCTTTGAATTTCTCAAAGGATTCAGACTTCCGTTTCATCAGGTAAACATATCCATGCCTTGAGTAATCATCAATAAAAGTAATGAAGTACTCAACACCACCTCTAGCTTGAATCGACATTGGACCACACACGTCCGAGTGAATCAAATCCAACACTTTCTCTGATCTGTTTCCCTTGGACTTAAAATTTCTTTTAACCATCTTTCCTTGCAAGCACGATTCGCAAGTTGGTAATGGTTCCATTCGGAGTTCTTCCAAAGGACCATCTTTCACCAACCTTTGAATCCTCTTAAGGTGGATGTGTCCAAGCCTCAGATGCCAGAGCTGTGTTTGATTTACACTCGAAGAAAACTTACGTTTCTTAGAATATGATAATGCGCTATTCAATGCAGTATGTGTACAGTTTATGGTATAGAGATTGTTAGACATAGTACCAGAACAGATAACATCACCATTACGATAAATAGTAACATTTCCAAAACCGAAAGAAACAGAATATCCATCCAAATACAATTTGGAAACCAAAATCAAGTTCCTCCGAAAACCGGGTACTAACAAAACATCTCTTAAAACCAAAGTTTTATTGAAAAACGGTAAACTGACACCTCCCACTGCAGAAACCGCCACTTTCGCAGCATTTCCCATGGTGACGGTAATCTCCCCTACACTAACCCGCCGGGTTTGGTTGAACCCCTGCAAGTCAAAATATACATGATCAGTGGCTCCAGTATCTACAACCCAAGTGTTGTTAGAACTAGCCGCTAAACAAGTTTCGACTACTAGTGCATAAGATGTACCTTGGCCACTGCCCGTCCTCATTTGAGGACAAGACGCCTTGTAGTGTCCTTTCTGCCCGCAACGGTAACACCTCCCTTTAGGCTTCTGAATGCCACCTTGAGGTCCCTTCCCTTTCTGACTGCCACCCCCTTGATTCTGACTACCCTGCTTCTTCTTCTTTCTAAATCTGCCCTTAGGCTTAGAAGAAGTAGAAGTTGTAGTGTTGTGAGCCTGAGGTTCAGACTTGATCACCGTCTCAGCTTGCACCTGCTCATTCATCAGTTGGGCCAACGTGTAATCCTTAGGATTCATGTTGTTGTTCAGCCGAAACTGGTTGAATGAATTAGGAAGGGATTCTATGATGATATCGACCTGCGATTCCACATCGATTTCAGCACCTAGAACCTCCAGCTCATTAAGATGACCAATCATCTTAAGAACATGTTCCTTCACGGATTCCCCGTCAGACATTTTCAGTGTCAAAATTGACTTCATAGCCTTTTGACGCGCCTGACGACCGTGATGGCCAAATATCTCGTGAAGGCTTAGGATCATACCAGCTGCAGTTTCGACATTCTGATGTTGATGCTGCAAAATGGGCGATATTGAAGCCAGTATGTAGCATTTTGCCATCTCATCTGCCCTTTTCCAGCTGGTATAAGCCTCACGTTGTTCAGCCGTGGCTCCTGCAGCTGGCTCAGGGGGGCATTCCTCAGTAAGGACAAATTTATGTCCGTCAGCAGTAAGGACAATATCCAAGTTTCGTTTCCAATCAAGGTAATTTGAACCCTCGAGTTTGTTTTCTTTGAGAATTGAAGCAAGTGGATTGAAAGACATAATGTAGCTGAAAATAAATAACGTAAATGTCATATACTTCGAAGCATTCATTATATTGTAAAACCTTAAATCAATATAATATGCAACCCCCGACTCCTCAAGATTTTATATGTAAGCCACGTAGGGTGGACGTTTACAAATAATCTCTATAAGTTGGTTTTTACGCCTTTAATTTCATTATCCAATCAACCTTCACCTTATGATTGATGAAATTAACAGTCGGTCACTCCTAGCCATGTAAATTTAATTAATTACCTTTCCGTCGGGAAATAATTAATAAATTCACATCTAAGTGAAATACCATAATTTAATATTCCGAAAAAAACCATTTCATAAGAATAACCCTACCGTAGGGAGGTGATATCGATATGAAATTATTTTTCAATATTATCATATGAAGTTTAAACCAATGAAATCCATAATTAGCACCTCCGTAGGGATACGCCCGGATCAGTGAGCAAATGCTAATTATTTCATTTTTAAACCAATTATGGAGGCTAGAATTAATAATAATTTTCGGAAAAATATTTGAATTAATCGAAAATTAAAATTAATATAATACCACTTAGTCATTTTTAAACCAAGGTTTTAATTCATTTTTCAAGCATAGCATGTAATTAAAAATCGCGAATAATTAAACAACATGTCATCCACAAAACATCGAAAAATTAAGCACAAGATAATTAATTAAATAAATAATTATCCAATCATCATGGCCTTCAAATTCTTCGAACGAGCTTGAAAAATCGAGACGAGAGTCGAGATTGAGATCGGGCTGAGGGAGAGGCTCAATGGGCTAGGGCTTCGACCCGTTAGAGTTTTGGAAACCCAAACACCGAAAACCCTAGCTGTAGCGACATCACCATCTCCTTCAGCCCCGGCCGTCGTCTTCAGCCGCACCACCACTTTCATCGCCGCCGCTGCTTCACACGAGGTCGAAGACTCATCCGCCGTCAGGTTGCTATGGCTCTCGTCATCCGGAACTGGTCTGAAGTGCAGCTGAAGCTCAGCACCGCCGCAGCCACAGTCGCGCAGAACTACTGCAGCCGCTGCTGCTGTTTCTTTAATCCCGCCACACCACCGCCTGCTCCTCTCACCATTCTGCAACACATCGGCGTCCATAGGGACGCCGTTTACCCGGAACATCGAACCAGCACCGCCACATTCCACTAGGGTTTCACAGAAACCCTAGTTGCAGCCGCCGGAAACAATGGCTGACAACCTCTTCGCCGATGGACGAGCTGTCACCGCCGCTGCTCCCACTGCTTCAGCAGTTCCCCGGCGTGTCTTCGTCGTCGAGAGAGGTTCGTGGGGCTGCTGTGTTCCCGACAGGTTGCAGCAATCGCGGTTTTGGGTCGAAACCCTAGCCGCGATGCTCCCGATCGCCACAGAGCCGCCGTCACCATCCTCGACATCCGACGATGACGTCCGCAGTCTTCTTCCCTTTCTGCCGCCATGGACGGTGGCCTTGTCCTCCGTTCATGGTAGCTCGATCGATAGATTACACCAATTTGAATATACATCGAAAAAAAAACGAAAAACAAATCTAATCTTACACGATCAACCCTCGTGTGTTTACAACGCAGCCACAAACAGGCTGATTTTAATACATAATTAAAACCAAAACATTCATATTAACCATGATAATTGGATCTCTGCAAAAACAATCGATTGCATCCAATACAAATAATATGAATCTAATAATTATACTTAATTAAATCTACAGAGCCGAGTTGGCTCTGATACCAGTTGTTGGATCCGGGATCCCTCGGATGTAGATTTAATTAATTACAATAATTATTAACATATGAATTCAGATCTTGAAAGTGGAAACCGATCTAAATCATATATATACCTGCTTGCGTATCACCGGTGGAATTCTGAGTCGAGGAAATGATCTTCCACGCACCAGATCTCTGTACACGAGATCTGGCTCTTTCACGTCGACCCCGAAGTCTTCTGGAGTATTCCCTAGCAACCAGAGAAATTCTGAGTGGGCAGAAATCTATTCTCTGTGCCTCCCAGAAGCCGCCGCCCCTCTCTCTCTTTTCTGTGAGAATGAAATCACATACTGAACATTTCTACTTCTCTCTTATTTATAATAAGAGGTAGAGTGTTGGAGAGGTTAGGGCCAAGGCTAATGGGCCAGGCTATGCTCTATTGGGCTACTCCAGGGACCTTGAGGAGGATTTGGACTGGGCCTTCCAATATAATTAAATAATCGAAGTATTCTCTGGCCCCGAATACTCTATTTAATTATAGTAATATTATAGCCTTTCCACTATAGTAAAATAATATTGCATCGCCGTCCAATCCCAAATTATGACATACCGGGCTCCTCTTTGAATTACATTATTTCCCGTGTTTAAGATATCGCATGTCCATTAATTAATTTAAGCTACTGACTGCTCTAATTAATTAATATCTTATTCCGAGAGTGTACCCGTTCGACCTTATTATTATATCGGAACTTAATCCACCTGCAGGGTTTTGATATAATAATCCTTAGAACGCCTCAAGGGGACATCATCAACTCGGCGCACCGAGACACGATTTCTAGCTATAATATTAATTATCATATTTATAATATTATTACCCAAGATACGGAGATTCTTTGAGTTGCAATAACTCTCACTCATGGTAAATCAAAGCAATAATTATTATAAATACATAATTGAATATTATGACAACTAGAATTAAGAAATAATAATCGTCCGAGATGTGATCCTTAATAAGTCAGTATAAAAGGATTTATCTCGCCTCGATCCTGTTCAGCGCAACTCTGATCGTATGCACCAGTATAAGCTAATAGCCAAGACCAACTATTATCCAGCTTATACTACAACCTTAACAAGTAATTCATCCAAGATTACTTTCAGTTGCGAACACCATTTAACTATATAAGAAACCGATAATATGATCTTCCGTGCGACCACCCACACCATATTATCTATAATATATAGTGCCGGACGTTTATTTATATAACCATAACACGAATTAATATGCAAAACATATGACAGAATATTTATTTCCAAAACCAGGAAGAAATTGTTAATAATACAAGCATAAAGTATGCTTTTCAGTATATCAACCCCAACAGGAATGTCGCACCATCCCCTTGAAGAAAATAAAATGGAGATGTGATTGAGGTAATTGATTAATACATATTTTATATGCATGTTGAGTTCATTTAGAGTGGAATTCATTGTTGAATATGTTGAGTTTTGAGTTATGTCATTAGGGTTTGGCTAGTTTGCTTGCTTTCGCATTTTCCTTGTTTTCTTGAGTTTTGTTATGCTTTTTGCAGGAAATTGAAGAACATATTTGGCCAATTAAATTATCCCATGTCGAAGAGGAGTTCGTTAGGAAGCCATAGCAAAAAGCGGATTGAGAATCGGAGTTCAGACGATGGAGAATGAGCGAAAATGGTGAAGCTGTGGGAAAGAACTGGACCGGGAAGGATAAACGGCGGCCTGAACGGCAGCCTACCAGACCGCCATTCAAACCGCCGTTTGGGCGCCCAAAACCCCTCAAGTGGCCGAGTTAGCTCGTCTAACTCGGCCTAACTCGACCCATTAACCTATTTTGATGTATTTAACTTCTAAATTAGACTAAATTGGGTATATTTAGCTTGAATATTCACCTTAGAACTCTAATTACAATTCTTTCTTTCTATTTTGCTATTTTGATGGTTTGTTGAAGATTTACTTTGAAGATTTGAATATCCTTCCACTTCTTTGTTCCATTTTCAATTCTCTATCTTTTGATTATGGTTTTATACATTTCTTATGGTTCATTTGCTCTAATCATGTCTAGCTAATTTTCTTTGTGATTCTAATTATATGTAGATTAGGGATAAGTGATGGGATTAGGCTTTGATCTATGAATTTACCTTTTAATTTCATGTTCATTTCTCTTGGTGCCATGTTTTATTATGTAATTGTGTTTGATCACCATAATTGCATATCAAGTGTTTGATCTAATGGTTAGGAGGCTTGGATTAGATGCTAGTAAACAAGAGATTTGCATGCTAGAGATAGTAGGACTAAAGAACTCCATAAGCTATTGGGAGTTAATGAATTGCTTGATATCTTAGTAGGAATTAGGCATTTCCTTAATCTACTTGATTTCATTGAGAGTTGAGTGAATCATACTTAGGAGGTTTCCCACATGAGATTGGACTAAAATGGCTTATTCTAGTTAAAGTCCTATATCCCTATCACCTAGACCTAATTGAAGTATAATTGGAGTCACTTTCATTTCTAATTGAGTTTTTGTCATTTGATTACTTATTGCTTGCTTAGTTAAACTTTAAGTTTGTTAATTAGTTCATTGTTCTTAGTTAATTCAAAAACACAAAAACATGTTAGTTGGTAGCTTGGATAGTGATTAGATAACTAGATTACTAATTGAAATTCTCATGCCAAAACATTCCTTGTGGATTCGATTCGATTATACTAAATCAATTTATCATTGCATCCTCTACCCTAAAAAGTAGAGCAATCAATTTTTGACACTGTTGTCGGGGAATGTCTAGTTTGAGTTTTAATAGTCGATTTGGTTATTAAGTTGCTAATTCAAGCATTTGTTTCTTTTGATTTTTGTTTTGTAGGTGCATGCACACAAGATCCAAGGGAAAACTTGTTCAACCCTTGATCTTGGAATTTGAAAGAAGGCATAGAAGGAGGAATTCTATTGAAGAACAAGAGATGAGAGCTAATATACCAAACATGGAATCTCTAATGAAGGAATTTGAAGATATGAGGGCAAGACTTGATGAGCATGATAGGAGAGCAAATGAGGAGCCTCTACCTCCACTAAATCAAATGTTTGAGGCTCCGATCCAATAATTCCAAGACATAGGATGGGGACCTCATGTCAATGCTAACAATTTTGAAATAAGGACCGGCCTCATCGAAATAGTCCAATGCGAACAATTTGGAGGGAGACCCGATGAAGATCCAAATGCTCATTTGAGCACATTTCTTGAGATATGTGATATGGTTAAGTACAATGGTGTCCCCGATGACACCATTAGGATGAAGCTCTTTAACTTTTCATTAAGGGATCGTGCAAAGGAGTTGTTTAAAAACCTTGACAAGAGCGAGATTACCACTTGGGAAAAGCTTTGCAAAGTATTCCTAGCCAAATACTTTCCTCCCTCGAAGGCTCAAAGGCTCATTTCGGACAACTCTCACTTTTCTCAACATAGTGATGCGACATTATTTGAAGCATGGGAGAGGTATAGGGATTTGCTATGCAAATGCCCTCAACACGGATTTAGCGAAGCTCAATAAATTGTTAATTTCTATAGTGGGCTATCTTCTCACACAAGGAACGTTGTTGATGCTACTTCCGGTGGTTGCCTTATTAACCGGAATGCTAAGGAAGCTTTGAGGATTATTGAAGAGATGTCGGCCAATAGTTATCAATTGTCAATGGAGAGGGCCCCTTCAAGGAAAGTTGCCTCGATTATGGACGAAAGATATAATGAATTAGCTATCCAATATGTCAATCTTAAAAGGCAATATGAAGAAGAAAATAAGGCCAAAGTTTAAGTTGTTCAACATCAAGGGAATGAGAGGTTCAACGGATGTGAAGAAGTGAACTACATGAATCAAAGGAGCTATGGAAATTCTAATAGGCAAGGAAATTTTCAAGGGGGGACTTCGTATGGAAATCAAGGTCAAGGTGGGGATCTATCTTACGCTCTCAATATTCATCTTAACCTTCCCTATGGAAACTAAAACAATGCTCAAGCTCCACCTCCGGGATTCTATGTTTCTCAAGTTATTGAAGATCCCAAGAAGACTCTTTCTTCTACGGACCAATTGCTTCAACAATTGGTGAGCAACCAAAGTCAAATGATGAACCAACAAGGCCAAATGGCAAGTCAACAAAGCACTTTCATTAGCCAAACCGGACAAAGAGTTGTAGCATTGGAGAATGCGCTAACATTGATTACCAATACGGTTGGTACTCTTGCTAAGCAAGTGAAGATGCTTGAAGGGCAAATAGGTCAAATAGCCGATCAAATGGCTTCTCTACACAAGGCCGGAGAATCTTCAAGCAAAGTTCAAGTGAATCCGAAGCAACAATGCAACGCCATTCATGTGGTGAGTGAAGTTTCTCCAACGCCTTTACATATGCCTTGTGAGAAATCTCCAAATTTTGCTAAGAGGAATCTTGTGGAAATTAATGAGTCCGATCCAAGAATCATAGATTGTTGCTAATAACTCCATCTATAAAAGGTTGGACAAATTAGGACATTCATGATTACTATTCTAGAATAAAGATTTCCAAGGCAATTCCCTTTGATGAGCGTCTTGAAGCACCAAATGATCTACGGAGAAGGAAGGATACTTATGAAGCTTCAAAGGTGAAGAGTAAATGTGGTGCTCTAGAGCCTATAGAGAAGGAGAGTGCTTACAAGAATCAAAAAGGTACCCTTCCTACTTTACCTTCTAAAGTTTTTGAAGAGCATGTTGAGTCAAATAGCATGGATAGTCTAGTATCTCCCCTTAGGTCGATTGATGAGAAGATGCATGAGAGGAAGGGTGATATGTTGGATGATTTTAAGAAATTGGATATCAATGCTCATTTCATTGACTTGTTGAGTAGTATGCCGAATTTTGAGAAGTTCTTGGAGGATGTGGTTCATAGGAAGGTGAAGTTGGATGAGTTGGAGACCGTTGTGCTTACGGAAGAATGTAATGCCATTTTACAAAGAAAATCCTCCAACAAGAAGGATGATCCCAGAGAATTCACAATACCTTGTGAGATTGGTGGTTAGAGGTTTAGCAAAACCTTGTGTGATTTAGGCTCAAGTGTGAATTTGATGCCCGTTTCCATATACAATCGGTTGAGGATTGGTAACTTTGAGCCTACTTTAATGTCACTTCAAATGGCGGACCGCTCAATCACACATCCAAGAGGGATTGTAGAAGATATGCTTACCAAGGTCGGGAAGTTCATTTTCCCAGTGGATTTCGTTATCCTTGACATGCCGGAAGACCGGGATACTCCACTCATCCTTGGACGGCCATTTCTTGCAACAAGTCGAGCTTTAGTTGATGTTCTTGAAGGCAGTCTTATCCTTCGAGTAAATGAAGAAAAGGAGACATTTTATATGTCGAATGGTTCAATCGAAGGTGAAAAGCCAAACAAGGTTGGAGTGGAAAGTTAGAAGTCGATGCTTGATTGAGGAAGGACTTCATTCAAAGTCCCTTGAAAAGGGCAATGAGGTATCGTCGAGCTAACGACATTAAAAACAAGCACTATTTGGGAGGCACCCCAACAAATATCCTTTTATTTTCTCGTTTTAGCTAGTTTTAGTTCATTTTTTTTATTTCTTAGTTCACTTTTACTTAGTATTTGCCTTAGAAAACTTTTTGAAAAACTCCTAAAATATGTTTTAGTTGCTTATTTTAAATTTCATTTCCAATTCACAAGTTTCATGTGTTTCATTGTCAATGCACAAGGTCAAATCGTGATGGGAACAAGAAGAGAATCAAACCGATCAAGCAAGCAATGGATTGAATGGCTTTCAAAACCACCTTCATCATAACTATGGACCTTTGTGAGTGTAATTTAAATTTCTTATTATTCTTCCCTCCAAACTCATTTTAGAATTTATTTTCTAAAATAAGTTTGGGGGAGAGGGTAGGATAAGGAATTTAAATTACTTTACTATTGGTTTTTCAATTTCCTATGTGATGTGGTATTATTATGATTTCATTGATTATATGCTTAGGCTTGCTTGATGATTTTAGTTGATATTGGTCATCATTTGATGAATTTGTTGGATTATGTAGTTTGATTGAGTCATTTTGAGATTGTTTGGTTTGAAATGGAATTAAGTTTGCATGGAGAATCTTTGTTTTGTTGATGTTTGGTTGTTGATGACCTTGAATGCAAAATTTTTGAAAATATTGAAAAGATTGAAGTTTTTGTGGAAATTGTATGCTTGCATGCTTGAGTGAGAAAGCACGTGTTTGTCATTCTCATGTGCACAAGAGGGAGATGTCTATGAGGAAAAGTGAAATTGTGAAATTGTTTTGAATTTGAGAAGCATTATTGAGCATATCTCTTTATCAAGTTGCATGAGTTGTTGGTGAAGAATGAAACTCAATTGTTGAGCATTGAACATTAACTAAAGAGGACTTGAGCTATGACTATGCATTGCATATAGTTAAATGTTCCTTGTTGAGAGTTATCATGCATGCTTCTTCATTTCTAGACTTGCCTTGGTTCTTATTCGAGATTGCTCTATTTGTGCATGAAATTAGGAAATGATCTTAGGCCATCTTTTCATAACCTATTATCCATAAATACTAACCTATTTTTCATTACCCTTGCGGTCCCTGTTTGAGCCTTATAAAGCCTTTCATTCAAAAACCGGAGGATAGAGGGTAAAGGATGGTTAAGGGAATCTTGGGAAGAGTGGAAAATTTGTTGAAAATGATGTGTGAAATTGAAAGTTTTTGGGATTGATTTGTCTTGAAAGAACACTCCTATAAGCTCTTGTTTAGAAAAGGAAAAGTTAAGAACAAAGTTCTTATAAAAAAAAAAGAGAAAAGAAAAAGAATAAAAGCAGTCGATGAATAAAGAGCATAAAGGAGTAGTTCTTTTCATATTATGAGTTTTAGTAAAAGCTTGAGGTTTCATTGGAAAAATAGGGTTGGATAAGGTAGAAAATGAAGGAATTCATGCTTAGAGGAGAGAAGATATAAGGTGAGAGTACTTAGATGAGAATTTGAGTCACTTAACCTAAAATTTCCTACCTTAACCAATGTCCCGACATTACAAGCTTAATAAAATCCTTTTTTATCTTAGTTCTATGCACATGCTTAAGCGGTGGAGATGGTAGGTAAGAGGCAAGCTTATGGTAAACGAGTTGCATTGCACTGATTTGTTGAGTGATAACCCTTATACACTCGAGTGTTGAGCGATGCACTTCCTGTGAGATTCATTTGCTTGATAATTGAAGGAAGTTCTTTACAAATGATTCATGTGAGGAGATAGAGAATGTGTTTGATATGCATTGAAGATTTGGAAAATGTTTTTGGTGAGAAATTCTGAGGCATCGTTGATCTCAAATGCACATCCCATACGTGTTAAGAGTTTTGATTGTTCGTTTTATTGTTCGGGACGAACAATGGCATAAGTTTGGGGAAGTGATTAACACTTATTTTATGTGCATGTTGAGTTCATTTAGAGTGGAATTCATTTTTGAATATGTTGAGTTTTGAGTGATATCATTAGGGTTTCGCTAGTTTGCTTGCATTCGCGTTTTCCTCATTTTCTCGAGTTTTGTTATGCTTTTTGTAGGAAAAATGAAGAACTTATTTGGCCAATTAAATTATCCCATGTCGAAGAGGAGTTCGTTAGGAAGCCATAGCAAAAAGCGGATTGAGAATCGGAGTTCAGACGATGGAGAATGAGCGAAAATGGTGAAGCTGTGGGAAAGAACTGGACCGGGAAGGATAAACGGCGGCCTGAACGGCAGCCTACCAGACCGCCATTCAAACCGCCGTTTGGGCGCCCAAAACCCCTCAAGTGGCCGAGTTAGCTCGTCTAACTCGGCCTAACTCGACCCATTAACCTATTTTGATGTATTTAACTTCTAAATTAGACTAAATTGGGTATATTTAGCTTGAATATTCACCTTAGAACTCTAATTACAATTCTTTCTTTCTATTTTGCTATTTTGATGGTTTGTTGAAGATTTACTTTGAAGATTTGAATATCCTTCCACTTCTTTGTTCCATTTTCAATTCTCTATCTTTTGATTATGGTTTTATACATTTCTTATGGTTCATTTGCTCTAATCATGTCTAGCTAATTTTCTTTGTGATTCTAATTATATGTAGATTAGGGATAAGTGATGGGATTAGGCTTTGATCTATGAATTTACCTTTTAATTTCATGTTCATTTCTCTTGGTGCCATGTTTTATTATGTAATTGTGTTTGATCACCATAATTGCATATCAAGTGTTTGATCTAATGGTTAGGAGGCTTGGATTAGATGCTAGTAAACAAGAGATTTGCATGCTAGAGATAGTAGGACTAAAGAACTCCATAAGCTATTGGGAGTTAATGAATTGCTTGATATCTTAGTAGGAATTAGGCATTTCCTTAATCTACTTGATTTCATTGAGAGTTGAGTGAATCATACTTAGGAGGTTTCCCACATGAGATTGGATTAAAATGGCTTATTCTAGTTAAATTCTTATATCTCTATCACCTAGACCTAATTGAAGTGGAGTCACTTTCATTTCTCATTGAGTTTTTGTCATTCTTAAATTAAGTTTGTAGTTTATCTTGTTTGGAAAAAAATTTGAAGCCTTAATACATCGTCACTCTATAATTCATTTCTTGATTCTTTCTTGAATATAGTTTGCTTGAGGACAAGCAAAGGATTAAGTGTGGGGGATTTATTTAGAATATTTTTGTGTAATTTTTATAGTTTTTGTGTGGAACATTTTTAGTATGTTTGTTCGTTTTTTGTTCTTTTGTTTTGTGTCTTTAGGTGAAGTTGGGGTCGTGTCACGACCGCACTTTGCTAAGGATAGCTAAGATGGGAAACCGTGACTAGGGGTTGGATATAAGAAGCGGGAAAGAAAGGGGAAACGACTTGTAACTCAGTAATTAGCAAAATGAACAATTGAATAAACTCGATCAATAGAAACTTGCAAGACAAACAAGTTACGAAGAAGCTCAAGGCTCAAAGGTTACATCCTCATCCAAGAAAAGAAACCCGGTAGGGTCGAACATAATCAAATTTTCATGAAGGAATACGAGTAGAGTAGTTCTCGATTTACTGGTTCATGAAGCCAGTTAAACATAATTATCTAAATAAGATAATTGAAGCATATAGCGGAAGTCTTAAACAAAATAGATACATATATGAAGATATGTATCTCTTTCTGAACCAAAATCAAAAGATAAGCGAATCTCCTCTCAACACTGCCGCCCTTGCCACCTCGCTCAACCTGCAAGTTTTTAGAAAACACGAGCAGGGCTGAGTACTTAATGTACTCCGTGGGGTTATGCCAAAAACATTTTATAGTAAACAATTATTATTCAAGCATTCACCATAATATCGCACAAAGTTTAGAGAAATAACTAGTGCATAATAAACAACATTTGTTTCATAACAGTTCGAAAGTACAACCCCTGTTTAGATCCATAACCTGTTTAGATCCATAACGTATTATCCGGATGTACAACCCCTTTTTAGATCCATAACGTATTATCCGGATGTACAACCCCTTTCGCATCCATATAATATATCACTCGGATGTACAACCCCTTTCGCATCCATAACATATTTACTCGGATGTACAGCCCCTTTCGCATCCATAACATATTACTCGGATGTACAACCCCTTTCGCATCCATAATATATTATCCATATTGTAATTATATACCAGGCAAGGTAGCCACCTTCCCGGACGTATCCTTACATAACCAGCTCACTTTCTGAGCACACATCTTTTGACTTTGTATACACATAACCTGACTAGCGACCTTCGTCTAACTCAGGCTCGATCGATATAATGTTGGCAATCCAACACATAGAGGCATCATACATAAAACCATAAACATTTTATGCATGAATAGTTTTCAGTAAACTTGCATTTCATTTCAAAACATGCTTTCTTATAGCAACATACATATTTTCTTTGAAAGAAACACCCACCTGGTTATACAGAAATGATTGAGCGATTCTTGGTTCTTCTTCACGTTCCTCGACTCTCGTCCCTTGCTTGACCTTTAGGGAAAAGTCTCGTTTTAGAATAAATACATTATTACTAGAATTCTCATTAGAGTTTTAGGAACTCACATCTGCTTCTAGTTCGTAACGCGTCTTAGAAATTATATTAATCGAGAAGATAGAAAAGTCCACCCGGAAAATTCGACATGCCCTCGACGTTCGATAAGTCTACTCGATAATTCTAAATTATCTAAAATCAGCTAAAGTCGACTAATTCAAATGAGAACTCAATTTCTCCATTCGAACTAGTCCCAAGACTCGATCAAGACGCTTAACAAAGCAGTAGAAGGTCCGTCATATGAAAAACACAAGTTCAACATTCTAAGAGAATTTGGAAATTCTGCGACCCTCTAGGAAAATAATTGTTTCTCACTCATTATAAATCGAAACAGAGCATATGATATTGATTTGGAAAGATAACACATAGGGCTATGACATGTTTAAATTTCAGAATTTTCCCATGAGTGAGCTGGGAGTTTGAAGCATTTATTCCCAGAACTCGGAATCTGAAAATCGGAAATTTGGCAGATTTTGGTACCAACTTTGAGTGAGGATTTCTCACTCGTTTCTTGATGGATTCGAATGAATGAGCTATCAAAACTGAAGTTCAGAAAACAAGGAACAACTTTCTAGTTATACTTTTCTTCATTCGACCAAAGAAAAGTGGTCAAAACGTGGTTGGAAAAACGGGACAGAAGTTGTTCGTCGGAATTTCCAGATTGGAGGTACAAACTTTGCAAAATCATAGTAAATTCATACGAACTCCGTTTTGAGTGAACGAAATATCTATGGAAAGCAGAAGGAACGTACTTCAACATGGAAGAATAATTGATGTCAAATTTCGAACAAGTTGTTCTCAATTTAGCCCGCAAGTGGGCTGATTTCCAGATTTCAAAAGATATGGGATGTGAATTTCAAAAGCATGAACTCATTGTCAAGGGTCATATTTTGAGCTAAGATATCTTGTTCCAACACTTGGTGATTTACAGAATGAAAACCATGGATGTGAGGTTGGAACATCAAAGAACATTTTTCATGTTGGGGCCTTATGGATTCGAGCAACAGAACATATTCAAAAATTGAGGATCAAAACCGGAAGTCAAAGCTGTTTCCATATATTTTTTTTTGGCAGATTAAGGTTGGCTAACATGGCAACTTTGAGCTAAGATATCTCGAGCTATACTCAACCAATATGGACACAGAGAATATCAATTGAAAGCTTGCTTAACAGGCTACAACACCATGCTTTTATTTTCTGAAATGGGGTTGGAGTTCATGGCCAAAAATGAGGATAAAAATCGGTACTCAAGCTGTTTTTCTCAAAAACGGTTTTAAGACGTGTCAACTTCAAATCATCACAGTATTCGCATACGAACTTGGTTTTGGGCACATGACACGGCTATGGAAACCTGAGACAATAAGCTTTAATATGGTGAAAGAATTTAACTCATATCGTTTAAGGATGTTTCGAAATCAAGCTCGAAAGTTCGCTGACTTTATCCAGATTTTCCAGATTGACATACCAACTTCAAAACGACGCTACGGATGCATATGAACTCGGATCGAGACGAAATTTTGGCTACGGATAGTTGAGAACATGAGCTACAACTTTCATTTAGGACCCGAAATGAGATAGAGTCAGGAAAGGGTTCGAACATGCTGAACAAAATGTGCACGCCAACTGTTCGATAAAATTCCCAAATCAAAAACGTGAAAAAAACTTACGGTTTCGGCTCTAGCTCATCTTAAACCATCATTTGAGCAAGGATTTATCACGAACATCATAAAGGAAGTTCATATAATAGCTATACTCATTTGGTTATGAAGGAAATCGAAGGGAGCTTCAACAATACATACATAGATGATCTTCAAATGATGAGAGGAACACAAATATGAAAGAATTATCATCATTCATGAACTTTTCTTGAGAAGGCCGAATCTTAATCATGATGAGGGGAGTTCGAATCATATCATACAACACGAAATCAAGTTCAAACCAACAAGAGGAAACAAGAACTACCTCAAGCTTGATGAAATTCGAACACTTGTTTGATCACCCAACTTTCGAACCTTGCAAGTCGAACTTAGAGCTTCTTGATCATGATTTCGACCTCGGATTCTTGTTCTATGGGTCGAAATATGGGGGAGGACGAACTTTGGGAGTGATCAAAGACCCGAGGAGTCGCCGGCAGCGGCTCGAAAGTGACGGCAATAGTGGCCTGCGGGAATGGTGATGAAGAGAGAAGGGAGAGCTTATCTCTCTCTCACTAAGTTTGGGTGGTGAGATATGAGGAGGGTGATGTGGGTGTGGACTTGCATAAACTTGTTTGAGTGGTGGTGAGATAAACACCAATCTCTCTTTCACTCAACTTACACGCACACACACACTAGCACACTTACACAATTTCTTCCTTCTTTTCCTTTTAATTCCTCTCACTTGCACTATTATAAATATGTAGTCTTACCTCTAAGTCACACATTTCATCATATTTCCGTAAAATATTTACGGAGTAACATTCTCCGGAAATCATTCCGGGTAATTTCTTGCCTTGCCATAATTCCTTCATTCTCAAAAATTCTCGAGATTTCATTGGAATAATTCCAACATATTATAAAAATTCCCATAAGCTCATTTTCGTCCGTGCTCGATCTCAAATACTCGGAAATATTTATTTCTTCCTCTGAAATTTCAATTTTTCCAAATACGGATTTTTACGGCTATTACAGGTCGTGAGGTTTTATCAAGAGGAAATGATTAAGAGAAGAGTTTGAGGTGAGAAAAGTGCAAGAAAAGAGAAAGAATGAAGAATCGAGCAAGGAAGAAAGGAGAAGAAAGAAAGAGGAAAAGAACACGGGCCAAACTGTAGCTGAGGGGTCGCAACCACGCACACCCTCGTGGCCGCGCACCCTGGCAATTTTGAAGAATTGACTGCACCGGACCCCTCGCGACCGCAAGGGGGTTTGCGACCATGTGCTCCGGCGGAATTTTGAAGATTTGTTTCCTAGTTTATCTAGGTTTTCTTAAGCCTATATATATGTAATTGCTAGGAACGGAAATACACTTTTTACACTTTATTCTCTTTAGTTCTTTAGCATTAAAAAACCCTAGTTTTGAGTTTAGATTTTGTCTTTGAAGATTGAAGCTTTGGATCCAATATTTCTTTTGAGTTCAATTCAAGATTTCCGTTTACTTCCTGTTTCGTCTTTTGTTAATCTTTCGTAAGTTTAATTTATTGTTCTTAGATTCGTTTTGCTTGCTTACATGTTCTTTGCTTTAATCTTGTTTATTTGCTTTCTAGAATATATTTAATTGCTCTACTTTCCTTTAGATTTATTTTCACAAGCATGTGAGGATTTAATTGCATTAGCTTAGTTTTAATTGCATCCTTTCTTGTTTTCCTTTCAATTCTTGTCTAGGTAGATTTATTGCTTTTAATTTAGTTGAACTAAATCTAAGTCTAGGTTTAATTGCTTTGAATTATTCTTATTTGTATACATGTTTTAATTTGCGTTGAAGTCTAGATTAGATTTATTTGCTTTCTTTTATTTAAGTCTAGGAATTAATAATAAATCCAATAACCCCTAAATATTTACTTGCTTTCGTAGAGTGTTTAGTGCGTGCGTACGCATAATTGATCTGCCTGTTAAGTCTTTCTTGAGATTCGACTTTGGGTTTTACTTGCTAGTTCTACGCTAGGAGTTCTATTGATAGCACTATTTTTGGTAAAATAATTACCATTTTAATTTTAGTTGGTGGAATTCAAGGAGTGTATGGTACATAAACATCTAATCTACTAAAAGTATGTTTGACTAAGATTGTTTTAAATAGAGCTCATAACATGTTTCAGAAATTTATAAGATTTTTCAAAATATATTAAAAAAAAAGTTTTATTTAAAAATTAAAAAAAAACCAAAAACAAAAAGGTTAAAAGTTCAAAATCTATAACTATATAAAAATCAAATGAAAATGTATATGGGGAAAATATAAAAGTAGAGTTATATATTGAAAAGTAAGATTATATAAAAAATAAGTTGCGCGTTTTTTAGAAGAGTTGGAGCTTATAATCTTTTAGAACTAGAACTTATTTTATTAAACACTTTAATTTTGAGAAGCTTATAAGCTCTCAATCAAACACCCCTAATAAGTCATTTGATGAGCAGTTTAGGTTGAAGTCTTTATGCATCAATATTGTTTTGATGAGTGAGGTATATATGTTTTTAATTGCTCTAAATACTACGTATAATATCATCAATGAAAATGAAAATGGAGAGGAATTTTTTTCATGCATCATTTCTTAATGGTAATCATGTGTATTCAATGGATTAATTTCTACTGACCTCCGGCATAGGATTTCTGAGATCTTTTATATTCATATGTGAGGTATAAAATAATAAAAAGTGTCAGAAATCTTGTACCAGAAGGAGTATATATTAATGTTGAATTTGATACTCGCGCGAGCAACAATTTTATTGCACTTTTTAATGAAGGAAAATATTAATCTATCTATATATAAAAACAAAATGAATTTTTCAGTTTTTTTTTGGCGCCATTTTAAGGGTATTGTTGTCATTTGATGTGTTCTAATTTTGCGGTCAGTTTTCTTGACCAGTAACAAACGGTTTATTTCCATATTAAATATCAGCAACCAGGCATTTTCTATCAGTTTTTTGGCACGTCTTCTTCCTTTGCAAATCCACGAAACAAAAGAAAAAATGTACCGTGCCAGAAATCCTCAAAGCCTGCAACTTTTCCTCTCCCAAAATTTCAAAAACCCAAACTTCGTCGGCGTTCTATGCTCGACTTCATGAAGTGTGGAGCATGAAAGAGATGGAAGAAAAGAGTCATGAATTTCTAGGAGGATTACGCAGCGGATTTGTTGGAATAACGGAACAAAAGGAGAATTTAGGGCAAAGAGAAAAATTCTACTCAAATGCAACTTCAATTGAGTGGGTTTTCGGAAGCAAGACGATGCAGAGATTCGACTGGGATTATTTATCATTCTGCTGAGTTTCTTTCTATTCTTTTGGGTAAGTGGTCATAAATTGAGCGTTTTTATTTTTTATTTTTGAAAGGATCATAATTGAGGTTTCTCTCTCTATATGGCTTTTCATATAGGACATCATGCATCTTATTTTCCTGTATTTGTGTTATTGGTTGAAGAATTGAATCGGAATTCTCTCCCCTGTCTCTTCTCTTCTCTTTTGTCAAATTATGACGCTTCAACAAATTTGTTGTTTCGTTAAGCACATGATGTTGTTCCTATGTACGGAAGAGAAGAGTATAAAACACGGAAGGAACGTTGTAAAGAAAGTGAATATGTCAATTTCAACAAGGTTAATGAATTTTTTCCGTCTTAATTAGGCATTTTCTTCACGTCTTTACTCTCTGTCTATTATGTTTCTTTCCATGTACTCTTTTTTGCCTTTTAAAAGTCTACATTCATTTTAGAATATATATATATTTTTTTTTCTTTCTGTAAGGCTACTACTCTATATCAGAAATTTGAGTTGGCAGAAACATCACATATCTATGCAAATTATTAATCAAATTACAAATGTGAGGATGATTATAATTAGCGTCAGAATTAATCGTCAAAGCTCTGGTCATTACTTCTTGGCAAGAGAATCCCATTGTTGTTGACAAATTAAGAGTATAGCATTGGTTCTAAATTATGTAGTCTCCTTTTGCTTTCACTAAGTTGATTAAAATTTGACCATAAGAAGCTTACATCTTTGTATGACAGAACACGGGAGATGGGATGGATGAACTTAGCGAGGATAGCTGAAGGAAAATGAAGTTTACACAATGTGTAAGAATTTTCTTGATTTGAACAATTTATTTTTCTTTCAGTCATGTTTATTAGATTTCTTTCAGCCTGTTACATTTTTAGATGGAATGACACACACCAAAAATAGAAGTTGGAGATTATGAAGAAGCTGGAAGATGGAGGCCTGGACTGCAGCTGGTTGTATGCATGAAGTATTGAAGGCGAAGTTTTATTTTGTTGTTGGTAGGAGTCGAACTCATATCAAGTTCTTGTTTCCGTTTAGTTAAGTCTTCAATAAGAGTTGTACACGTGTTATGTTTCTATTGGTTCTAGTTTGTTTTGCTGTTGCATGGGCAACTATAAATGTAATTGGGAGCTAAAACCTTCTTGCGGGAATTGATAATATAGATTTTATTCCTTCTTCTTCTTCTACCTTTCTCTGAACACTGAAATACAGAAATTAAGTTTCAACATGGTATACAGAGCCAACGATCCTAGGGTTATTGAGCTCGGTTTTTGAGAATTTTACATCACAAAATTGTAGATCTACTATTTTGCCCATGGGGAGAGCTGATTCTGGAAGAGGACGGAGTTTTGGAGGTCGCCATTCATGGCGAGATGTGCTGAACGGTGAAGGATCGGGAATCAAGCCACCGAATTCGAAAGGAAAAGAGGAAGAGCGTGGATCTGATGCTGGGGATGCCGAATTCTACAACAACTTCAGCAAGTTTACACTCGAAGCACATCAAATCGAGGAAATCTTATCTCTCAATCCTTCGGACCATCCGGGGATGCAGTTGGTGTCAGCTCAATTAACTGGCATGAATTTTCTAAATTGGAGCAGGTCAATTCTCCGTGCTCTTGGTGCTCGAAGTAAGATAGAATTGATAGATGAAACACTTCCTAAACCCGATCCAACTGTTAGCTATTATAAACAGTGGTTGAAAACTGATTATATGGTGTCTTCATGGATTATTAATTCTATTTCGAAGGATTTAGTGAGTGCGTTTTCACATATAGAGAGCACTAAGAAGCTTTGGGATGCCCTAGTTCATAGGTTCCGTCGTTGTAACGGGCCTAAGATTTATAAATTGCAGAGGGAAATCTTCTCTTATATGCAAGGATCTCAGTCTGTTTTACAGTATTTCAATAACTTGAATGCTCTCTGGGATGAGTTAAGTATGTTACTACCTCCACTTGATTGTAACTGTAAGGCTAAAGTGAAAGCAGATCAAAGAGAAGAGCAGCAGAAGTTAATGAAGTTTCTGCAAGGATTGAATTATACTTTTGATCAGGCTAGGAGCCAGATACTTCTCTTGGAACCTCTGCCTACTGTGGATAGGGTGTATGCTATGATAGTTCAAGTTGAGGATGAATTATCTCTGAATAGGGATCAGGTGGAGGGATCTAATATGATGGCAATGAATGTGATTGATACAGGAACGCCACAGAATCAGGTTTTTGCAGTTGGAGCAAAGGGAAATTTCTTTAAGAAAAGGTTGACTAAGGAGGAAAGGAGAAGGTTGAGATGCAAACATTGTAATGAATCAGGGCATGAGATGGACGAATGTTTTAAACTTCATGGGATACCAGAATGGTATAAGAGGCTGAAAGAGAATAAAGAAAGGTATCATGTTCACTTTGTGGATGGGAATGAAGATGATGATACTGTGGTTGGAAGCATGGAACACAAAGGAGTTGGGATAGATATTGCAAAGATAGTACAGGCAGAGGTTTCTAAATATATGAATGCTATGTCTGTGCAAAGCACTGGTTCAGCACTAACCAAATCAGATATCAATATGGTGAAGAAGGTACAAGAGGATGGAGGAGTCTTTACTGGTCACTATGCCTTTGGAATTCTACCTAGCATGGAGCACAATATGTGGATAGTGGATTCAGGGGCAAGCTCACATGTCTGTTCCAATCCAGAATTATTGCAGAATATATATGAACTTGCTAAGCCAGTAGAGATTCACTTACCAGATGGTTCCTGTAGAACAGTAGGATATGGAGGGATTGCTAGGCTCAATGAGAATATTACGCTGACTGAAGTGTTATTTGTGCCTAACTTCACACATAATCTAATATCTGTGGCACAATTGATACAAGCTGAGGAGATGAAGTGTTTGTTTTATAAAGGACATTGTGTGTTCCAGCAAGAAGGGACAGGAGCTACTTTAGGAGTAGGAAGAATGAGAGGTAATCTCTATATATTTGAAGAAGTCATAGAGAGGCACTATTGTAATCTCTTCAGACCTATGGATATGTCATTGAGCAGTTGGCACATATTTCTTGGTCATCCATCCATTACTACTATGAAGCATTTCAAATTTCTCAAAGATGCCCGTGAAGATGAGAGTTTTGATGAGCTACAAAACTGTGAAGTTTGTATACGAGCAAAACAAACTAGATCCCCATTTCCACAGCTGCAGAGAAGGAGTAATTCTATATTTGAATTAGTCCATGCAGATGTATGGGGACCATACAGTGAGGAGAATATCAATGACACTAGATTTGTCCTAACCTTGGTGGAAGATCACAGCAGGGTAATTTGGACTTACCTTTTACAATCTAAAGAAGAAATGTGTGAAGTGTTGAAAGGTTTTATCAAACTGGTTTTGAATCAGTTCAACACTCACATCAAGGCTTTTAGAACTGATAATGGGACTGAGTTTGTGAATCATAGAGTGAGGGGCCTCTTCAGGGAACATGGTATCTTGCATCAAAGAACTTGCATCTATTCCCCACAACAAAATGGAGTGGTGGAAAGGCGGCACAGGACTTTATTGGAATCTGCTCGAGCTATAATGTTTGAAAGTGGCGTTCCTCTTCGTTTTTGGCCATATTCCATTCTCACAGCCACATGGCTACTCAATAGAAATCCCAGCAGAATACTTGGATGGGAATCTCCTTATGAAGTGCTATTCAAGAGGGAGCCTGACTACAAGCTGATTAGACCATTTGGCTGCCTAGCTTATGCAGTAAACCTTACTACTCATAGAAGTAAGTTTCATCCTCGTAATTTCAAATGTATATTCATTGGATACAGTGCATCTCATAAAGGTTATATTCTATATGATTTGGAGCATGAGAAGCTACTGACATCAAGAGATGTGCATTTTGTTACAGATGCCTTCCCTTTTAGAGAGCCAGCTGTCATGGATAATCCAGTTCCTAATCTTCCATTAGTTAATCCTAATGATGCCATAGCAGAATCTACACTACCATCACAACCTATCATTGAAGGTAGTTTTTCTACTGATCCTGCAGCTGAGGTAATTCTGTAGCAGATGAGGGAGAATCTTCTAGTTCTCAATCCATTCTTGATCCAGCTGAGGCACCTCTTAGAAGATCTACTCGCATCCCTAAGCCACCAGTTTGGTTGCAGGATTTTGTGGGGATTGTGGATACATCTCAAGTGATAGAGGCCGCAGGTTCTACTCCACCCACTTTTCCCTATGTAATTTCTACTCAGTTGACAGATTCTTATGTGAAATATTTACTAGTTGTTAATGTCATTAAAGAGCCTAATTCTTACAAAGAAGCATGTACACAATCTGTGTGGGTAGAGGCAATGGCACAAGAGCTGCATGCTTTAGAAGCAAATGATACTTGGGATATTGTGGATCTACCACCAGAAAAGAAGCCTATAGGGTGTAAGTGGGTATACAAGGTTAAACTTAAGGCTGATGGGACTCTAGATAAGTGCAAAGCTAGGTTGGTAGCTCAAGGTTTTAATCAACAATATGGTCTAGATTATACTGAAGTCTTCTCTCCTGTTGCAAAGCATGTAACTATTAGAACACTCATCACATTAGCCACAGTTCATTCCTGGCCTTTACATCAATTAGATGTAAATAATGCTTTTCTCCATGGTTTCCTCAAAGATGATATTTATATGAAAATGCCACCTGGGTATCAAAAAGGGGAATCCGGGCAGGTCTGTAAGCTGGTCCGCAGCCTATATGGCCTTAAGCAGGCTTCTAGAGAATGGAACCTCGAGTTTTGTAAGAAATTGTTTGATTTTGGTTTCATTCAATCTCATTTAGATCACTGTCTTTTCCTTAAAGGCTCGGGCTCTACTTTCATCTGCTTGTTGGTTTATGTGGATGATGTTCTACTTACTAGTCCTTCTCAGATTCTCATTAATGAAGTTAGGGATTATCTGCATGCACAATTCACTGTTAAAGATCTTGGTGTTGCTAAGTTTTTCCTTGGAATAGAGATAGCTCGCAGTGAGGGTGGCACAGTCCTTTGTCAGAGGAAATATGTTTTGGATCTCCTCTCACAGGCTGGTCTTCTTGAATGTAAGCCTACCACAACACCATTACCAGCTGGTTTGGTGCTTACTCAAGGCACTGATGCAAGGCTGGCTGATCCTGAACCATATAGAAGGCTTGTAGGTCAATTGTTGTATCTCAATTTGACTCGACCAGATCTTTCTTATGCTACTCAACAGTTAAGCCAATATGTTTCTCAGCCAACACACACTCACTGGACAGCTGCTCTTCATGTCCTTCGATATCTCAAAGGGTGTCCTTCCTTGGGTTTGTTTATTTCTACTACTAACTCTCTTGCTTTAACTGTCTATAGTGATGCAGATTGGGCATCTTGTGTTGATACTCGTAAATCTCTCACTGGGTATTGTGTATATCTGGGGAAGACATTAATCTCATGGAAGTGCAAGAAGCAGAATACGGTTTCCGTTTCTTCGGCTGAGGCCGAATATAGAGCTCTAAGTATGACAGTCCGAGAAGTGATGTGGTTGGTTTCTTTGTTCACTGAGCTTGGCATCAATGTTCCTACACCTGTTCCTCTCTATTGTGACAACATTTCAGCGATCCATATCACTAAAAACCAGGTTTTCCATGAGAGGACAAAGCATCTTGACATAGATTGTCATTTGGTGAGCGAAAAATATAAATCTGGCTTGGTGTAGCCTCTTCCTATTTCCTCTATTGACCAGCTTGCCGATCTTTTTACCAAATCTCTTTCTGGTCCTAAGCTGCGCAATCTCTTGTCCAAGATGGAGTTGTTTGATCTCCACAACATCCATCTTGCGGGGGGGTGAAGAAGCTGGAAGATGGAGGCCTGGACTGCAGCTGGTTGTATGCATGAAGTATTGAAGGCGAAGTTTTATTTTGTTGTTGGTAGGAGTCGAACTCATATCAAGTTCTTGTTTCCGTTTAGTTAAGTCTTCAATAAGAGTTGTACACGTGTTATGTTTCTATTGGTTCTAGTTAGTTTTGTCGTTGCATGGGCAACTATAAATGTAATTGGGAGCTAAAACCTTCTTGCGGGAATTGATAATATAGATTTTATTCCTTCTTCTTCTTCTACCTTTCTCTGAACACTGAAATACAGAAATTAAGTTTCAACAGATTAAGTTAAAGTGGTTCGAAATTTTACATTTTCAATTATCTCAACTTTGATAAGATATAGTCATCCTCCAGTTTAAAATGGCTGGAAGCCGTATATTCATGGTTATATAAGCTGAAAATTATGTTGTGATCATTTATGTAGTTTATGCTGCATTTTTTTTTTTTTTTTTGCTTAATTCATTGTGTCATGTTAATGTCCATGTACGTGATGCCTTTTTGATTCAAATTCTTTAGTTCAAATGACAGCGCTATAATGTTAACATTCTGGAAATCTTCCACATCGACCCATTGTTGGTGTAATGAATAAGTTAATTAGATACGTTTGAAGCTTAAACTCATAATATTGCAAGTCCGTTGAAGTAGACGATCTTAGAGAACATATAGTGCTAGATTTGACACATTGCCTCCCCAAACTTGCCTCGAGTTCTTCAAAATTATAATTATTGTTAGAATGATGCAAAATTTAGGTCTTATTTGATTAGGTCGATAAAGGCGATAGCAATAAGCATGAATGGCGCCAGAGGCTTCATTGGCTTGGATCTATTCAAGAAGTTGATGGAGGAGAGACCACAAAGTTATCACTGTCTAAATAATAAGAAGTTGATCTCATGCTCAGGCTCCTTGCGAAGCGCAAGTTTAAAAGGTAAACTTATAAATTTATTATACCATATTTTGTCAGGTTAATCCACAAATATGTTCTATGCACTAATCAATAACTTTTGTTCACATCTTTAGATAAAAGATCTTTGGCCAATTTTCAATTTATTTGAAGTAACCTGTTTCTGTTAAATCCCCCACGACGGAAGTGCAATCCATTTTCTCCTTGGCGAATGATAATCATATTTTTGCAGGAGAGGTTCGCCTGAATCTAAAAAGTGCAAGCACAATGTGATTTGTAGCTGCAACAATTACATTAGGAGTGCATTTGTGAAGGATTATCTCTTTGCCAAGAGGTTTGCTCTTTTGTATGTTTTGTTTCTACTTTCATTTGCAATAATTGTTGTTTGTTTTGATTTGTACTGTAGTTTATAACATGTCTTCTTTTGAAGAGAAGGCAAACATGACAAAAAACGATCATATTGGAATTCAACTCATTATGGCCATTCTAGATATTCAGAGTGATGTATCTTTTGTTTATTAACCTTTTACTCATTTAATTATTGTTTATATAGCTAAATAAATTTAAAATAGCTTCCCATCTCCGAATACACGTAAAGATACCCATATGCAAATAATTATGCCTTCTAAATACAAGTTTGTTTTAGTACTAAATTATCTTATCTTCCACTACTTATTTCCTCCAAATCTACTTGCTATCCGGATAAATATATTTTATCTTACAGCATTTTTCTTAAAAAATGTCACATGCTTTTTCTTAAGTGTCAAGGTTGCTCAATTATATTCATATGCACAATTAATTTGCTTATTTTAACACATTCATTTTTTATTTACGAATTTGGTATTAGTTAACATGTACTACAATTTAATTAACCGGATAGTATTTATTTATGTATGTATAATATTATTGTTCTTTAAAAAATAACCAAACACCTTAATATGTAATTTTCTTTTGATATATGTATGTTTAATGGTTGCACGTTTAATAGTTGTCGTGCATCGCACGGGTGGCTGTACTATTATAATTAATACAAATATATAAAACATAATAAGATATAACATCTACAAGCTATAGATTGAGTGTATGACCAACTAAAAACATCTATATCAATAATTCTATAATAAACGGAACGTTACGTGATTTGATGTCTACGACGGAAATATCCGGTACGCATTCATGGAATTGCACGTTATCATATGCAAGTTTATTCCCTAAGATATGGTAACGATTATGAATAAGAACGAGTAACACTTATCAAATTCAATGTTGCTAATTTAATCGGACGAGATCCTCTATACCAATTATGGTGAATAAATTTTGTACCAAACATTAATTTTTATTAGTTTTATAATTCTTTTATAAAAATAAAATTGCTATGTTATACTAATAAATCATAATAAACACTTATAACTAAAAAAATAGAATTTTCAAAAATAATATACCCTAATATTAGATTTAAAAATCCTATTTTAACTAATAAAATTGAAATTAAATGCTATTTTTTTTAAACCTAACTGGATGAGTAAACCTTAGAAAATAATTATAAAATAAACTAAAAATCATCATAAATGAAAATTGTTGAGTAAAAATATATAAAATTAGTATAAATTAAAATTTTGGATACGGTTGGAACACCAAAATGAGTACATGGGATCATAAGTGCTAATTTAAATTCGATGTTTAGGAAAGTCATGTTGAATTAATTTTGTCGATGATGCCACGTGTTAATTAAGCGAACTTACAAATATACATATTATTATGGAATTATAAATTTTATTATAAAATGAAAATTATTTGCTTTTATAAATGGAAAAGAAAAGTGTTATAACAAGATAAATTCCTTCTTCAATTAGCAACACGGGCCAAACTTTGAATCCAATCTTTTATTTTCAGAAATGAAATCAATCTCAAATTTAGTTAAATTCACCTTAAACACGCCATGTTTTTCTATCCCCAATCCACAAAAACAGTCCACTCAAATTGTTGAATACAACACCGACCAAAATTGCCTTTTATACACTTATCTTAACGTATGATTTATTCAATCTAATACCAATTCCCATATCTCTTTTCCTCACCAAATTGCAATAATCTCTCCACCTCCACACACATATAACAATTACCAAAAAATACCCCATACTTTTCTTACCTCCTACGACAAATCATAACCTACCACCATAAAACAACATCATCCCACATGCCAATATACCTAAATTAGACCCAAACAACATAAATTGTCCTAACCTAAACCATGAACACCAAAACTGCCACCTTCTTTTGGCTTTCAGCCATAGCCATTTTGCTTTTCTCTCTCATTGTTTCCTTGCATTCCTCTCATTCTTCAACTACTACTTCTAGCATTAGAAGCAACATTTCTCGTGTAATCGGAGTTGAGCTTTTGTGCAAGGCAGGGCGGAGAATAGGTTTAGAACACGTCTTTTGTAGAGTAGAAGGTATTATCTATAGGAAGCACCACCACCATCACCACCATCATAGCCACCATCCCCATAGAAAGAATAGGAGCTTATGTAATGAAAGCAATATAGGGAGCCCTAATCTCACATCTTTGTACAAGATTAGTGATGTGATCACGGTTGGTGCACAAGGTTGCGCGAATTTTAGCAGTGTGCAGAAAGCTATAGACGCCGCGCCTGATTTTAGCCGCTCTTGGACCCTAATCAAGATTGATTCGGGCACTTATAGGTATTTATATATCAATAAAAAGAGATTTTTTTATAAAAATAAAAATAAAAATAGTATATATATTTCGTTTCATCAATACATTATACATGTCATGTGTATAATTGTAGTTGAGCAAACACTCCCTCCGTCCCCCTGATATACGGATGACAATTTTCTTTATACTATTTCCCAAAATAAAAAATAGCCGATTCAAATTTAACATATCTATTTATGGATGTAGAGAAAAAGTAGTGGTGAACACGAGCAAGACGAATTTAATAATTCAAGGTCAAGGTTATCACAAGACTGCCATAGCCTGGAACGACACTGCAAATTCAACTGGAGGAACTGCTTTCAGTTCTACATTTGAAGTTTCTGCTTCCAATTTTGTTGCTTATAACATAAGTTTTGTGGTAAGGTTTCTTTTTCGTAATTTTAATATTACAATTAATTATTATTATTATTATTTTTTTTTTATTTTTTTTTATTTTTTTTTATTTTTTTTTATTTTTTTTTATTTTTTTATTTTTAAAATGAGGATATTTATGAAAGTATATATAAAAACGTGAAGAACACAGCTCCGGCACCGGATCCAGGGCAAGCGGGAGGGCAGGCACTGGCGATGAGGGTTTCCGGCGATCAATCTGCATTTTATGGATGTGGATTTTATGGATTTCAAGACACCTTGAATGATGATAGAGGCAGGCATTATTACAAACAATGTTACATCCAAGGATCCATTGATTTCATTTTTGGGAATGCTAGATCACTCTTTGAGGTATAATTTCTATATATATTTTTGATAATTGTTTAAAACTTTATTATCTTCAACTTTAGTAATTATTTTGAATTTAAGAAAAAGAAGAAGAGGGCAGCGTAAAATGGCGTAAGATTGTTATCTGAGTTTGAGATTGAGGGGCAAATTTCATAGAAAAGATATTAAAGATTAGGTTAATTAACTGCATTCTCATCCATACAGAACACCATTAGGAAAAGTAAATTTTATAGTCAAATACACGTACTCCTAAAATTAAAGAAAAAATCTCTATAGAGATACTTAATCCGTATGTATTGTATCTCATTACACCAGTTCTGCTAATTTATACAGTTGTGATTGCGTTAATATTAAAAATAGCAATTATTATGACATAAAAAAAATAGCCATTCACATAAAAAAAAGTGTAATTAATATTAGCTGTTTCTTTAATAAGATGATATATTTTCACTTTTAAATAAATATACAATCTTGCGACAATGACACGATCACGAGTCATGTTATGCAGATCATGTAATGTGCCCGGGTCTACATACATACAATACACGGCCACAACTATGCCCCAATCATGGTCATATAACATGGTTGGGGCACACATATGTGGAATACACGACCACACCCAGACCCTAATTCTATTTTTGTGAAGGCGATAGTCAAGTTGGAACTTTTTTTTATGGGTATAGGTGTACTTCGCATATGACTCACATGTGATTAATTTATTAATATAATATTTATGTGTAACAGGTGAACTTATGGAGACAAATGCTTCACAATGACTAACATTTCATTTTTATATTATGATCATGACGACTTTTATAGTATCTATCTCAGTACATAAGACGTTTAATAATAATAATAATAAAATATCAAATTTGGTTCAAGATCGAAGATAGTTTGTTTCAAGGGCGGTCTTGTGTTTCGCTAGGCCTTAAGCGAAAATTAAAAAATAGGCCTTTAAAAGGGAGAAAAATATAAATATAAAAAAATAGAACATATAATAAGCATTAGTTGAAAGTTGAAACACAGGAAAAAAATAATTACTTTATCTAAACAAAGACATGAAATTAGCCAACAATGTCCAACACAAAGAAGCGAGCTAATGGGCCTCGTGTTGTACAAGCCTATGAATTTAGGTTAGGCTACATGCTGATAAAGTAAAATTTAAATTTTTAATTTTTTTTATGGCTCTTGGACTTGTGCTCAAATCCGGGCCTAGTTTGTTTGTCTATGATTGAGTTTATATATGGTCATCCAAGTTTACACATGAGGGAAATGTATGTTGAAGGCACTCGTTTCTTTCACATCAATTTGGAAAAAGTCTCGAAAGGTACATAAAGTTTGGATGACCCTCTCTTCTTCCAAAACCTTTTTAAGGGGATGTAAGCGTTACTCACTCCGTCCCACTTATCATGACCGTACAATCAAAAAAACAAATAAGCAAGTAATGATATTTAAAATATATCAATTTAAATTATTTTGCAATGCGTGTTCAGCGATGAAGAGTTAGTAGAATAGACTAATAAATTAGTTTAATTAATTAATTAATCAATAAGATAAGATACAAGCCTTTAATTTTTGCCATTTAAAAAATATGCGCCAATGAGATAACAAGAGATGACAAATTGACTATTAGTAGCCAAAAAATATTTACTTAATATGCATAAACTGTAATTACTGCAGGAGTGCACGATCAACTCGACGGCGAAAGAGCCAGAAGCCGGCGGGGCGAGCGGGTGCATCACGGCTCAGGCGAGGGATTCGACCGGAGACAAAACCGGATTCTCATTTGTGAAATGCAGCATCAGCGGGAGTGGGAAAGTGTGGTTAGGGCGAGCGTGGGGACATTATGCCACCGTAGTTTTCGCCGAATCTTTCATGTCCGATGTTGTTTCTCCTGATGGTTGGAACAACTGGAGAGATCCTTCTAGAGAACAGTATGTCATTCCTAAGCTAATTCCTTCATCATTTAACATTATTATAACCAATCACTCATCGTCTATACAACTATATAAATCAATTCTTGAAATTTATTTGTCAGAACGGTGTCGTTTGGCGAGTATGAATGCCATGGACCTGGAGCCGACTATAGCAATAGAGTGGGATACATGAAACAATTGAAGCCATCTGAAGCAGCTCCCTATCTTTCTATTTCTTATATTGATGGTCAAGATTGGCTTGTTGATATTCCTGATCTAGATCAAACTCATTTTATTCGATTTCACCCATCTAATTAAATTCATACTATACTATATATACACACACACACACACACACATATATATATATTATATACATAGTTGAAACTTTTTTTTTCTTTCCGTAGAAGTATTTGATAAGGTTATTTGCCATACCAAATAGCCACATAAATCACTATGTAACATTAATTGAATAGTTCATCTTCATGTATCAAATGTCTTTACTTGGCCTGTATTAGAGCCTCCCAAAAGAACTAGAACCGAAAATTGAATCGGAACTGGATCAGTGGTTTGGAACCGATGGAGGAATTACCAGAACCAGCAGTTCGATTTCGGTTCTTAGGGATAGAAACCGTGAATCAGCGGTTCGACCGGTTTGCTATCGGTTTTTCTCTTTTCATGATTTTATTTTTAATGTTTTTGTTTGTATATGATTTTTAAACATAATGCTAAATATTGGTAATGCTTAAAAGTATTAATTAAGAGATAGAAGTTAAGAAAAATACAAAAATAATTTTAAAAATTGAACATTACATGATCAGTATTTCATAATTCAAAATACTATAAATGAAGAATACAAAGAAATACAAAATTACAAGAAGTCTCATCATATGAATATGTGTACTTTCACTCATTGATGTTGTGAATATTTGAAGTTTGTTAGTCTTTCATTGATGACGCAGCCTGTTAACGCGTCTTGAATATTAGACTAGTCAATTCCCCCTTTGATGACATATCGTTCTAGATCGATTCACTATTTAATTGTGTTGGACTAGTTGTTGGGATATAATGTTAATATATTTTGTAAAGTTTTGATGAGATTTCAAAACCCATACCAAAACCTTTTAGAACAATTCTCTGTAATATTGAACCCAGATCAAGAGCCAAATACCCAAAGTAGTTCAGCAAAGTTCACATAAAAGGAACCTAATAGTTTAGTCATGTAAAGCAGACTTGATCGTGAAGTGAAGATCAGAGCCGCATCAAGAGAAGGTGTAATCACTCGCGCGAAGATCTGCTGATCACTATGATCAGAGAGACTCTGCCATCCAAGCAAAGTCACTTATTAGCATCAAGCATGAGATCGAGCGCTAACATTCAAGCAAGGAGACTCAGAATGCAAGCAGGTAAACATAAACAAAGTCTCCAACAGATATGAAGCTCAGCAAGAAGAGAGTACAAGTCAGAAGTTGCACGACGAAAAGAAGTCTGTCTCAAGAAATGTAGCCACAACATAAAGTGCATTGGAAAGAGGCGAAGCAGCCAAGTTCTCGGAGAACCTACCAAAAAGTTGCCTCACCTACACCCGACAAGACCGGTCGATGCTAAACTTCGCAGAATCCCAACGGTTACCTCCGCATTGATATTCGGAGAGTAATTAATCAAGATTCAGTCATTAAAGCGAGGATTAAGGTGTAACTACCTCCAAGGGTTATATCTGACTCTCACGCTATAAAAGACAAGGACTCTCCATCAAAGAAGAGAGAGCAGATGTGCCCAGAAAATAGGACTCCGTTGAAGTCTCGCGCTGACATAGATTTTCACATTTACTCTTAGATTTCCAGTGCTTCAAGATTCATTGAACACTCACCTTCTTCAAGTGTTCATATCTTCAGAGATCTAGCCTTGGGTTTTCTCTAGAAACTAAGCAATACGCATATCCTAGCTTAATTGAGCATCATTATCCTTTGTATTGTGATTCAATGTAAAGGGATGTCTCAATAGTTGGAAAACTGATTCTTTCTCTCAAAAAGAAAATAGAGGCGAGCTTGGCTTGGTAGCTGCCCACTGAAAGTTATCCTTAATCAGGTTTTGTGAGTGCCTGTAACATCTCATAGTTTGGTTGTGTGGGTGCCATTGAAACAAACGGTGTAAGTTCTCTGAGGTGCCAACTAAATCCTCAAAGAATTCTCTAAGAATTCACCTCCGACGGGAGGACAGTGGATGTAAGCCAGGTTTGGCCAAACCACTTTAAAAATTGAGTGTCTATGTGTTTTTAGGTTAAACCCCCATTTAAAACTGCTTTTCATAAACTGTACAGTTTTCATAACAAAACTAGTTGTCTGATCACATTCAGCAACTAGCATTTTTTTCACCCCCAAACTCGTTTTGCATTAAAGAAAAAACTCTTTCAGCAAACTTAAAATTGAGTAGAACTAGGGCTCACACTTCTGCTCCCACAAGATGTTGAAAACAACCTTCTAATCCGAGGTTCAATCATTAGCAAGCTGAGTTCAAGATCTCATTCCTAACAAATCATTTCTTCGATCCGCTTATAGCTCAACATGCACTATAAGAGGCTGAGTCAAGAGCGCACAAAAGTCGAAAAGTTTTCACTGTGGTGCGTCGTTTTATACCAAAAATAAATCCGACTTTTTGGTCGGTATGCCCACACTGCACAGACAGTGGTAAGCAAAATCGTCTCTTAAGGGATCCGCGAGATTTCTTCTAAATTTCCAACTACCAAAATATGAGTTTTTATTGAACTAACTACGAAAATAATAAGAAAAATAAACAAATAATTTAAAAGACAGCTTGAGTTTTAGTTCAAACAAATTAAAAACGATTTCGGCAGCAACAAGTTCCACCCTAGCTCAATTATTATGATCCTCGATGCAAAGATAACTCTAATTTTATGCAAACAAACCAGTTATGACCACCGAAGGCGCTTCTGACGCGATCTTATTTCTCCATAATTTCTCGATAACTAGGAAGACACTCCACCAGTTATTTCCCTAATCGACTGACAACCATAAGAGACGCTCTATAGATTTAATGAGTCGACAGCATTAAAAACTAGAGAAACTTGATTCAAAACCGATAAACTCTGACACAGGATTATCGAATTTAGACCGTTAGTCCCTTGACTTAAACAAGCCAATTTACCACTAATTAAATCTAACCACGATTACGTATGGCCGATTCAATCGGGTATAAATTAATTTCAAACCACTAAATATTGCGCACTACCAAGCAGTATGAAACAACTCATAAAAATAAACAAGGAGAATATCAGATGCAAGCATATGAATCAAAGTATGAAAACATATTAGATCTCACAAAATAATCATGCCAGAGTTTCCTTGTCTTTGCCGGAATAAAGAAATTAACTAGAAATCATAAACAAATTAACACAAAAGAAATAGAAAAAATAACGAATAAGAAGGAAGAAGAATGGCGTGAGTTGAAGTTGTCTGCTCCTTCTCCAATACGTGAGTCCTCCCTAGATTTTGAAAATAATAAAATCTACTTATATATACTACTACTAGAGAATTTCCTTAGAACAAGGAAATAAATCTAGACTCCTAATTTACTAAGGAAAGTATTAAATAATAGTTATCTAATATCTAAAAGTCTATAACTAAATAAAATACTAAACAAAACGAATTTACAATTATTAATCCGGTAGGGAATTAATTAATTGTCTTCAAGTCATCAAAATCCCGAATTTGCTTCTCTTCTCGCCACTAACAGGGTTCCAGAGGTGGTATGGGCATGCCGCCTGAATTTCCAACATATTATGTTCTTCTTCACTTCAGTTCCAGCTTCAAAAATATTCTCCAAAACATATCCAAAACCACCAAAAATTCTATTTCTCCTACAAAAATACATTATTTCACAATTAGTCCAAATCAAAGTAATTTCATTCAAAATGACACCAAGTTCCACCAAAATATCCAAGAAATAACTAAAAAAATAATGTCCAATCAAACTCCCCCACACTTAAACAATGCTCGCCCTCTAGCATAAACTAAATCAGAGAAACACAATTGACAAGAAACTACCAAACTTGACTCAAAACACTTAAACAAAAATTTAGCAATAGTTTATTGAATAAGAATCATGGGTAGGATTAAGATACAACCATTCAAACTACTAATCATTCTTCCAATCAAAATACATATGCAAATGCCCTTCATTCAAGTCAAAATCATGCAAAGTCGATCCAAGCCTCACCAAGTTCACTCAAACCCTCTCAAAGAAAATAGGGACAAATTTGCAACTCTCAATCACAACTTGAAAACTTTCTACCATAAGTTTGTGAATATGTCAATATCTCCACCGCAAAAATTAGAAATTCATGCACAAATCAATAGGTCTTTTGCAGGGTTGTAATGGGGTTAGGGTGCATAGGTAAGATAAAAGAAAATGGATAAAAATAGGCTCATAAAACTGAAAATATGCAAGCAATCTACATATAACCTTTATTTAGCTTTAAGAGTAACTCTACAAAAAATATCCTCAGATGTATTGTGCTCTAATCCAAAATACAAGGAAGACAATACAAAATTCAAAGATAACAAGCTCTCTTTTTTTCTCTTATTTTTTTCCTCTCTTTTTTTTCACTTATTTTTTTCTGCTTTCTTCTTTTTTCAACTTTTTTCCTTTTCCTTTTTTTCCTTTTTTTATTCGGGGATTTTTTTTTTTTATGCAAACTTATCCTCAAAAGTATACTACATTCCCCCTTTCTCTTTTTCAGCGCATAGCAAACCCAAAATGAATAGAGTACTCATCTCAATATAAGTTAACTACTTGCATTTTTTTCAGTGGGACAAAAGAAGGCTAAAAGAAAGGCTAAAGGTTATATTTGAATGAGCTTCAATTTTAAAGAAAAAGGATAATAAATCGCAAAGAGGCTCACTAGGGGGATACAATATGGTGGAAGGTAAATGTATAGGCTAACAAAGGTTTAATCCTAGATGCCTAAATTATTTTCATGCAAGATCTCAAAAAAACAGTTTCAATTATGGCAACAAGGCAAACCAAGCATCAAGAAGTCAAGTGTGAAACTCTCAACAAAGAAGCAAAGAGCATATATAGTGTTGCTCACAAGGCTCAATCCTCACAATTTAAGTAGGTTTTCAACAATAAGTGATCAACTTTGCATTTTTCCTCATCCAAGAACACTTGTAGGCATATAGCACACATATTCATCATGAAAGAAAATAGCCAAACATTCCCAAACCAATCTTAATCCTCTCAACTCAAATTATCCATCTTACAATTGCCAAAAACTCAAAAAAAAATTACTTTTTTTTTTCATTTTTCATTTTTTTTAAGAAAATTAAAACACGAAAAGGTAAAAATATTACCCACACTTAGACAATACAATGTCCTCATTGTGTAGGAAGATACAAAAACAAACATAAAACCAGACTATAATTAAGAAAAAATGAAAAATAGAAAACTTCCCTGAATTGCTTCAGTATCGTGTGGTGAGAGATTTCTGATTTGCATCCAGTATGGGCATACTGCTCGACGAAATCTGTTCGTAGCCTTGATGGAGATGATGCGGACTAATCTTTGGACCTTTTCTTCTTTTATTTCGGCCTCCAAACTTCACGAATCTGCCAAGCAAGTTAACAAAAGAAATAAGTAACTTACTCTTCTTCTTCTTTTTTTCTTCTTTTTTTTCAAAAAAATGAAACAAAATTATAAAAAAAAAATAACAATAATAATAAAGAAATGAAAAAATATTGGGTTGCCTCCCAAGTAGTGCCCTTATTTAAGGACTTAGGCTCGACACAATCTATGCTCCATCATCAAGGAATATTAGGTGATGCCAGATTGGTCCCCTTGAAAACGGCAAGCTTCATCCATTCGATATTAGTCAAAATCCATCCATTGCCACTTCTATGCATCTTCAAAACTCCAACCAATTTTTCTTCTTGCCCCATGCAAAGGTCTTTGGTGGGAGTCAAGACATTTTCCCCCACACTTGAACTTTTCAGATCTCGAGGTAGTGGCTTCAAATCTGACTTCAGAATTTGCACAACAAATGACTTCAAGTTTTCATAACCAAGCGGTATGAGCATACTGCCCAAAAGATTTTGAGCAGAAACTTCACAAGCCGACTTCAGTTGCAAGACAACTTCACGATTTTCTTGGTCACACTCTATTATTGCATCCTTGCTCGTGAAACTAATGAAAATAACTTGCTCAACCTTGAGCTCTTCCATGATCACTTGTTCATCATCCTCTTTCATGTTATCACGAACAAACCTAGAAGTAAAAGGTGGTGGAATTAGTGATTGAGAATTAACAAAACTAAATTTTCCACTTACCTTTGACGAAAGATTTTCAAATTCTTGTGTCTTTTCATGGATTTCCTCATTCTGAAGCTCTTGCTCGGTCACCACATACTCACTCAGTATATCTATAGAATTGACATACTCCTTGGGATTTATCTCAAGTTGAGAAGGGAGTTTGCCCTTACTCATCTGAAGCTCGTTCACGTGAGTTGTTAGTTGTGTGATCTGTGTACCCAAACTGCCGAATATAGCTCGTGTATCTTGCTGGAATGACAGTTGATTTTGAGCAAGACTTTTGACTATTTCGCCCAAATCTGATTCTGGAGTGTGGTCGGTATGGGCATACTGCCCGACTGGCGACTGATTTTCCCATCCTGAATATGAGTCATTCCAATTCCTCATATGTGGATCTTTAGATCTAAAACAAATTTTCCCCATTCGAGCTACGACAAGTCCTCTAACTAAAGAAGTCATAGCATCAATCTTGTCGTCCACATTCAACTCATCTGCTCCTTCAGCTCTTTTAACAGGCTTATACCAATTGTCATCCTCGTCTTCATATTGTTGGTCATTGGAAACCATATCAACGATGAGCTGCCTTGCTTCATTCAACATCTTGTTCATCAATATTTCTCCACATGCAACATCAACGATTTTCCTATCAAAAGAAGACATCCCACGATAAAAAAAAATTAGTGATCAGTTGATATTTTGAAAAACTGTGGTTTGGACATTTACGACAAAGTTGTTGAAATCTCTCCCAATATATATCTAAACGCCCCCCTCTCTTTTGTGTAATGCTACTAATAGCCATTCGCAAATTTGCAGCTCTAGATTCGGGAAAGAATTTACGCAAAAATTATTCTTCCAACTCGATCCAAGAATTGATAGATCTAGGAGTGAGATCAAACAACCAGTCTTGAGCTCTTCCCTGCAAGGTATGAGAAAAAGTTAGTAACTTCAAATTATCTTCAGAAAAACCTTGCGGGCATAAAGTAGAGCACACTAAATCGAATTCTGCAAGATGCTTATGTGCACTCTCTCCAGGTCGATCGCCAAACTTAGGAAGCACTTGGATAAAGCTCGGCTTGATTTCGGAGTTCTCATTAATGGTTGGTAAAATGATGCACAACGGTTGATTCCTCCTATAACAGCCTAACTCCTTAATCACCCGATCTTCTAGCTTTGGACCTTTTTCCTCGACCATATTATCTTCAATTATCTACAAAAAAAAAATAATAATAATAGCAAAAATTAAAAAAGAAAATACAAGTAAAAAATTCAGAAAAAAAATACTGCTTAAAACCGATCCCCAACAACGGCACCAAAATTTGGTGCGTCGTTTTACACCAAAAATAAATCCGATTTTTGGTCGGTATGCCCACACTGTACAGACAATGGTAAGCAAGATCGTCTCCCAAGGGATCGGCGAGATTTCTTCTAAATTTCCAACTACCAAAATATGAGTTTTTATTGAACTAACTACGAAAATAATAAGAAAAATAAATAAACAAATCATTTAAAAGACAGCTTGAGTTTTAGTTCAAACAAATTAAAAACGATTCCGGCAGCAACAAATTCCACCCTAGCTCAATTATTATGATCCTCGATGCAAAGATAACTCTAATTTAATGCAAACAAACCAGTTATGACCACCGAAGACGCTTCTGACGCTATCTTATTTCTCCATAATTTCTCGATAACTAGGAAGACGCTTCACCAGTTATTTCCCTAATCGACTGACAACCGTAAGAGACGCTCTATAGATTTAATGAGTCGACAACATTAAAAACTAGAGAAACTTGATTCAAAACCGATAAACTCTGACGCAGGATTATCGAATTTAGACCGTTAGTCCCTTGACTTAAACAAGCCAATTTACCACTAATTAAATCTAACCACGATTACGTATGGCCGATTCAATCGGGTATAAATTAATTTCAAAGCACTAAATATTGCGCACTACCAAGCAGTATGAAACAACTCATAAAAATAAACAAGCAGAATATCAGATGCAAACATATAAATCAAAGTATGAAAACATATTAGATCTCACAAAATAATCATGCCTGAGTTTCCTTGTCTTTGCCGGAATAAAGAAATTAACTAGAAATCATAAACAAATTAACACAAAAGAAATAGAAAAAATAACGAATAAGAAGGAAGAAGAATGGCGTGAGTTGAAGTTGTAGGCGTCTGTTCCTTCTCCAATACGTGAGTCCTCCCTAGGTTTCGAAAATAATAAAATCTACTTATATATACTACTACTAGAGTTTTTCCTTATAACAAGGAAATAAATCTAGACTCCTAATTTACTAAGGAAAACATTAAATAATAGTTATCTAATATCTAAAAGTCTATAACTAAATAAAATACTAAACAAAACGAATTTATAATTATTAATCCTGTAGGGAATTAATTAATTGTCTTCAAGTCATCAAAATCCCAAATTTGCTTCCCTTCTCGCCACTAACAGGGCTCTAGAGGCGGTATGGTTTGGCCGCCTGAATTTCCAACATATTATGCTCTTCTTTACTTCAGTTCCAGCTTCAAAACTATTCTCCAAAACATATCCAAAACCACCAAAAATCCTCTTTCTCCTACAAAAATACATTATTTCACAATTAGTCCAAATCAAAATAATTTCACTCAAAATGACACCAAGTTCCACCAAAATATCCAAGAAATAACTAAAGAAATAATGTCCAATCACACTGACAACACACATGTGTATTCACCCCCCTCTACATGTGTGAAGACTTGCTCTATACGAGACCTTCAGTAGTCAATTATTTTCTTCTCATGTTTGATTGGTGAGTTTGTTTGCTTGGGAATAGTTGAATTTTCAAAAGAAATGTTGCCGAAATTCTTTCTTTAATCGGCACAAATGCTTCGTAATTCAAGAAAATTTTTATTCCTGATTATTCTTCTTTTCTTTTCTTTTTTTTCTTTTTCTTCTGTGTTCTGTGACGTCTTAATCTTTCGGGATCGGAGCGTTACAATTTACATCCATGAATATGAAGGTTTCCGAGCTAAACCTTTCATGGAAGAAGTTTGTACTGGAGCCATGGTTAACCGAGGACCGGTACCCTTTGACCTAGAGTCATGAGAAGCATTTGAGTTGGTAGGGGTGGAACCAATGGTGTGGGACATGGTCGCAGAAATAAGAGGAGACGTTGAATCCAATGGTAGCAGTCATGTTGCAGCACAAACGTGGAATGTTAAAATAAAGTTTCTTGCGATTGTTATTTACCCGGTATATGTCATTATAATCTCTTACAAGATAAAAGTTGAGCAACAAAATTGAACTAATAATGAACAAATTAAAAGATAACATGCCAAGTGAATCTAAATGAATTCAAAAATAAAAATTGTATAGCTTAAGCCAAGTCGAGCAGCCACAGGAAACTTTATGTCCCGATAGTGCTTTCGGTTTGCGTATAGCAGCATCACTGCAAACTATCAAGCTCCGACGAAGTGGAGGCAGACATGGAACTTAGCTCGAAGGGAAGAAGAGAATGCATACAGATGCATGTATTCGTTGTGTGATTACAAATGTCTGCATACTGCATACTGTATGTCCTATTTATAGGAAGCTTCCCACCTAGGGGGGGGGGGGGGGAGGGGGGGATAAATACCATAAATGGTATTTTCAGTCATATAGTTGTTACTAACTGTTTTAGGGCCTCTGAATTATGTGATTCAGATTGGGTTGAGACTAAAAGATAGGCCCAATTCACTTTAATCTTTTGGAGGCCCAAAAAATAAACCATAAATTACAAGGATCCAAGTCCACGACCACATCCACGAAATCTGAACCCAAACCCGAGTAGGCTAGACAGCGGGGCTGTGCACGTGTGAGTGTGTGTGAGAGTCCTCTTGTCCACTTAACTCACTTCATATTTATCTTACTCATCGAAAATCGATTATTAACATATAAGTATACTATATTAATCTACTCCAAAAGTAGATTAATATTCTATGAAGAATATTTTTAAATAGATTACGATAAATAAATAAAAAGCTAGAAATCAGTATATGACTTTTTTTTAAAAAAAAATCCGGATATCTACTGTCATTATAGTGATAGCACGCAGAATACTGTATCTAGATCTAGATTCATATCCTTTGTAATCAAAATATCAAAATTGTGGGTGTAGTTAGAGTTATAGCCGTTGGAGTAAATAATTCTCATCAATACACATCACATGGTTTTAAATTATTAAGCATTCATATTCCAAATTTCATTTTTCTTAAAATTGCGTCAACTAGAAGAGACATTTGCCCATCAATGACCATTTAATAAGGCATACCACGAGATTTACGTAGTAATATCACATGTATCATTGAATTCGGTGGAGCCAATCAAATGTCATGGCATATATTATTCCAAATTAAAAATTCGCCAATGGCAGATTAGTGATTATTTTTAATTGATTGATATATATATATATATATATATAGAGAAATGATATGTTACTCACCTCCCGGTGGGCACCTTCGTGGGCACCTCGTCGTTTTATCACGTTTGCATTGCTTTTTTTTAATTTTTATTTTTATTCTATATTCTAGTATCTTAGAAATTAATTTACAAATCATAAAATCTAAAAAATCAATGTTCAATTTATTTTTTTTTTATTTTTAACTTCAAAAAATGAGTAATAAAATAAATCGAGCTTCGATTTTTATGTATTTTTTAGATTTTATGATTTGTAAATTAATTTCTAAGATACTAGAATATAGAATAAAAATAAAAATTAAAAAAAAACAATGCAAACGTGATAAAACGACGAGGTGCCCACGAAGGTGCCCACCGGGAGGTGAGTAGCATATCATTTCTCTATATATATATATATATATAGGTGAGTGATCAAATAGGATCATAATTTTTATGTAATAATTCTTATGTAGTAACTAGGATCCAATCCTAGCCTTCCATGCATTTAGATCTAAGGTTGTTATATATTTATATATTCGGTTATATATTTTTTCCTTTTTACGTTATAAAGGTTAATATGGTATTTTTATTTATTTTTGTAACGGCCCATCCTATTAGTTACTTGATTTAAATTACTTTCTCTCACCTCATCTTATATTAACCGCACCTTCATTCAATTAAAAATGAAAATATTCTTTAAATTAGCATGCATTTTAATCTTTTCTTCATGATGAAATAAGTGATAGATTTTAAAATCTTGAGCATTTAGTAAATAAACAATTAGATATAAACATTTATATAATGTAAATAAGTAATTAAAAATAAGTAAATAAGCAATTAAAAATATGTAAATAAGCAATTCAAAATGTGTAATATATATATATATACACACAAAATAAGCAATTCAATATGTGTAAATAAGCAATTTGAAAAGTAAACTTAAGCATGTCTTATTATAAATAATCAATTAAAAAATGTGTAAATAAGCAATTCGCAATAAGTAAATAAGTAATTCGAAAAAAGTAAATAAGCAATTTGAAATTTTTATAAAATAAGCAACTCGACAAATGTAAATGAGCAATTTGAAAAGTATAAATAAGCAATTTGAAAAGTAAAAATAAGCATGTCTTATCATAAATAATCAATTCAAAATTATGTAAATAAGCAATTCGAAACAAGCAAATAATCAATTCAATAAGCTATAAATTTATAAAAGTTAAGCATTTAGAAATACAAAATAAGCATTTGTCGTCCAAATAAGCATTCCTTAATTTTACCAAAATAAGCAATAAATTTAGAAATAGCAATTAAATATGTACAACTAAGCACTAAAACTACTCAATCTGAAATGCTTGATTTAAAACTATGAAATTGAATTCTTAAATATACAAAGTCAAACTCATGTGACTGCTATCTAATTTTTAAACACTAGAAATTTATAAATTAAGCATTTAAAATAATCTATTTAAGCACTTAAAATATATAAGTTGAATATCGGAACTCTCATAACCAAACTAATTAATCAATGAAGCATTAAAAAAATATTGCTATGAATCGATTAACTCAATAATTAAACAAGACTGCGATATTGGAGTCCCTAAATTAGCGGCAACATTTTAGTTATTTGGGAGACTAATTATTTTATTTACCCTTACGTGAATGGAGAAAATAAACTAAGAAGAATAGATATTTCATTATCTTTAAATCTGAACCATTTAAATCTATAAAATCTAAGGTAGATAATGGATCCTACTTACTACGTAGGGGTTGATTTCTATTTGATCTACTCCCTATATATATATATATATATAGGTAATAGACCATATGAAAACTAATTATTACGTGAAACCTGCAACCCATCATAAAATGTTGCATTTTATGCATAAAATGATGCATTTTGTGCATAAAATGTTGCATAATAAAATATATTATTTTATATTATTTTTATGCATATAATACAACATCATGAGAATTTGCATAATAAAATATATTATTTTATTTTATTTTATATTATTTTTATGTATATAATACATCATCATGAGAATGCAACATTTTATGATAAAAATGCAACACTTTTGTACATAAAATGCAACATTTTATGATGGGTTACAGGTTTCACGTAATAATTAGTTTTCACCATAACCTATCCATATATATACATATATATATATATATATATATATATATATATACATATATATATATAGAGGATGAATCATATAGGAATAGATCCTCATGTGAGAAATGAGAATAAATCTCATCCATCTATTTCAATAAATCAATGGCTATCAATTATGGGAAATTAATATATGAATCTGGCGGTTACACTTACTATAGGGATATTTTAGTAATACAAATAATATTTTAATTTCCACATTCCTACAATTAAGGGATTTACTCTCTCTTTCTCTATCTTTATCTCTCTCTCAATATGGCCTACGAAAATATTTTCTTCTCTATTCGTTTTCTTCTTCTTCAATTTCTTTCAGAATACCTATCATTAAAGTAATATATATGACTTATGATCACTAAGCATGATTTTGTTTAATATTAAGCATATTTTATCAAGCATTAAGTATACGAATTTATAACGTTAAGCATGATTTTAGTAAGTATTAAGTATATAAATTTGCAATGTTAAGTTTAAGCATGTAACTTCGCAATATTAAGCGTGATGTTATCTAATATTAATCATACAATTTTACCACTGATAAACTTGAAAGAAAAAAAAAAAAAAAAGCATTGCATTTAACACTTTGTAAAATTTGCATGATCAGTTTAAGAATTGGTTGAGCCAATGACCACACCCTTCAATAACTATCAAAATTACCGTTTTTTTTCCCCCATGAATTGAATCTTCTTGAATCCACCCAAAAGAAAAATACCAATTGTTTCTATTCGAACTCTGTATGTGAATTATAAGATGGTTGAAATAAATTTGATATAAGCATAGGAAATATCGGTTTTCATTGCGGCCGTTAATTTAGGAATGAAAGATCCTTGACCCTTGATTACAAAATTGACATGCATGGATTTTAAAAAAGATGTGATTGACTTATATTGTTTATTGATAGCAGAGATTGAGTATCACCAGTTTTATTATAGTGCACTATTATTTATTGATAGTGGAGATATGACATCACCTTTATTTTATAATTTATTGAATTATTATGGTGAGTCCATATCCAAAAATAAAATAATAAGAGTTTAATTTGAGAGTACGGGTACCGAATTAAGGGAAGAACAGAGGGAGTAGTATAAATAACATGAGAAGCATGTCCATAAAATGTAGTAGTCTCAATTTTTAAGCCGTTTACTTTTAAGTTTGTTTCTTCTAGAAACTGAGTATGCCACGCTGGATCACAGCTGTCATTTACAGATCAATTGACAATTGTTAGTATATATGCTCCAAGTTGGCTATTGTTCATTAATTAATGCTACTACAACAAAACTGGTAGATACGAAGGAACTGCTACGGATCTCAGACCCAATAGCGCGTCGGCACACGCTCCAAATTCCTCGGCTGAACAACGGCGGATCAGCTACTCACACTCACATGCGGGGTGTTTCCACATTTTAGCCGTATGAAGTGTTTCCTCCGTCCCCTAATAAGTGTCCCAACCTCTTGAAATTTTTATCCTCAAATAAGTGTCTCATCATATATTTTTAAATGAAAATTAACTTAAACTACCAAATATACCCCTATAATTATTACACATTTTTTACTTTTCAGTTTTCTATGTAATGATTAGGGGTAAACAAAGTAATTTCACTTGGTCTATTGGTTTTTGTGAAATAGTGGCTTGGGACACTTATTAGGGGACGGAAGGAGTATATTATATTTCAGACACCATTTCAATTAAACTTAATAAATTGTGACAGAAATTGCTACAAATAATATGTCCACAGCAATGTTTGAAACAGCTACATTAAACTTATAGTTTATGGTGCTCTAGAGTCTTCTAATTTCTGCCTCTACAATTTTTCAATCACAAACAAGATATTAATGTTTATACGACTATATACAATAATTATATGTCACAATCCCTCTGCGTGTGCTGACGATCGTATTAAAGTTGTGAGCTAATTATCAAAAGCGGAGGAAAAAATTATAGAGGGCTAAAAATGACTTGCAATTTATTTTGTAATAAATGATTGCTTTTGATCGAGATCAAATTAATCCATTTAGCATAATTACGATTCACTTACACATCTTTACTATTATAAACAGATAGGTAGGAACGTTTAATTTGCTTTGATTCATGAATAATACAAATGTTTACCATAAGTATACTATCGAAATACTCTCTGTCTTTTTTAAGTGTCATACTTACCATTTTTATTGTTTGTTTTTAAGTGTCTCATTTTGGAATTTCATGACATAATAGCTACATTTTTCCAACTTTACTCATATAATTAATGTTATGTATAAGTTGGTTAAAATGAGGTTAAAATGTAAATTTACGCATTTTTTTAATATGTGTAATTTGATAAAGGGAAATACTTATAAAAAAAAAAAAACAGAGGGAGTACCATATTATAGCCATACTGTGGCCATTTACCAAAACGGTTTTTTTATGTATCAAGTGATAATAATTTTAAAAATCTTTCACTACTAAATTTTTGAAAATTTTAATTTGTTATAGTTTGATTGATATTGGTATTCTCTGTAATATATTGATATTGTGATATATTTGTTCAGTTAAATTGTAATATCTTTGATATGATATGATTGTATACGATGTATTTCTAAAAAAAATATGAAAAGGATTCCTCGTGATGGAAAAATATTTTGTCATTTTTCTTCTTTTTGTTGTAATTTTTATAATATGACATTAAAAACATTCATTATGGCGATAAAAAATTCCTCAAAAAAAATTTAATAAAAATAATAAATTATGGCGATAAAAATAACATTTTGAACAATTCAACGAAAAATGATTGATAATCAAAGCCCAACTGTTCCCCCAACTCGTTGTTTTATATAAATTTCAATCGTGGCATATATTATATTACAACCATAAACAACCTCTCAATTATTTGAATTGGAAATTAATAGAGTTGATCTCATTACGCAACATACTATTTAATTGAGATATGAAAACACCACTTTTGAACAATTTTTAATATAATATTTAAACTGTGTCACGAAAGGTTGGAACCTTAGATCTTTAACACAATAACGTCTTAGGAATTGATCTTAATACCTCTAGATTAACACGCACACAGAATACCACTTTTCTATTTCACAGTTGGATTATTGAGTAGTTTCTTATATTGTCCACAACGATATCATGATAATGTTAATTTATGTGTCGGTGACTGAATTCAGACGAGAAATGAATATATAATTCTTGAATTATCGATAATTAATTGGTTTCTAAAAAAAATATATCTATAATTAATTAACTATGATGCTTTAACTCCGATACATCACGTTGCTTTAAAAAAATTGTACGTGCGAATTGTAGTATGCTATCGTTTGTTTCCATGTTTATTGAAATATCTGGTGAAATTGTTGAGCCAAAACATGCTAAAATCTCATGACATGATGTAATTTGCGTTTTTAGATGCTTATTATATTACAAGTCACGTACACCCTTAAAATTTAAAGAGAATAAACCAGTTAATGAAAAACCATCTTAAACCCTAAATCCTAAGAATTTAAATTAAAAAAAAAATAGATATCTTGAAATATTCGTATGATGCTTTGAGCATCTTGATCGCTCACTTTTTGAGGGTGAGAAATGCAATGATATTGAATAGTATATTCGAGTCGAATCCACAAAGAATGTTAGGACATATGAATTTCAAGTAGTAACTTAGTTACCTAATCACTATTCAAGCTTGCAATCAACATGTTTTTGGGTTTTCTTTAAACTAACAATCAAATTAAATGACAATTAACAAGAAACAACAAGTAACAAATGATTGAAATCAATAAGAAAAAGTATGGTTCCAAATATAATCCAACATTCACTAGAGACATAGGTTTTGGGATTTGCAAGGATAAACCAATTTAATCTAGATCAAAGGGGAGCTCTATATATGATATACATTAGTTCTTTTCTGAAAGCAACAATGTAAGTAGATATTAACCTATGACATCTATCTCCGACTAGGACTCAAGATGCATAGATCAACTCCTAATGGCACAATTAATATCTAGAATCTCCTATTAGCATGAATTTCTAATATGTTGTGATTTGATACTAAGTGCTATGAAGTAAAGCCTACTAAGCATTTAACCAAACACCTTGTGAAATAGAAGGCAAATCCAACTACAATACCCAAAAACCTAAGAATCTAGCTCATGTCTTCATATATTTGAAACCAAAAGAAACTTAGCTAGACATAATTAGAGCAAATGAACCATAAGAAATGCATAAAACCATAATCAAAAGATAGGAAATTAAAAATGGAACAAAGTAATGTAAGGATCTTCAAATCTTCAAAGTAAAACTTCAACAATTGTTTAAAACACCAAAATAGAAAGAGGGAAATGTAATTAGGGTTCTAGAGAGTGTATTCTAGCTAAAGATACCCAATTGGGGAAGATTTGGGGTTAATATATATTGAAAATGAGTTTTGGGTCAAGTTGGACCGAGTTGGTTCGACCAACTCGGTCAAGTAATGAAAGAACACGCCTAAACGGCGGTTGGGACGGCAGTCCAGCCACCCGCCGTGTGGGTTGCAGCCTAGGCCACCGTTTATGCTGTTATCCAGCCACCCAGATGGCGGTTTGGCCGGCGGTCCAGCCGGCCGCTGTTTGGGCCGCTGTCGGTCCGGTCATTTTGCGCAGCTTCACCGTTTTCACTCGTTCTCCCTCGTCCGAACTCCAATTCTCAATCCGCTTTGTACTATGGCTTCCTAACGAACTCCTCTTCGACATGGAATAGTTCAATTGGCTAAATAAGTTCTTTATTATTCCTGAAAAAAGCATAAAAAGACTCGAGAGAACGAAGAAAATATAAATGAAATCAAACTAGTGAAACCCTAACTATATAACTTGAAATTCCACATTTTCAAATATAGGTTTCACTCTAATTAAGCTCACTTCTTCCCCGTTTCCGGCTCTAGATCCTTAGCTACTTGAATGCTCTTTCCAATTCCTACCAAAATAGATCGAAAACCGGGAGAAAATGAGAAAAGTATAAAGTATGCTACAAGTTAAGAAACCCTAGCATTTCTAACATTTAAGCACATAAATTGAGACTCAAACACATGCAAAATACACTTGACATGCACATAAAGTTAATCACATCTCTAGAAAAAAGAAAAGAGCAACATAATTTATTTTTATGGTATGACTTGAAAATTAAGTATCTTTATATATTATGTATCACATAAGTTTTGACTAGTAAGAAGGGATCCAGAACCTCTATTGTCTGATGGTGTGACATCCTCTTTTACACTGTAAGATTGTCAAGTGTTCGCAATATTTCTAAATAGAGCAATAATTAAAAAAATTCATAATGAAAAATAAGTGGTTTTGGAAATATTGCGGACACTTAACATTCATCTGACGGTGTAATAGACTATGTTATACTATTAGGCAATAGATGATCTTAATCTAATGTGAAGATAATGAATATTTAAATCGGGTTGAATCTCTCGATTTTAGGCCAAGGAGATTTTTGGGTCAAGCCGACCGGATTTTTCATTTTGGCCCGGTAGGATGGTCGGACTGGACCGGCATGCACTTGAGACACTTCTATTGCTAATTAGACTTGACATTATTTTTCGTTTTTTTCTCTTATCATGTACTCCACTTTTTATATATCTTATTTCATTGTCATATTTAATTATTTTGTATGTGCATATTTAATTATTTTATATCGCACATACAAGTGAAACAAGCGAAAGTGAAAGAGTAATAATTTGTTATATTTGGTGAAACAAGCGAAAGTGAGAGTAATAATTTGTTATATTTGGTGGATCCGGGGGTTGAGCAAACAACATATCATAATTTATATAAAAATGTGAAAATATCTGGGAGGCCAACATCACAAATCAGAAATTAATAAAATATTTATTCAATTGATGAGAAATATATTGTCTATTACACAACCTTTGACATTCTCGATGTGCTAGATTTAAAATAAAATAAAAAATCCCCGGGTTTCTGAATTCTGATAAATTGAATCGTTTATATAGTTGAGAACTAAAAACTCGTTGACAGTTAAGTAAAATTAAATCCCATGTGCTTAGCGAGTGGGTCGTGCGAATTGTTAAATCCTTTTTAGATCTTAATCTTAAAAAAAAAAAAAAAAAAAAAAAACAAAAGTAAAAAAATTATATTCGAATTAATGATATGAAAATATATACTGTAATCAAGATGGCAAGGTATCCTTGTCTCAGAAATCTCTCTCTCTCTCTCTCTCGCTCTCTTGTTGTGGTATGGAGGCGCCGCTGCTGGGAAGGAGTTGTGGCAGCTTAGAGCTGACCGGGGAGGACGGCGACTACCTTGAAGCGAGAGGGGTAAAAGCATGGTGGAGAATATTCTGCATTGAGTCGGTGAAACTGTGGGCCATAGGTGGGCCCATAGCCTTTCAGATCCTGTGTCAATTCGGAACTAACTCCATCGCCACCATCTTCGTCGGCCACCTCGGAGATGTCGAACTCTCTGCTTTCTCCATTGCCGTCTCCGGCGTCGGAACCTTTGCTTTCGGCTTCCTGGTTAGTTACTTAACTCTCTCTCTCTCTCTAACATGAATTTACAGGTGGTCAAATGTGTTGTTTTCTTTTATTCTAAAAATTAAAAAGATAAATGAATAATAAACATCGGCATATTTGCACACCCTATTTTAGTTCTCTACTAAAAAAGTGAACTGAGATATTGTGATCGTTTTTGTTAATTATTTGTTTGATACAAAAGTGGAATCTTGTCTTAGTTACTCTTTTCTACTTTTTCCTAATCTTAAATATATCATACTTATCATGGACAGAGCCAGTATAATTTATTAACTTATAATAATTTTTTTATGTTTAGAAAAGATTTATTAATATAATTAATTTAATAGAAAATTTAACCTATAATTAATAACGCTCACTTACTTTTGTCATTATTTTATAGAGAGCTACCGCCAGCCTATTGAGTTTACACTATTTTATTCTCAAAATAAATATATATAAAAAAAAAGTTACGTTACTTTACCTAACTAATAACCTTATGTCTATACTTATCTTAAGAAGTCATTTTTATAAATTTGTTTGTCTATTATATATCTATTACAGTAGTAAATATTTAGTATCCGGTAAAAAAATTCATTTTGAAACCCGTCATCAAAATGCATGGAAATACGTGCTGAAAAGAGAGGCTCAGTAAATTAAGGACAGAGGAAATATTTTATCTATTTTGTAAATTTAGTCTTGGACTGACAGACACGAATATCAAGAAAATAGATTATTTATACTCCCTCCATCCTACTTCAGTATACTATATGAGGTTGTCCCATTTCAATAGTCCTATTTCCTAAAATGGAAAAAATTAGAGATCACTAATCATCTCAGCATCCACTCACCTCTCAGCATGTATCCCAATATAATTTATAATATAAAATTTAAATTATCATAATTTGCTCATTTGTTTATGATTTTTACGATTTTTATACTAAATTAAAGGTCTTAATACGATATTTTATCTAAGATCAGACATCAATATATTTTTATGTATCTATGATGCTTTGGTTTTAAAATAATAAAATTTGCATTAAAATATTAAACACTATATTTTATCTCTAAATACACTCTTCTAAAATTCCGTGTCGAAAAATAACATGACTATTGAAGTGAGACGGAGGGAGTGAACATAGGAGCATTGCTCTAACCAATTTAATATAATAACTTATTAGAGTAACTTTGGCATTATTGATTCTCCTTTAAAAAAAAAATAAGAATAAAAATATATAGATTTTGTGCAAAAAAAAGACATACATCGAGGAGGAAAAGTTAAAAGTAGATAATTGATAAAATTGACACAAAAAGTACAAAATTACTATGCAGCTAGGAATGGGAAGTGCTCTGGAGACGCTATGTGGGCAGGCATTTGGCGCCGGACAGGTTCACATGCTGGGCATTTACATGCAACGTTCAATCATAATCCTTTTCTCTGCTTGCATTCTCATTCTCCTCCTCTACATATTCGCCACTCCCCTTCTCACTTTTCTTGGACAACCACAAGAAATAGCCAAACCTGCGGGACTCTACACTCTCATAACTATTCCACAAATGATTTCCATGTCGGTCACCTTTCCCGCGCAAAAATTCCTCCAGTCCCAGAGCAAAGTTGGCATTCTTGCTTGGATCGCAGGCCTTACCCTTGTCGGACATGTTCTCTGGTGCTGGCTTTTCATATTCGTGTTGGGGTGGGGAGCAGTGGGTGCGGCCGTCGCCTACGACGTTTCTGGTTGGATTACTGCGATCGCAGTTTGTTTATGTCGTAGGTTTCTGCAAGGAAGGGTGGAAGGGATTCTCGTGGGCCGCATTCAGAGACATTGGGGAATTCTTGAAGCTTTCGCTCGCGTCCGCTGCCATGCTGTGCCTTGAGATTTGGTATATGATGAGCATTATTTTCCTAACCGGTGATCTTGATGATGCAGTTACCTCTGTTGGTGCACTTTCTATATGGTTAGTTTTTTTTTCTCAGTATTAGTTAATTTATTAATAGGTGATTACTGATTAGTAGTCTAACGTTGATCTTTTTGTTCTTGATTAGCATAACTATTGAAGGTTGGGAGGCCATGCTGTTCATCGGAGTGAATGCTGCCATAAGGTGCGTGGTGAATACAAAGATTTATTTATTTATTTAATTAAATCGTTTATAGTTATGAAGGCGGATCTATTGGATGATGTGTTTTTGTGTTTCAGTGTTAGGGTTTCGAACGAGCTTGGGCTCGGGCATCCGCGGACAGCCAAATACTCTATTTATGGGGCTCTATTCCAATCGTTTCTAATCGAGATTGTGTGCATGTTTGTTATCATAGCCACAAAGAATTATTACGCGGTTATTTTTACTGACAGCCCGGCTATGTAACGGGTCGTGGCTAGCCTTTCGGGCCTTCTAGGGATTACCATGCTTCTCAACAGCATCCAGCCAGTCATTTCAGGCAAATACTGTGTAGACAATGTCAGACTGTCTGATTGAGCCAAACACATTCATTTGACCTTGCAATTTATAAATTTGTTAATTCTATGCAGGCGTAGCTGTTGGAGGCGGGTGGCAAGGAGTGGTAGCATACATCAATCTGGCTAGTTATTATCTTTTTGGTCTGCCTTTAGGATATGTTCTTGGCTACGTGACTAATTTTGGAGTCACGGTAAATAAAACAAATTTATTTAATCTTCTGTACGCGTGTGTGAGGTATATATGTATATGTGGTGAAAGATACTAGCTAGTGTTATTTTTTATTTTTTTTTTGTAATTATTATTATTATTATTATTAATTTATCAGGGTATTTGGGGAGGCATGATTGCTGGAATTGTTGTACAGACATTGGTGCTCATCTTCATACTTTACAGAACCAATTGGAATAAGGAGGTTAGTATGATACTCTCTCTCTTTCGAAATTGAAACAATGATTGAATGCAATTGCAGGTGGAACAGACGTCAGAGCGGATGAGGAAGTGGGGAGGCCAAGATGCAGTGATCTCGAAACCATCGGCTGACCATCTATAGTCAACGCTAATTTGCCTCTGCGTTTCGAACCAGGGGCGTAATTACTTAGGGGCTGCACTGAGCTTCAGCCCAGTACAAGCCCAAAACACCCTCTTATATATATATACATATATACATATATCCATACATAATAACAATATTAGCCCAGCCCAAAATAAATTAAAGGGCCCAAAACAATTGTGTAATAATTTATTAATTACAAGAACTCAACATCTATGAGACCACCACTGCCGTCCTCCAACTTATCTCCTCCACTTCAATCACAATTCAATATCTCTTTTGGTATGCAATTTGTATTATTATATTTTGTGTGCTTATTAATTTATATATTTACATTAGAAGACATACATAAATAGTTAGTAAAAAAAATTGAATTATTTTTCGTCAATTAATTGGTAAGATTTTTTTAATTGAGCTTGAAGATGATTCTCTATGATTGCTTATTGCATTAAATAATTTCATAATCCATTGAAGATTTCTAATATCTCGAGTGAGAAATTATATGTATGCAATTTTGGCCTTTTCCTTTCTAATGTTTTGGTGGAATTTTAAATTCATTTGGAGATTGTGACTTTATTATTACTTGTTACTTGTAGCAAAGACAAATGCTTCATGTTTCCAGTTTAGAAGTGAGATTTTTATGTGAAATATATCAATGAGAAGTAATTTTGTTTATTGTTATACATGATTTGTTGATGCTTTATATTGAGAGAGACTGTCAAAGATACAAATATAGACTCAGTTATCGATGAAATCTAATATATTATGTGAACATCGAAATACTTAATTTTAGTATACTACTCCCTCCGTCTCATTGACTTCATCTTGTTTCTTGAATATGTGTGACTGCTATTCTAAAAGTCCCCGCCTAGGTCCGCCTAGGCCCGCCTAGGCGTTAGGCGGCACCCTACCGACCCGACTAATGCAAATCCGCCTAGGCACTTAGCGGCAACCTAATTATCGATCAGATTAAAGTTTAATTAGTCTCTAGGTGTGAATTAATTGATGTTTACGTAACTATGCTGTTTCTATACGTGATTTGAATGGCTAAACGAATTTAGTGCTCAATTAGATTACAAATATTGAATTCAATACATATTGATATTATATTGAAAGATAGAAAAATTTGTTGTAGACTATGAAATTTATTGAATTAGACTATTAATTATCATATTCTATGTTTTTATCATGAATTTGGCAATACATTTATGAATACTATATGTTAATATAGCATTAAAATGATGATATCCTGTAAAAATAATAAAAATAAGTTTTATTTTCTAATCCGCCTAGTCCCCGCCTAGGCTCTCCATCGCCCGACTAGCGTCTAGCGACTTTTAAAACATTGTGTGTGAGTATTTGTAATACCACGTCTTTTTCCCATTTAAATTCTATGAGAAAATTTAGGAATTTTCATTTAAGACGACTCCTGCCCGGAGAAAAAAAAAAATATTTTTCTTTTGAATTCAAATTTAAAATTATGTTATATGATGATGTGATTTTCTTTTATTAATTATGCTCAGCATATTTTAATTAGATACAATAAGTGTGCTTAATTAATGTACCTTTTTGTATTTTAATTTATAAGCATGAAAATTACTTGAGAAATAAATTGCTTACATTTATAAAGTGAATGATTTCAAATATGTTTGTGTATATATATATGTATACGTAGTCATAAGTAAGGATTAATTATAAGAATTTGTAAAGGGAATAAGCAGAAATGTATACTCTATTACTTATGAGATTTAGTACCTTATTCTCTTAAGTGGATCGATAATATATGTATGATGAGAAAATAGATTAGATATTTTCCATCAAGGCTAGATTACTAGTTCAATTTAGAGTATATATATATATATATATATATATATATATATATATATATAATAATAATAATTAATTTATGGCCTAAAAATTACCCACCTCACTTTACCTTTTCTACCACACAATTTAGAAAATAGAAGAATTTACCTATTACCTCTTTTCCCCCATTCACTTCACTCACGGCAACAACATAGTAGAGGAATAGAGAAGTAAAGAGAGAGGGATGGAGCCGTAGTCGAGAATGCGAGGCAAGATTCGAATCCAGTAGCTAATCAAACCACCATTAGAAGACGAAGGAGAATTCATAAGGTGTAGATCATCTTCTTTTTCTCTTTTAGAAATCGACCGCTCTTGGAATGTTGGGTTAGGGAGCATTTTATTTTTAGGAATTTGATGCTTTGAGTTTAATTGTATGTCTTACTTGGGTTAAGGGATCGATGAGCATGACTTGTGATGATAGAAATTTTAAGAACTTAGTCTATGAGTTACTATGATCTGCAGAAACTATAATCTCGATTAATTGCATTTTGGAGGATAGCATAGATATATATATATATATATATATATATATATATATATATATATATGTGTGTGTGTGTGTGTGTGTGTGTGTGTGGGTGTCACATATTCTTTATATACTGGAACTTATGAAGTATGATATAAGTTTGGACAAATTAGAAAATATCCTGGATTAAATAAGCACATTAATGCCGCCAACTTCGACTGAATTCGTGAGCTTCTGTGTGTATAAGATGTGTTTATAGTACTCAAAAATGTTGCTGTAGTGGATATGTTTCAATTCTAAAAATATGCATATAAAAAGGAGCATGTTAAAGAGATGAATTCTTTGGGGATCAGCCAATTACTTTTCAATTCCAAGTAGTCATTTTCTTTCCCTTGGTGTTTGGTGTGTATGTGCGTATATATATGTAAAAGCATACTTCCTTTTTTATAATTTTTCCTTATCCTTGGATGGCATATTCAAAGATTATAAGTATATATATGTTTATAAAAAAAAGGGGGAGAACATGATTCAATCTTGGGAGCACTGTTGGAGCATCTTTTGCTTTGTCAAATTGATTTTGTATGAAGAAAAATGTGTAGTCATTTGCTTGATGGTTCGAAGGTTGGTTTCTAAACTGGATATAGATTTTTGATGAGATTGTTTTTAAAGAAGGAAAATATATACGTATATCTAAGACGCGATTAGTATTCTTGAAACTATTCTTAACTTTTAAAATTTCCTTTCTTGAATTATGATTCTTATGTTCTGTTAAATATTTTAGCTGAGTGAAATACTCGAGATACCGTAGTTAATAGCATGAAAACAATACAATACTAATGTAGCTGCATACATGAGTTGTTCTGATAAGGGGATTGATGAATATATTAGTAGAAATCTTGGAATTTTGATAGCAGCCCGTTGGGATTGAAGGTTTATTCTAGAAGAAAGAAGATTGATGCGGGGCGTATGGGAGCGAGCGGAGCTGATCGTGGCTAGAGATGGAAAAGATTTACTTTCATTAATTATTATTTGTTATTATTTATTTATTTTCATATTAATTTCCTTTTGGTATTAGTATTCTTGTGAAGCAAGACTCTAGTAGTATTTATATCCTTTATGTCTAGGGTTTGAGTATCGAATAATATACACGTTGTTTGCGGCTGTGGCTGTGGCAGAATCAATCTGATTCTGAGGTTGTGTTTATTGTTCGAATTATCGTTATTATTCCTTCTCGTTCCCTTACACTCTACCAATTTATAGTCAGAATTCTAGTAGAAGCATATACAAAATTTATATTGTTCACCTTGTGTGCAAAGATTGTTAGTTTAGAAGCATGATTTATGTTTAAGTTAAGATGAAGTACTAAGTATGAGATGTTTTATATTTGTGGATGATATTCGATATAAATGATTAAGTTTTCAAAACCCGGGCATAGCGAATCCAAAATTTAGTCATCCCGTATTTCTTTGAAGTTAAGTTTGGAATACCTTTAAGTTTAGACCTTCTTGTAGGGCCTTTTGGAGAAGATCACTAACACCGGAACTGATTTATGATAGTTTGTCTACGGAACTATTCCATCGAGGTGGGCTTTATCCATAAAATGTTCTTGTGCGCTCTACATGTTTAATGCTCTGAAGTTAATCGATCGAGGTTCTTAGTTCAGTCTTAAACACTGTATACACACGGATAGTATTGTGATTGGTTGATCTCTCTCGTGTGCTATCGATGAATGGGACTCTCTGGGTTTCGACCCGAAGTCCAAAATGAATGATGAATGGGACTCTCTGGGTTTCGACCCGAAGTCCAAAATGAATGTTAATAGACCCGACAGTGGCTAGAGGTCCGGGGTCACAGTAAGAGTAACTGTAGAGTGTGACAAATGTGCGCTAAGAAAAATGATGATGTTTTGACATACTTGGATGTATTTCTTTTATAAAACCTTCCAGGTTATGTCTTATGATAATGGATAAACTGTATATCAAATGCTAAGCCCACTGAGTACATTAGTACTTAGCCCAAATATTTTCCAAATGTTTTCAGGTTAAGCAGACAGTGCTGACGGGGCAGAGCTGAGGCGAGGGTTCTCCTTTTGTTAATAAGCTTCCGCTAGTTGCTCATCTTTTGTATTCAACTCTCGACTTTGTTCCTTGAAGTTGTTATGTCTTGTGATAAGAGCTTAGACTCTTTAACTTCTTTTGATGTATTGAGTCTATCATTTATATCTACGGTTGAGCCATTTGAACTTAAACGATCCTTATGCTATGAATGAATGTATCTCTTTATTATCTCTTGTCATTTTCGATTTTAGGTTCCTTCCTAATTTTATAAGGGAAATGCTGTCAAATTCTTTGGGCACATTATCCAGTTTATTTATATAAGATTAGCTTCCCCCTTTCTTTCCCCGCCTCTTTTCTCCAACCTCAGTCGCGCCCTAATTCACGATTTCCTCTTCCTTCGAGAATCGGGGCGTGACAGTATATGTTAAAATTTAATGCGTCAAAAAATTTACTTTTCAGCCCACCCCATTAACAATGTCTGGCTCCACCCCTGTTTCGAACGGCCTCATGGTTTCATGGGACTTGATTTGAATACATAAACAACTTTGGTGTTGAAATATTTCACTTGGAATGGTGTACCAAAATCAATATTTTTTATTTAATTTAAATTTTCATTTTTTTTATATTATGATTCAATCTAATTTTACACTAATTGAATAGGGTTCACCCATCCAATTAAGGTTAATTATTTATTTTTTTAATTTAATTTCAATTTTATCAGTTAAAAATGATGAAAAATGCTAAAAAATAATTATATATCCTAATTGAATTAATGAACCATTGTAAATTAGTATAATACTAGACTAAATCATATAAGATCGAAATTGAAAAAGAAAATTAAATAAAAAGTAAGAAGAATCAATTTTGGTACATGTACAAAATCCCATCGGGAAATATTTACCAATTGGTTAGAAGTGCATTTTGCATTAAAGGGTCTTACCTTTAATTAAATTTAGATGTAATAATGATGTTAGAAAGATTATAGATTAATTAACAAGTCAAAATATTATAAGATCTCTGATCGATCTTATTTTTGCAAGGTAATTAATGCACAAAAATTAGGATTTAATGAACACAAAAAGGGACACAAAGGATTTACGTGGTTCGATCTATTGCGATAGATCTACGTCCACGGAGCGAAAGTGTGTATGGATTTTATTGAGAGTATGCATATAGCTTGTACAAAGATTGTTCTCCTCTTTCAATCTATTCTCCACCCCTATTTATAGGTATTTACATATGTAACCCGACTAGGATTACAAGTCTTTTCCTATTAGGACTCTTTGGCTTGATCTCCTCCTTTATTGGATAAATACCGAGCTTCTATATCTCTTGGAGCTTGAATTGTGGTCAATGTAGAAGTTGCCTTGGTGTAGAAGTCTCTTTGAAGTAGGTTGTAGTTGACTGGGCCGAACTGCATAGGGCTCTAGTTGGGCCGAGCTGCGTTGGCCAAGCTTAACTGTTGGGGCCCAATTATATTGGGCTCGATGCTTGGGCCTAGTAGCTAGGTCATATCCTATCATATCCCCCCCCAAAAAGATATAGAAGTGAGGGTGTGACTCGGGGTAGAAAGTTGAAGTAGGAGTAGTGAAAGTGCATTGCCCCGTCGAAATTAGAATTTCGACGAAGTCGGAATGCGTACCGCCTCATTTGGACGAGGTCGAACTAAAATTCGCATTACCCCTTCGGAAATTAGATTTCGACGAAGTCGGAATGCGTACCGCCTCGTTTGGACGAGGTCGAACTAAAATTTGCATTGCCCCTTTGGAAATTAGATTTCGACGAAGTCGGAATGCGTACCGCCTCGTTTGGATGAGGTCAAACTAAAATTCGCATTGCCCCTTCGGAAATTAGATTTCGACAAAGTCGGAATGCGTACCGCCTCGTTTGGATGAGGTCGAACTAAAATTCGCATTTCCCCTTCGGAAATTAGATTTCGACGAATTCGGAATGTGTACCGTCTCATTTGGACGAGGTCGAACTAAAATTCGCATTGCCCCTTCGGAAATTAGATTTCGATGAAGTCGGAATGCGTACCGCCTCGTTTGGATGAGGTCGAACTAAAATTCGCATTGCCCCTTCGGAAATTAGATTTCGATGAACTCAGAATGCGTACCGTCTCGTTTGGACGAGGTCAATTTTGTACTGTCTCGTTTAATTACGAGGTAAGTAAATAGTGGAGTGAAGTGGCTTAGCGCTAGTCAGCATTGTGGGTGATGTCGAACACGTGATGTGTCAGTTACCTTAAATGCGCCGTTTGGGGTCCCCATAAAGTAGGCACGTGCGTATCGTGGAGGGAATGCGAAAAGGCGGAAAGTTGATAAAACTTCTTTCATACGCCAAAGTTAGTCATTTTCGAAATTTGGAACCCTAAAAACTTGGCGATTCACCTTCAACCTTCATGATTTGCAGTGTTGCCGTTGTTGTTGTGCCAGAATCCAGTGAAACCCTTCTCACCACAGTCGTCCATCGCTTGAAAAGTAAGTTTCCATGGATTCCTCTTCTTTTATTCGTGAATCGAGCGGTCGTGGTAGTCGGGATTCTGGTGAAAGGTCTATGTCGCCGCCGGTATCCCATCCGCCGGAAAATGTAGATGTAGATGTCTATACCGTAGAGTTGGACGTTCCTTCGAAGTGTAGGGTAGTTTTTGCTTCTCCCATTGATTCAGTCGGAACAGTGTCAAAGTTTTCTTCAACCCTAGATTTATCTTCCATTTTGAAAATTGCGAAGAATTATTTATTTCCCAACTCGGTAGAGATTGTAGTTCCTCGGCCGGAGGATAGGGCATCAAATCCTCCGATTGGATTCGTAACTATCTACGAAGATTGTTTAAACCACGGTCTTCGTCTTCCCCTTCCCTCTGTTTTCGCCGATCTCCTTCGGAAGTTCAGCATTCCCTTAGCTCAAATAATGCCGAACTCGTTTAGGCAGTTCACGGGTTTATGCATACTTAGTAGTCGTCACGGGGTCAGCCTGTCAGTAGAGCTGATCCTGAAATATTTTCAATTCAATTCATTCAAAGGGTGGTACTACTTGACACCCCGTCTTGACTTTAGAGTCGAGACAAAGTCAAAGATCCCGAATTGGCAGTCTAAGTTCTTCTTCTGCCGGTTCGGTGAGGTCCCATATTTCGTGTGGAATGTGGGTAAGCTGAGGAACCAAGGCACCAATGAGAAGTTCGGTGCGCTTGAGGAAATGTTAACGAGCCTCGTCGAGGAAGAGTTCACCGAGGCCGATCTTGCGAGGGCGGGGCTGAGCCCTTATGATCCAGACTCCATGGTTGAGCCGGTGAAGTGTGAGGCTCCACTTGGTCCGTTTTTATCCTGTTTTATGTTTTCCATGTCATTGTGATAACGCTCCCACTGTGTTTCTCTTGCAGTGAAACTACTCAGTCTGAAGAGGACAAGGTCCAGCTCTACTGAGAAGCTGACGTCCGAGGCTTCATCGGAGCGAACAGAGAGCGGACTGGGCTCATCACCCATGGGGTCCCCTCCAGAGTGACCCCTTGTTCGTAAAAAGAAAATGCAGAAGTTGGCTGTTGCCACTTCGATCGAAGATGAGGATTGCACTGTTACTGCAGTCCGGTCGTCTGGCGGTGTAGGAGGCCAGGGTTTTGGAGAACTGGTGAATCGGCGTCGGCCGTTCCCCGAGGTAGTATTGTACCTTCATCTGCACTTCGGCATCTCCTGTATTTTTTGCTAACATTAATATTTTGTGATGTAGGGTGCCGAGGACATGGCGACGAGGCTGAGTGATCTAGCCTCGGAATTGAGCGGTTTCCTAACCACGGGGGTTGACCGCTACAACGAGCTGGCCCGGATTCATCGTGACTTGGAAAATGAGAAGGGCGGCCTCGCCAACTGATTGGCGTTGGCCAAAAAAAAACTGGCGGTGGAGCGGGCTGCTACCGAGGCGGCGAAGATGGAGGCAGCCTCGTGGAGGGCCGAGGCGGAGGCGGTGAGGTGGCGGGAAGCCGAAATGGTTGCCGGGCAGGGGCTGCTACTTCGGTCGTATACAGAGAGACTCTTCCGGTCCGAGAAGTTCTCAGAGCTTGCCGGGCAGGTGGCCTTGGTCCTGAACGCTCGTGCTGTCAGTGACACCATCGACAACATTGCTGCTGATATTCCGGACTTGGATAAACCCAAGTACGGTTATCAGGAGATGTCGGATGAGGCCGTGCACTACAAGTATGCCGAGGCCTTACTGAAGGGCATCCAAGTTATCCCTCTACTGGATAGCTTGGCCTCGACATCCACTGTTTTGACCGCCGAGGTGGTGGAAAATTGCCCGGTCGACCGGGATGACGAGCTGGAGGAGCTAATCGCTGGCCTCAGCCGCACTGCGGAGACCGAGGCGGAGGATGCTGGCCACGAAGAAGTGGAAGCCGAGGAGAACGAGGAGGCCAAAGTCAGGGGTGAGGGTGAAACTGCTCCGGCTACTGTCGAGGCTTCTCGTGAGGATAAAGTGACGCCGGAGTGGTCAGTTGATCACCTCCTTGTATATATATATATATATATATATTTTTTATATGTAGGGCACTTGTACTACGGCATCACTAGGATGTCGTTTCACCTCTGCCCTAGTGGCTATAAAACCTCAAGTTTTAATTAAAATTATTTTGTGTTTATGTAGTCTTATTCTTCTTCGAAACTTTTCGATGCATCTCTGTATATAGCCCAAATCAATAACTTACTGCGAGCTCTTGAAGCTAAGAATGTCGAAGTCCTTCATTGGAAAGACCAAGCTGGCCATATCCAGGATGAGGCCGACGTGAGACTTAGAGCCGCTCAAATCAGGAATGACGAACTTCAAGCTCGGCTCTTGGAGCTTGGAGATAAGTTTGATGCCGCGAAGGAAGAAGCTGATAAGATCGCCGAGGAGCATGCCGAGTACGAGGCCATTGTCCGTCGAAACGGCGGGAAAACCATTGCTGAAGTGGACGCAAAGGTGACAAAGGTCGCAGTCCGGTGTCAGGATTACCAAGAAAGATACGGGGTGGACTCCTGGCAGCTCCGAGATCAGATGGTCGAGCTGAAATAAGTAGCCGGCATGTACGAAGTGATCTTAGTTCGGCGTCCAAAGTTGGCTGCCCGGTTGGCAAAGAACGCTTGTCCTTCAAGTTTGTCTACTGCCGCTGGTCCCTCGAGTTTGTCCACTCCCGCGAGTCGATCGAATATAAGATTCATGCGCCACTCGAATGAGTTTTATGAACAAGAACGGTAATCGTTGGCTCGACGAGGACGAGGTCGGAGCCTTCAATCGGGTAGGGGTAGGGGTCGAGGATGAGGTGGTGGTGAACGAGGTCGAGGCATATCAATATAGATGAAGTTTTAAATTTTAACTCCGACGGTGATTTTCCCACAAGATGGCTTAGTTTTAGCAAACCTAAGCCTTTGAGTTCGTCTTGATCACCATGTAATTGTACTTTTCCATTTTTGAAACAAAACGGATTTTTTTGTACTTGTATAAGCCTTTTACCTTATTTTTAACATAGGTATATTTCTTTTGTTTTAAACAAAGGTAGGCCATAATGAGCATTACCTCGTCATGAGATGAGGTTTAGGGTTTGAATAGCACGACTTCGTCAAAGATGAAGTTTAGGCTTTAATTAGCACGATCTCATCTTCCGACGAGGTTTAGGCTTTGAATAGCACGACTTCGTCAAAGATGAAGTTTAGGCTTTAATTAGCACGACCTCATCTTCCTACGACGTTTAGGCTTTGAATAGCACGACTTCGTCAAAGACGAAGTTTAGGCTTTAATTAGCACGACCTCGGCTTCAGACGAGGTTTAGGCTTTGAATAGTACAACTTCGTCAAAGATGAAGTTTAGGCTTTGAATAGTATGACTTCGTCAAAGACGAAGTTTAGGCTTTAATTAGCACGACCTCGGCTTCAGACGAGGTTTAGGCTCTTCTCTATTTTAAACAAAGGCCGTATCTTTGTTTTTAACTGAGATGGTGCCTCCTCGTTTTAAACAAAAGTAGTTCTTCCTAGCTTTTAACAAAGGTGGTGCCTTCGTTTTAAGCCGAGGCAATTTGTACTTCTATTTTTAACAAGGTTAGGTTGGTACGCGCGTTTGGAATTTACCCCAAATATGTAGTTTATTAAGTTACCCTCGTCAGGGTTTTAGAATAAAAGATCAAAATACTAAATATAAGTGGGAAAGAGAGACATGCAGGATATGATATGCAAGGACTTAAACGAATAATAAAGGGAAGAAAAATAAAATTTTATTGATAAAAAACCGAAGTTTTAAAAAAGAAAACAGCTGACAAGACGACCTGACTCTTGACACCTACGACTTTAAATTAACTGATCTTTGATATTACTCTCCTCCACTTATACAAAGTATTTCTTTAAATGAGCAATGTGCCATGTGCGGGGTAAGAGCTCACCGGATAAATGGGCGAGCTTGTACGACCCTTTGTCAAGGACTTCTTCAACTCGGTACGGTTCTTCCCATGTGGCTTCAAGTTTGCCGAGCCTTTCCGCTTTACTGACCTCGTTGTTCCGAAGTACGAGGTCGCCTGCTTGGAATTGTTGGTACTTTACTCTTTGGTTGTAGTACCGAGCTACTTGTTGCTTGTACTTGGCTCCTCTTATGTAGGCGAGCTCTCGTTTCTCTTCCAACAGATCTAGTTCGGTTCGGAGGTCTTCCTCATTGACTTCGGCTGCGAAGTTGAGAGTGCGCGGGCTCGGTAGGCCGATCTCTACCGGGATCACTGCTTCGGTTCCATACACCAAACTATAAGGTATTTCGCCGTTCGAGGTCCGGGGAGTTGTTCGGTACGACCATAGGACTTGGGGTAAATTTGCTGTCCAATCTCCTTTGGCTTTGTCGAGGCGGGTCTTGAGTCCCTTGACGATCGTTCTGTTCGTAACTTCGGTTTGGCCGTTCGCTTGAGGATGAGCTACCGAAGTGAACTTTTGGTGAATGTGAAGCCCTTCACACCATTCTCTGAATGTTCGATCGGTGAATTGCGTTCTGTTATCCGAAATGAGGATGCGAGGTACACCGAAGCGGCAAACCACATTCTTCCATATGGAGTTGAGGGCGTTCTTGCTTGTAATCTTTGCCAAGGGTTCAGCTTCGACCCACTTAGTGAAGTAGTCGATGGCTACGATGAGGAACTTGTGCTATCCGGGAGCTTTATCAAACGGTCCGACAATGTCAATTCCCCGTTGCACGAACGGCCACAGGCTTTGCATGCTTACGAGGTCGGTTTGAGGTAATCTCGGCACCGTCCCATGGATTTGACATTTTGGGCACTTTTTGACCAGTTCGACTGCGTCTTGGAACATCGTGGGCCAATAGTATCCCCAGCGCATGACCTTCTTTGACAGTACTCTAGCTCCGATATGGCTTCCACATGACCCTTCATGAACTTCCCGTAATGCATAGTTTGCTTGGTTCGGCCCGACACATCTTCGGAGAGGTTGAAGGTATGACTTTCTGTACAGAATTCCTTCCTGTAGAACGTACTTCAGTGACTTGCTTAAGATCTTTCTTGCCTCAAGCTTGTTGCTAGGTAGCTCGCCCTTCTCTAGATAATTCCGAAGAGGAGTCATCCAATTCGGCGCATCATCATCAATTACGAGGCCGACCTCGGCTTCCTCTATACTTCGGTGCTTGACTCCTTCCACGGGAGAGCTTGTTGACGAGGACGCCAATTTGCTTAAAGCATCGGCTCGGGTATTTGCTCCTCTTGGGATTCATACCAACTCGAAGTAGGTGAAGCTTTCTTTGCCTCGTATGTGCCGAGCATACGGCTGACTATGACTTGGGAGTCACAATAGACTTGTACAGCTCGTATTTGGAGACTTTGAGCGAGGCGAAGTCCTGCAATTAAGGCTTCGTACTCCACTTCATTGTTTGTGGTAGGGAAGTCGAACCGAAGTGCATAGGTTATCTCCTGCTCGTCTGGACTGAGAAGTATGATGCCTGCACCGCTTCATGATTTTCCAGAAACCCCGTCCACGTATACCTTCCAACAGTGTTTGGGCGGTTTGTTTGTGGGTTCGGCTCCGACAATGTCCGAGGAGGTATCGGGTAGCTTCGGTGCTTCCGTAAACTTAGACTCCACAAGGAAGTCAGCTAAGGCTTGACCTTTGATAGCACTGCATGGACAGTAGCTGATGTCGTGCTCACCCAGCTCAACTGCCCATTTCGCAATTCTCCCCGAAGCTTCAGGCTTCAATAGCACTTGCCAAAGTGGAAGGTCGGTGAGGACCTGTATTTGATGTGCCTGGAAATAAGGTCGTAGCCTCCTTGCAGCGTTTACTAACGCTAGTGCGATCTTCTCTAATGGTTAGTACCTCATCTCTGGTCCTTTGAGTGCTCAGCTGATGAAATAGACCGGGAGTTGCCGACGTTTTTCTTCACGTACTAGGACTGCACTTATAGTTTCATCCGAAGCCGCGAGGTATAGGGAGAGAATTTCTCTTTCGTGCGGGACCGACAATGTTGGAAGCTTGGAGAGGTACTTTTTCAGGTCGGCAAACGGTGATTTCTGTTCCTCTTCCCATTTAAAAACCGGGTTCTTCTTCAGAATCTTGAAGAATGGGAGTTGCTTCTCTGCCGCTTTCGAAAGGAACCGACTTAGGGTAGCTAGGCAGCCTGTCAGTTTGTGAACGTCGTGTATCTTCTCCGGAACCTTCATCTCTTGGATAGCTCGGACCTTGGATGGGTTGGCCTTTAATCCTTCTTGAGAAACCCAGCATCCTGAAAATTTTCCGGATCGGACCATAAAGGCGCACTTTTCAGGATTCAGCTTTAGGTTGACTTTCCGAAGGAGGCCGAGGGTGATCTTGAGGTCGTCGGCACAGGTGGCTGGCTCCTTGCTTTTGACGACGATGTCATCCACATATACCTCCACATTTTTGCCGATGTGGGGCTCGAATATCTTGTCCACCATTCTTTGATAAGTGGCTCCAGCATTCTTTAGTCCGAAAGGCATTTTTTTATATGCGAAGACACCGAAGTCAGTGATGAAAGCTGTCTTCGGTGCGTCTTCGTCACTCATCAAGACTTGGTGATATCCCTTATACAGATCTAAGAAGCTGAAAGCTTTATGGCCGACCAGAGCCTCGACTTTCTTGTCGATGTTGGGGAGGGGATAACAGTCTTTGATTCAAGCTCGAAAGTTCACGCAAATTTTCAAAAGTTGAAGAAGGGTTCCTCTTTGAAAATCATGAACATAAACAACACCCTAGGGGTTCTCTATCAACAAATTATAGGCGAATTCATGGAGATCAACAAGGAAACATGTCCATAGAGTGAGTATAAAGGCTCGGTCAAGAGGGAATCAAGAAAGAACAAAGGGGTTTTCAACAAATTATACATCAATGTTTATCAATTGTTAAGGAAGAAGAATATGAAAAAATCAAGAACATGCATGAACATTTCTTTCAAGGCCAAATCTTAATCGTCATATGTAGTGTTTGAATTATCATCTACTATTCCAATTCATGCTCTAATTACCAAGAGGAAGGGAATTATACCTCAAGAAAGAGAAAGAATTGAACTTGTTCTTCAAGTATAAAATTCAAAGCTTGCATGTCCAACTTGGAGACTCTTGATCATGAAATGGATATCATATTCTTGTTCTAGAAGTAAGAAAATGGGGGAGTGCAAGATTTAGGGGTGATCGGCAGTGGTTGGAGGTTTGCTGGTGGTCACAAAAAGGAAGGAGGCGGCGGTGATGTGGAGGAGAAACGGAGGAGACTGGCTACAGATTTTAGAGAGGGGAGAGCCTCTCTCTCTCTAGCTTTTAGAGAGAGAAAGCGGAAGTGAGGAATGAGATGAAAAAGGAGGGTCATCATATATTTATACTTGGAGCTCAAGGCTCCCATCTTTCTCTCAATTTCAACACACACACACACACATCTACTATACTCTATGTATTTTTCTTCCGCTTATTCTATTTTGGTGTGTACTTTTATTTATAATAATTATTGTATTCTATGATATAATATTCTTATCATTGTTTGAAATCTATCTCTCCATAAATAAACTTGCACTCCAAGTAAGAATAGTAATAACTATAGAAGTAACACCTTTAAAAATAATAACATAGTTCCTAAATCTCTACACCTAATAAATATATAAGTGGTTTGACACCACTATGTGTATAATAGATATACACATCTAATCCTAGTGTTAGTCGATCGCTATACATACACATATTTAATCAAATAAGATAATCATACAAGTAGCGACACACATAAATATAAATATTATCATATTCAAGTGCACTTGATTATCTAGCATATATATATATATATATATATATATATATATATATATATATATATAGGAATGATATGCTACTCCCTCTTTCGTGGGCACCTATCGCCTTTTGCTCACTTTAGTTCAATTGTTTTATATTCTAATACCTTAGAAATTAATATAGAAATCATTAAACCTACAATACATATAAAAATCGACACTCGATTTGTTATTTTTTCCATCAAGCTTCAAAAAATGAATAATATGACAAATTGAGTGTCGATTTTATATATTTCGTACTTTCAATTATTTCTATATTAATTTCTAAGGTATTAGAATATAAAACAAACAAAAAAATCGAACAAAATAATGCTAAAGTGAGCAAACGGCGATAGGTGCCCACGAAAAATATAAATATATATATAGAGGATGGATCATATGTAAATAAGTTATGGTGTGAGAAATAGGAATAGATCTGGACCATTGATCTTAGTTAGATCTATGGTTGATATTGATTTAAGCATGATTAAAAGGTACAATAAGCATAATTATATTTAAGCATCAATTAATATATTAAAAGCACAATTATGTATTAAGCATAATTCTATACAGATTTAAGCATAACTTTGTTACCTTTAAGCATTATTCTCATTTTCTCACGCCAGGATTTATTTACGTGTGAACCATTCCCTATGAATAGCCACTTTTATAAAAGAAAAATCTTTTTTAGCCAATAATAAGACAATAGTCTAATTTTAGCCATTTCATATGTGCAAAGACTTTTATACCCTTAATGAAATTTATTAAAAAAAATTAAAAAATAAAACCCTACTATTCTACCCCATCAGCCGCCCTTGCGGCCTGCATCCTCATCTCGCGATACTCTCTCTCGCTCTCTCTCCCTTCACTTCGCCTTACAGGTTCCACCACTTTCCAGCCACCGTCGCCGCCGTTACCAACCACCACCGCCGCTGCCGCTTCTCTTTCTCTCTTATCGCCTTCCACCTCTGTCCAACTGCCACCGCCGCCATCGTCACCAACCATCCCCATACCCTCTCCTTTTATATCTCTCTCTCTATATCTCTTTTTCCTTCTCTCCCTATCTATTTTTTGCAAATTTGCACCAGCCACCACCGCCCTTCACCTTTTTCCTCATTCTCGGCCCACCCCCTCCGTGCCACCACCGTCACTACATCTCAAAAATCTCGCAACGGCACTTTTCGTCTCCTTAACAAAACCAGAAATACGAGGGTTCCACGATTTTACTGTTGCTCGTGTTTGTGTGTACAAACACGCTCGTTTTCTTCGTGTTTGTGTGCACGACTGGACTTCACGATCATTTTTGCTCGTGTTCGTGCATACGAACACGAGAAAAATAAGAATTGATCATGCACACGAACACGAGTAACCATGAATTCGTATAAACCTCATTGCATTTGCTATTGGGTTTCTTCTTTCCTCGTGTTGAATTGCAAAATCGAGCTGTTCCAATTGATGCAGGTGTAGTGATTAGTCATGGATGCACTCAGAAAGGTCTTGATGTTGGTGTAGGATGAGGTGAGAGAAGAGCCCAGTTCAACCATGGCGGATTGGAGCTCGTAGAGGGTCTGGTCGAGGAGCTCCATGCAGTCTCCAATGGCGTTCTCTCATGCCTTCAGATCTCGATGGGTGAAGCGATCAAGATCTGAAGTGAAATTGAAGCGGCGGAGCTACGCGGTGGCAGAGGAAGTGCCGACAAGTTCAACTGTTTTTCCAAGAGAGAGAGAGAGAGAGAGAGAGAGAGAGAGAGAAGTAAGTAAAAATCACATAAGAGATCGGGCATTGAAACACGGCGACAACGGCTAAGATCCGATGATGGTGGCAATGGCTGTAAGCCTGTAACGAAATCTGAGAGAGAGATGACTGCGTATGGGAGGGAGAAAAATCTGGTGATGGCGGTGAATGCGTGGGGTGATGGTGGCCATGGAGTGTGGGGATTAGATTTTAGTTTTTTTATTATTTTATGAATAAATTTCATTAAGGGTTATATATCTAAAATGACTAAAATTAGCCCATTCTTTTATGAATGACTAAAATAAACTTTTGCTTTATCATTTTGACTATTCTTGGGTATTTACCCTATATATATATATATATATATATATATACCTAATCAATTAAATTAATCACACAGTAACGACACAACTGCATAAACAACCAAACAAAGAAAACATAAAAGATTCTTCGTCTCTCGTTCTATAATCTTTCTATTCGGTGCTCGTTCCAGAATAAATAAAGTAGCGGTGCTCGTAATTTCTAATCCCAGAATATTTCTAACTTAATGATTTCTAGATTTGCTAGAATAATACCACTTATTATTTCTTAAATAAAATCTAGCTCGGAAATTTCTTATTGCTAATTTTGAAAAGTTTGAAATTTTATAGTACGGATTTTTACAGCTATTACAGTTGTTTTCCTTAGTCAAACCCCGAGCGTACATAAACAAACTTAGAAAATTGATATAGACTTTCACTTTGTCCGAGAGCTTGTTTCTGGTGGACAATTAGAGACGTGGTTTATCTCATTTGACTTACAGGTCATGGATATCTTTATAAAAGCTCTCACTCGTCCACTTTTTGAATATTCTCGAGCCCAGGTACATGTATAATTTTGATTGTATAATTTTATGCCCGTGATTTAGGAATTGTATTGTTCCCTTATTTATTCTTTTCTAGTATAGATTATGGAAGATCTGATTGAGTTGTATATATTGTAAAGTGTACTTGGGAATTATTCAATGCAAAAACAATATTTACATTCACAATATAAATACATGGATCTATTGAGATTGAATTATTGGATGTGGAATACCTTCAGAAACAATCTTGAATCACCAATCATGAATACGAATGAGTTTGGTTTTATGGTTTTCCTCAAGTAAATCATTGTATGAGACTTTACGTTTTTTTTCTAGCTAGGGAGAAGAGAAAGTTTATTTGATTTAGAGGTCTATATATCTAGTTGATTTAGTTACCATAAACATCTAATTAGACTAGTATTAGCCCATATCAATTATATAGACCATAAATTTTAATTTAATTAAATCACTTAATTAAGTCCATAAATAATAAATAGCCAATTAATTTTACTTAGGAACCCAAATTTTAATTCAATTGACATGATTAATATGATAAATCGAAGAACTAAGAACATATATAACTATTACTGGAACAAGTTGATTTTAAAACCAACTCAACATGGCATAATTCAAAGGAGAATTAATAAAAACACTAAGACACAAACACAAAAAATAGAAAATCAAGAGCAACAATATCACACGAGTCCATCTGAGCATGCCTCATCTTCTAGTACTAAGAATAGATCCCATCAGAAGCAGTTTCAGAGGAACCATCTGGGTTCGAACAAACAAGGGTATTTGGACTTCATTTAAGAAACGCAACACCAAAGATCAATAGCAAGCATGAAAGACGGTGACCAGCAATTCCTATGATGTGTTACATGATCAGAGATAATCAGATGATACTGTTGAGTTTGAGATGCCTGATAGTGAGAAGAGACAATCAACAGGTGATAATGTGATGGAGGAGGGTGAGTATAGTGTTCAGGATGGCAGCGTGTATGGACATGAGATTCCCATTCAGGATCATGCTACTCATGATTCTAATGGTCGACCATTACAGAGTGGACTTTCCATGTCTGAGGTTGTTTGACTTGTTCCCTTATGTCGACAAACTTCATGATTTGGAATGCCCAAGGCATCGTTAATCTGAGAACATTGGGCACTCTCATTAATTTATGTTTAGAACATCATCTTTCTTTTGTTGTAATTTTAGAGCCACAAAATGATCGTGATCCTTCTGATCTTGCGAGGAAGATCGGGCTTGTTCACAGGCATTCTAATGTCAGTAACAAGATCTAGATTTTCACGCACAGGGATTACCAGGTTGATGTGCTGGAGGATATGGAACAGTTGGTTCATGTTCGTATTTCTACTGTTGTGTTTAGATACCCATTCTTTGTCACCTCTGTTTATGCCAAGCACTCTAGGGAAGCTAGGTATCCGCTTTGGGACACTATGAGGGAGTTTTCTTTCAAGATGGATGGCAAGCCTTGGCTCGTTGGAGGTGACTTCAACATTTTCTTGTCTGAGGATGAGAGAGCTAGGAGTGATGTTGATCATCATCTTGAGATGACGGATTTTGCTGATGCTATTTCTAACTCTCAGCTACTTGATCCTGGGTTTGATGGTCTTGTTTTTACCTGAGAGATGAATGGGCTGAGAGAGAGATTAGACAGGATTCTATTAGGGGAACATTGATCGTCTATTTTTGCTGTCACTTGTGTTACTCACCTGCCGAGACTCACTTCTGATCATGGCCCTCTTTTGGTCAGATGTTAGTTTTTGGCCTAGATTCTAAGAGCTTCGTTCAAATTTTAGAACATATGGGTCCAACATCATACTTTTGTTTCGAAGGTTGCTAGGATTTAGGAGGCCGTGTCTGGGTTTGAGGGTATGTTTAACTTGTTGTTCAAGCTGTACAGGATGAAGATGTTTCTTAAGGGTTGGAATAAAGATATTTTGGGGAATATCCATGCTCGCTTGAGAGAGGCTAAAGAAGTAGTTAGGGTGGCGCAGGTGGCTTTTGATGCTGGCCCAACTCCGGAGTTGAGGTCTGAACTCAATCGCTGCATCGCTCAGTACATTCTTCATACCAAGATGGATATTCTTCGTACCAAGATGGAAGGTGATTCGTTGGGTGATTAACACGTATTTTATGTGCATATCAAGTGTATTTTGCATGTGTTTGAGTCTCGATTTATGTGCTTAAATGTTAAAAATGTTAGGGTTTCTTAACTTGTAGCATACTTTTTACTTTTCTTGTTTCCTTTCGGTTTTCGATCTATTTTTGTAAGAATTGGAAAGAGCATTCATATGGTTAAGGATTGAAGGCCGGAAACGAGGAAGAATTGAGCTTAATTAGAGTGAAACTTGTGCTTAAAAATGTGGAATTTCAAGTTTTATAATTAGGGTTTCACTAGTTTTATCGCATCTATGTTTTCCTCATTCTCTCAAGTCTTTTTATGCTTTTTGCAGAAATAATGGAGAACTTATTTGGCCAATTAAATTACTCCATGTCGAAGAGGCGTTCGTTAGGAGTCCATAGTAAAAAGCGGATCGAGAATCGGAGTTCAGACGAGAGAGAACGAGCAAAAACGGCAAAGTCGCGCAAGATGAAGAGACCAGTTGACCGGTCAATGCACGGAGGACCGGCGATCTGTCAGGCCGCCGGCCAACCTGCCAAGTCGCCGTGGAGGATAGAGAGGACGGCGGTCTGGGCCGGTAGTCTGCCAGACCGCCGGTGACCTCCCAGACCGCCGGTTAGGCCCATTTCTTCATTAAAGGGGCGAGTTCGGCTCGCCCAAACTCATCCCGGTTCGTCCCAATTCGCCCCAACTCGACCCAAACTCGATTTTCTATGTATTTAATCCTAAAATTCACCCCATTTGGGTATCGTTTGCATACTTTAATATTCTTAGAACCCTAAATATATTTTCTCTCTTTCTACTTTAGTAATTTGAAGATTGTTGGAGCTATATTTTGTGGATTTGAAATTCAAGATCATCTTCCTCTTCCTTATTGAATTCTCTATCTTTTAAGCATGATTTCATTTCTTTTCCATGGTTTATTTCCTTTAATTATGTCTAGCTAAGTTCCTTTTGGTTTCAAATATATGAAGACATGATCTAGATTAATAGGTTTTTAGATATTGTAGTTGGAATTGCCTTCTAATTCATATGTCTTGTGGTTTGGGACTTGATTTTATTGCATGATTGATTGGCCATCATTGAGTGCATACAAGGTGTTTGGTTAAATGCTTAGTAGACTTTAGTTCATAACACTTGGCATCAAACCACAACATATTAGTAATTCTTGCTAATAGGAGATTCTAGATAATTAATTGAGCTATTTGGAGTTGATTTATGCATCTTGAGACCTAGCGGAGATAAACGTCATAGGTTAATCCACTTACATTGATTGCTTTGAGAAAAGAGTTGATGTATATCCTATAAAGAACTCCCTTATGAATTAGATTAAATTGGTTCATCCTTGCAAATCCCAAAACCTATACCTCTAGTGAATGTCAGATTATATTTGGAACCATACTTTCTCTTATTGATTTTAATCATTTGCCACTTATTTGTTAGTTAATTAATTGTCATTTCATTTGATCATTAGCTTATAGAAAATACAAAAACATGATATTCGGTAGCTTGGATAGTAGTTAAATAGCTAGATTACTAGTTAAAACTTTTACGCCATAGCATTCCTTGAGGTTCGACTCGAATATACTATTCGATTATCATTGCATCCTCTACCCTAAAAAAGTAGGGCGATCATTGGGTTAATGAGAGGGAGAGAAATACCCAGTTTTTTCAAGGGTGGGTGAAGCAGAAGAGGGTTAAATCGAGGATTCATGTCATTCAGAATGGGGATGAGAAGTTGACCGAGGAGGCTGAATATCCGCTCTTCGGCAACTGGCTTCTTTTAGAAACTGCTCACTTTTGATATCCCGATCCAGCTAAATAAGGACTTGGAGGGTCTTTGCCATCTGCCCCATTCTATTGATCTTCAGTGCCTTTGTGTTATGCCGGAGGTTAATGAGGTTAGGGTGGTTGTGTTTGGGATCAGCGGGGATAGTACTTCTGGCCCCGATAGATTCACTTCTTTTTTCTTACAGCGGTGCTGGGATGCAGTGGGTTTTGATGTGGTTGCTACTATTGCAGAGTTCTTTCGGGGCTCTCCCATGCATCATAGTTTCATTGCCGCCACCATTATTCTTATTCCGAAGAGGGCGAACCCTTTGACTTGGGCCCACTACTGCCCAATTAGTCTCTACAACGTTACCAATAAGATCATTACTAAGATCTTGACTTCTCGTTTGGCTCTGTTGCTTCCTCTTGTGGTGGCGCCGAATCATAGTGGTTTTGTCCGCGGCAGACTGATCAGTGATAATGTGTTGCTTGCTCAGAAATTGATTCATGATCTGAAGAGGCCGCCGGGGTATGGAGCTCCGAATGTTGTACTGAAGCTGGATATGGCCAAGGCCTATGACAGGGTTCAGTGGCCTTTTCTAATGAATGTTCTATGGAGTATGGGTTTTCCTGATCAGTGGATTGACATGATGCAGAGGTGTGTGCAGAATTTCTGGTTCTTGGTGCTGGTAAACGGAGCCCCTGCAGGCTTCTTCCCCTCCACTAGGGACCTTAGACAGGGAGATCCTCTTTCTCCCTCTCTTTTCGTGCTCACCGCAAATTATCTATCACATGCCCTTGACAGGTTGATTATTGATCAAAGGGACATGACGTATTGTTTGCCAAAGAAGGGTGTTTTTCCCATCTCTCACTTGGCGTACGCTGATGACATCATTATCTTCAGTCAGGTAAGGAGGGAGATCATCGCCAAGCTGAAGACTTATCTGGATAGGTACTGTCTGAAGTTTGGTCAGATGATTAGTTATAAGAAGAGTAACTTCTTCATTCATGAGCCCTTGCTGAGGAGTGGTAGCATAGCATCCAGGAGGTGGGAGGTTTCCAAAGAGGTAGCCTCCCCTTTATCTATCTGGGAGTTCCCATCTATCAAGGCCACATTAAGTCTGCCCTTTTTCTTGGGCTGAGACAGAGGGTCAGTGATCGTATTCACAGTTGGTCACACAGACACCTTTCTTTTGGGGGTATGCTGACTCTGATCAAGAGCACTTTTTCCACCATCCATCTGCATATCCTCCAGGTGATTCAGGTTCCTCAGTGTGTTGCATGAGCAAGAACATATTATGTCCAGATTTTTTTGGGGCTCAGTTGGAGAGGCTAAAAAGATCCACTGAATTAGTTAGGAGTAGATCTGTTTGGCGGTGGATGAGGGGGGATCTTGGTATTTTGAGGCTTTCTGCTATGGTCAAGGCTTTCAGTTAAAAGCTGTGGTGGTGCTTCGAGACTCGTGATTCTCTTTGGGCAGAGTATTTGTCGTAAAAATACTTGTACCCTAAGTATCATTTTTCTGTGCATCATAGTCTTATTTGGCGTTGTCTTAGGTATACTGGTATTAGGGCTCATGAACATATTTTTTGGTCTCTTGGTGCGGGGCGGGCGTCCTTTTAGGATGATATTTGGTTTGGTGATTGCTCACTCTCCAAATATCATCCTGAAGGATCTCTTACCCCAATTTATATGAGTTGTGGTGTGATTTTGATTATGACTCGCTTGCATACTTTGTGTGATTCTACTGGTTTATCTCATGATCAGGTGGTTTCCCTAAGCCGGACGCCAGTGTTGTGGGGTGGGGAGGATGTCTTAAGGTGGGGTCTTACCGAACATGGTGAGTCACTGTGATTTCTACCTAGGATATGGTCAGGTACAGGCGCCCGAAATCCTCTCTTTTTGCTGATATTTGGAATTCTTGTCTTACCCCCACCATTTCTGTCTTTCTGTGGTGTCTCTTTCTTGGTCGCTTGCCTATTAAGGTTAAGCTTCAGTCTCGACACATCCATCTTGCATCGAAGTGTCATTGTTGCGTGTCTCCTCAGATTGAGACAATTATGCATGTATTTGCATAGAGTGAGTCTGCTAGGGCTGTATGGACATATTTTTCGGACTGGTTCCCTGTACCTACACATGCACACACGGGCACTGATATTGCACGTAATCTAGGATGGTGGAGACACTCGTTTCCATGAGCCACCTGCACACATATTTTTTTCCTGATCCCTTGCCTCATCACTTAATTTATTTGGACAGAGAGGAATAGCCACAAGTACCGTGGTGTTCCTTTTCATTCCTCTCACATTATTAGGCAGGTTACTCATCACCTGCATACTTTGGTCACTGCGAGGAGGCTCCTGCCAGTTCACTGGCAAGATTGCCGGCCTCACGTCGCCTTCATGCCAGTTGTTGCACCCATCAGGAGGTCCCTTTGTTCGAGAATAGTTCGTTGGATCCCGCCAGATGCTCCTTAGGTGAAGCTTGATACTGATGGTTCATTTGATGTGACTACTGGGAGAGCTGGTGGTGGTGGTCTTGATCGTGATCACCATGGTTCTCTCCTTCAGGCTTTTTGTACTCTGGTGGAGGCTGGATCCAGCTATGTAGCGGAGCTCTAGGCTCTTCTCCATGGTTTAGATTTAGCCCTCACATTCTCTTCTCATGTTTGGATTGAGATGGATGCTATTGCAGTCATTGGTCTGCTTGTTTCTGGCAAGCACGGTTCTGCAGATATACGTCATATCATGACCCGCATCTGTCTGTGACTACAGGGGTTCAGGTCCATTTTTCCCACATACATAGGGAGGGGAACTGCCCTGCTGATTTCATGGTGAGTTGGGGGACTCAAACCGACACCATGACCTTCATTGATACTGTTAGCGCCCCACGCTATTTCTCAGCGCTTGTTCGGATGGACAAACTGGGTTATCCGAACTTCAAATTCATATAAAGTTAGTGTTATGCTAGCTATTTACTCTTCATTGGATATGTTGATAGGTCCTTTGGTTAGTTTTTGGAGATGGTCACTTTTGGGCCATTCTCTGTGTATTGTTGCTTTATTCCTCTTTCTCCGTTTTCATCGAGAGTTGGATCCCCTGTTATTTCTTCTCACTTAAGGGCAGATATTTTGGTTTATGTTGGAGGTAGCATTCATTTTTAGTGTTATCTCTTCCAGACGCTGTATATTTGTTCTTTGAGGTATATACAGGTTGGGGGTTTGCCTAACCCCTCATCATCTCGGATGTTTTGATTTTTAAAAAAAAGGAAAAAAAGAAAAAAGAAAAAAGAAAAAACAATATCATACGAGTTTAATAGTTGGAGCACTTCAAATTCCAGGGTTGCGTCAATTTTCATATAATAGATGGAATATTTATAATTAATTTCATCTGTTTTAGATTGATAGATAGATAGATAGAGAGAGAGAGCACCAAAAACCAGGCACCAAAATTAACCCGTCTCTACCAATTATCTTCCGAAAAACAAAAAATAGTAGTAGAAAAGAATTTTCCACCAATTAAAGTACTACCCAATCCTTAATCTTAAATTAGAGAACTGACCGGAGTAAGAGCTCGTGCACGATGGAGTTAGGCTCGCACAACAGTGGTGAGGTGCACGTGTCGCACTGGCGGGGGCTGTCTTGGCAACAGAAAATACAAAGAAAGAGAAATTGAGAGAGAACGGTGAGAGCGAGAGATAAATCTCCGAGAGAGAGAGAGAAAGAGAAAGCTTGCCTGAATTATGGACGTCAGGAGTCAAGGCTCGGTTGTGCGATTAGGGGAAAAATATTGAAGACTTATTTAATTTCAGCAGCAGACAACAGTGAGGGATTAACGACGGACACTCTCCATCTTTAATAAAATATAAATTAAATTCTTCATGTTCAGCCTAAATTTTTAAAAAGACGACGAATGCAGGATGTACAGAAATCCATCGTTAAATTCCTTTCTGGTGCCAATTGTTCCCGGGGAACTTCCATCGTTATTCCGTCGTGTGTTGCCGGAGATGATTTTTAACTCTAAACTGTCGTTATTTTGTTGTTAAAGCACGACGAATATGTTTCCGTTGTCTTCTAGTAGGTTTTTTTTGTAGTGCAATATATTATTGCATAATAATATGTTACACACAAAATATTGATTCATAGGAAATAAATGATTTCCTCACATAAATCCCTATTTTGTCTATATGTTTAAACTCATGTTTTTCATATCTGGATACAACAAATTCTATCTCTTCTTCCTTTGATTATATTCTAACATGATATCTAAAGCCTTTACTCTTATTTTCAGATCTAATTTTGTGTGTTTCCTTTTGCATTCTTTTTGGAAGAAAAAAAAATAGAATTCCAATTTCGGTTATGGATTCTCGATCCAATTCAGCTTGTACTTCGGTTATTCCTCAATTTCATTTGATATTCTTCCCAAGCTTGATAGTTCAAATTATGCATTTTGGCATGTTCAATTGCTCCTTACTATTTGTGCTTGGCTTTGACGACTTCATCTCCTCCACAGCCATTCCTCCACTGCCGCTTCTTTCATCTCCATCTGATTCTCTATCCGGTCTTGATTAATACTATAATAAAAAATAAAAAAACAATTGAAACTTGAAACGTAATAAAAATTTTGCGCTAGCTTTATGTCCAAGTAATTGTGGAAGCATCATATCGAAAAGTCAAAATGTAGTAAAACTTATAGAAATGAAAAATAAATTAATACTATAAATGACGATTATAATGATTATCTACATATTGTAGATAAAAAAATTTAACTTTACAAGGGATAATTATTAGAGATATCTACGTAAATTTTATTAGAGTTGACCCCTTTCATTATTATATACCTCACATATTTATATAAAAAGGCTCAATATCTCTGAGTCGGAAGAAGTATAATATACTTCCTGCGTCAATTTGATACCACGTTTCTTGAGTATCTATGACATATAAAATAATGAAAGTACACTAATAGACCAACTGTGGCCTAGGGTGTGATACGTATCGATAAAATGAAGTTAATATCCAAACAAAGCATGTCCAAGACAAGCTAAACTCTGATGGGCTTTGGTTGACATGGGCTTTTTGCCTGTCTCCTTAGAACTTAAGAATACAGAGGTATGAGCCTATTGAACATATCCTGTTCAAGTAAGGTTGTAACATGGGCTTTTTGCCAACTCTTAACAATGTTATATTTTGATAGTGTTAGATCAGCCCCAACTGAATTGGACCGCCACTATTATGATAGCTAGTTGGTCATAAATTAAAATAAAAAGAGATTTATGCATGGTGTGTCTTAACTATATATTCCCTATTGAATTATTGAGGATCAGGTAGTTATAGCAAACCTCTGTACTATATTTCCAGAATATGATGCGTGGACAAAGAAAGACATTTGCCATATGGTTGGTTTCCTACTATTAAAGACTTTCTAGAACACATCACAAGATTCATATGGTGGATGTAATTGTCATGGCACTAATGGTTATTTTTTATTGGTTGCCCAATTATTTGTTGATGATCTGATTGAAATCTAGAACATGTCACGTCAGTTGCAATATTTTAGGATACTTGCAAAAACTTCTGCATTTAAGAAATGTCACTGTTGAGGAAAATAATTGAAAAGTAGGTGAGCGTAAATCCGGAATAGTTGGAAACGGAAGGAGAAATTGTCTAACAGCTGCTCTGCGTATGATATCTTCTATGCTAATTATGGTGCATGTGTACTAATCTTATAACATAATCAACTTTTCTTGACTTTTATTTTTATTTTTTTTCTCCAATTTTTGATATAATATGGTATTCCCTCTATCCACTTTGTTTGGGTCGTTTAATTTGTTGAATATATATGTGATATAAATTAATGAATGAGTCATTAATTCAACTAAGGTATATATATTTACTTATTTTTATAGCATTATTTCTTCATTTTTAATTAATAAAATTGAAATTAAATAATAAATAATGAATAATAAATCCTAATTAGATTGTGAATCCTAATGAATTAGTGTAAAATTAGATTTAATCATAATATCGAAAATTTGAAGAAAAAAATAAACGAAATTAAGTATAGAGACATATATATAGAGTACAAATATAATTACTTGATATACATAATACATTAATAACATGAAAATAAGATTGAAAATGAAGTTTGAAATATAGTATTACGAAATATAATTGAATAATCCTCACTTTTTAATCGTTATTCAAAATGAAGCTTAGTAAGTAGTAAGGATGTCAATTCAGCCCGAAGCCCGAGGGTTGGCCCGAATAACCCAATAAAAATAGGGTTAGAGTCGATTTTTTCGACCCATATTCATTTTCGGGCTTTTCGGGCTGACCCTGTCGGGCTGCCGGGTTGCTCGGGCTGGCCCGTCGGGTTCCAGGGTCAGTCCGTCGAGCTGCAGCTAATAAAATTAATATATTATATTTATATCAATATATATCATAAAATGAATTACAGTAAAGTAAAAGCTTATGAAATAAACCCTCTTCACCCCCTTTATTTCTCTAACGCGCAGCCCGGCAGAGAGGTGCAGACGAAGGGAACATTTCATCCCTAAAAACTCCAGCCAATTGTCGCCCTTTGACGGACGGAAATCTCTAGCCGGCACAAAATCTCATCTATTCCTAGTTGTGTTGTTTTCAATTTGCATTTGGTATGTGAGTGTGTGTAGCTGCAAATTTTGCTTTCTTTATGAGTCTTAATGTATAGACTTTTGAATTTGCTTTCTTCATGAATCTTAATGTTACTTACGGTGCAAACAAAGAGATGTTTCTTGTCAAAGTTCTGTGATAATGTTTAATTGTAATTGTTAATATGCATTGATAAAGATTAATTATATTATTTTATTTATATAATTAAACCTAGAGTGTAAGCTCGTTAAAGACGTGTGGGATATAAAAAATGAGCTTGTTAGGATCTGCAAAAGTGAGATCCTCACCCACATGTCTAAATTCAGTTTAGCTTCTGCTTTGGAAGAATGTAGATGCTAGTCTTTATTTCATTACATAATGGGATTATATTCCCAAACACATGTCTTACATTTATTGGCTATAAACCTAAGAAGAACGTTCTATATATATATATTAACGGAATATCATAGTGATGATTTAATCTCTTGGGAAAAGACGAAAATACCCCTTTCGGCTGATAAATATTCACTTCATTGCCATCCTCGATGTTCAACTATAAATAAGAGGTGATAAGTATTTCCGAAGGTACGCTCTCTTTTTATTTTCTAAGTTACACACTCACACACTGAAGAGGTTTTTCTCTCCGAAAACCTCTGTAATTTCACTTTCAGTTCTAAAACTGACTTGAGCGTCGGAGGTCCTTCCCGGAGGACCCCCAACCACTCCTCCGGTGTTGTTTTGCAGGCTTTCATAGCTACGGAAGGTAAAGAGAAGCGGGTTTCTTGAAGATATTCTACTATATTTCTGGGAACTTCAATTCCTTAACGCTTCTAGTGTTTTCATTCAAAATGTTAGATCCATTTCGAGTTTCGACTTTTATGGATCTCGTTGAAGATCTTAGACCCAGATCTATCAACTGGCGCCATCTGTGGGAAATTTGAGCTAGGATGTTGATTTTTTCTTTCATTTTAATGGAAAATCCGTCAAATTTCCTTGATAAATTGATGAGTTTTTTAGGCATTTATTGATTGGTTTATTTCTTTCGGTTTTCTTAGTTTTCTACGCGAGTGAAGAATTTTTTGTTGAAAATTATCCTTGTGAAGAAAGTCGAAGATAGAGAGAAGATTTACTAGATCTCAAACTCATATTTTCGTAAGTATAAAGTTGGCTTCATTTTCTGGTAGAAACACCATTTCAAAAAAATGTTGATTCATTTTGTGGATATAATCTAATTGAAAGTATTCTTTTCATTTTCCTTCATTTTTTATGAGAATTGATGTTGGTGAAATGCTACAGAAAGAAGACAAGATTCACGACCGCGGAAGGCATATACATATACAGATAAACTCAACCACAACCAAGTTTAATTTGGGTGAGTTGAAGATTTTCTGTAATAAATGTCATTCTATGGTTTTGGAAAAGATTTTGATTGAGAAGGGATTGGGAATAAAATAGTGAAAGCCAACCATAAGTCCTGATAAAAATTCAGGCATTTAAGGCCACTATATTTATTTACCAATACTTTTACAATCTAATCTAAAAATGTACAAACATTAAAGGCAAAAGCTAAAGGGATAAATCCTGCTTTAAAAAGTGCAGGTATCCAGCCTAATATGCCAAATGCACCCTATTAATTAGGCACGTGGGCGTGATATGTGAAGGAAATCCTCACATATCCCCTTCAAAAATCCAGATGCTAAAAAAGCAAATTCCCAAGTAAATCAAAAATGGGGAAAAAATATAAATGATGAACTAATGGATATCATGTTATTTTGCGCTTTTCAGAAATCATGAATGAAGATTCTGAAATAGCACGCATAACAACAGGGCTGGATAACCCAGATCTGCAGGATACTCCTCCACCTAGGTTTGAAAAGCATCCACATCTGACATCCACTGCTTATAATGGAAGCAATATCGAAGGAATGATTCCGCCCACATTAGCCCAGCAATTAGCTCTAATGCTAGAAAAGGCCATAGACAAGAAATTTGAAGCAGTGGGATTAGGTGGAAACACTCCTGGCAGCAAAATGATGTATTACCCAGTGGCGACTCTAGGCTGGTGCATTGGGGGTACAGTTGTACCCCCAAAAAAAAAAAAATTTAGTAGTATTATGTATAATTTATATTTTTATTAAGAGTAGTAAGAAGTAAAATATAAACGTGTTTTGACTTTTGAGGGGTAAAAAACGTAACTTTCATTAGAAGAAAGCCAAAAGAATTAAAGAATGAGAAATTAAAAAGAAAAGAAAAGAAAATGGGGAGAAGTTCAGTCCTCCAAATCGTCCATCCCCTACAAATTACAATCGCTCAACTCCAGCTGCTCTCGTCCTCCAGTCCAGCCCCTCCGACTCTGAGTTCCGACTTCCGACGGTGACTCTAGGTTGACAGTGGCGCCTCCAAATCTCAACTAAAAATCAAAATCATTTGTGGAAAAAGGTAAAAATTGTGAAATTAATATACAATTTGATATTTGTATAAATTGAAATTTCTATCTTTTAATTTGTAAATTGTAAGGTAGTTTTGTATGGGTGTTTTTGTAGTGGGGGGCCGGGGGCAGCCGACAGCCTTGAGTGGAGAATGGGGATAATCAAATTAACTAATTGAAACTAATCTATAAATGTTGGAAATTTTGAATAAAAAATTGAAGGTTCTTTATTTTTTGAGCAAGAAAACTAATGGATATATATATATATATATATATATATATATATATATATATATATATATATTGTATAAGAAACAAGTCAAGATGAAGATGGTCTCCATTTTCGTTCAATTAATATGCTTCCTAATTTTATTTTATTTTATTTTTATTTTTTATGAGATGGTCCCAAATTTATTCAAGAATTCATTTTATTATTTCTTTGTTTTAGTTCCTCTTTTGAAAAAGAGTTAAAGAAATTGTATTTTTACACCTAAATTTGTCTATTAAGTGTAGGAAATCATGAGTGATACACAAAAATCAAAAGGAAAGACAAAGCAAGCCGATCTTCGACAATTTATGTTCAAAAGACTGAAACTACAAGAAGATTTGTGCTCTTCACCAAAAGGTAATGAAAATCCATCTAATGATAGTACTTGTCATCCAAACAATTCCCATCAAGATCAAGAAAATGCTACGAATTTGAATAGTTCAAGTACTAGTAGTGTGCCATTGGAGGAGAAAGAGTTGATTTATGATGTTGAGCTTCTTCCTCATGATCCGGGAAAAAAAATAAGCATAAAGGATTATCCTTCAAATCAACGAGATTCGATTAGGAGAGCTTATATCCTTAAAAAACCTTGTGAACCGAAATCTCACAATTTTCCTCGAAAAGAGCTTGGAGGTTCTCGTCGATTTAGTGTATCTTGGTTTGAAAAATGGGATTGGCTTGAATATAGCATTGAAAAAGATGCCGCATTTTGTTTTGTTTGCTACTTGTTCAAGGATGATGTTCCGGTGAATGTGGGAGGGGACGCATTTGTTAAAGAAGGATTTAGCTCATGGAATAATCCCAGGAGATTTAATAAACATGTTGGTGGAGTTAAAAGTGCTCATAATCTTGCTTATGAGAAATACGTTAACTTGAGAGATGGCAAAACAAAATCAATTATTTCGATTCTTGATAATGCCACCGGTGAGCAAGAAAGAGAGTATGACATTCGGTTAAATGCTTCGGTTTCTTGTTTGTGTCTTCTATTGCGACAAGGGTTAGCATTTCGTGGCCATAGAGAAGGTGAAGAATCGCTTAATAGGGGAAATTTTCTTGAGCTTTTGAAATGGTTAAGGACACATAATGAAGTTATTTCAAAAGTCACTTTAGAAAATGCTCCCGGCAATTGTTGATTGATACATTCGGATATTCAAAAGCAAATCATCAAATGTTGTGCTCAAGAAACAACAAAGAAGATTATTGAAGAGTTTGGTGGTGACTACTTTTCAATATTGGCCGACGAGTCAAGTGATGTATCTCAAAAAGAACAACTTGCTCTTTGTTTGCGTTATGTTGAAGCGAAAACGGGCAAGGTAACTGAGCGATTTCTTGGGCTTACTCATGTTAAAGATACCACGGCTTTGTCACTTAGAAGTGCAATTATGTCTTTGCTTGTTGAACATTCATTGAGTCCATCTAAAATCCGAGGTCAAGGCTATGATAGGGCAAGTAACATGAAAGGTGAGATACATGGTCTCAAGACTTTGATTAGAGAAGATTCTCCAAGTGCATATTATGTTCATTGTTTTGCTCATCAACTTCAACTAACTCTTGTAGCAATTGCTAAAAAGAACGATGAGTGTGCTTGGCTTTATGATAAACTTGCAACCTTGTTGAATGTGATTGGAGTTTCTTGTAAGAGAATGGAAATGATTCGAGAATTTCAAGCTCAAAAGGTTGCTCAAGCTTTGGAATTTGATGAACTTGAAACGGGGATGGGGTTAAATCAAGAACTTGGTTTGAAGAGGCCCGGAGACACTCGTTGGAGTTCTCATTACAAAGCTATTTTGAATGTGATGAGCTTGTTTTCTACAATTGTTAAAGTTCTTGTGATGATTGGGAAGAATGGTTCTAATCCGGATGATAAGTCAAAAGCTCAAGGTATTTTGTACACTTTAGAGTCATTTGATTTTGTTTTCATGTCACACCTAATGTGTACTATATTTGGATACACTAATGAACTGTGTCTTGCTTTGCAAAAAAAGGATCAAGATATTGTTAGTGCTATGAGGCTTGTCACTTTCACCAAGGATGTATTGCAAAAATTGAGAGATGATGGATGGGAGAATCACTTGCTTAAGGTCACTACATTTTGCAAGGATAATGGCATAGTTGTTCCGGATTTGGAGGCTCTTTATATCCCTCATGGAAGATCACAATGTTTTGTTCAACAAGTGACATATCTTCATCATTTCCGGATTGATGTATTTATACAAGTTATCAATTTACTACTTCAAGAACTTGACAACCGATTTGATGAGGTAAATATGGAGTTGCTTCGATGCATGGCTTGTTTGAATCCTAAAGCTGGCTTCTCGTCTTTTGACAAGGCAAAGGTACTCAAACTTGCTATGTTTTATCCTTCTGAATTTTCTAGCGTTGATTTGATGATTCCTGAGTGCCAACTGGATATATTCATTGAAGATATGAAAAGAGACGAAGAGTTTCGAAATTTGCATGATATTAGTTCTCTTTCAATGAAACTTGTTGAGACAAATAGACATGTGACTTATCCTCTAGTATATTTGCTCATCAAGTTGGTGTTGATTCTTCCGGTTGCTACTGCAAGTGTCGAGAGAGTATTTTCCGGAATGACTTATGTCAAGAATAAGTTGCGAAATAAGATGGGAAATCAATTTTTGAATGATTGTTTGGTCACTTACGTTGAGAGAGATGTGTTTATACAAGTTTCCGATGACGATGTTGCCAATCGCTTTCAAGGAATGAAGCATCGTCGAAAATTAAATTAAGCATATTTGTAATTTATTATTTTCGTTGACATTATTGTAAGATGATACTATTAATGTTATATAATTATTTCTCGCACCCCCGAATTATAAATCCTGGAGTCGCCACTGGTATTACCCTCCAGAAGGGGAAAAAGGAAGTATCAGAAAACAAAGGCAAAATGCCAAGTATCACTCCAGTTGTGATGGGAAGAAAAGAAATAGTTCAGAAAAATTTAGCTTCTAAGCTACCCCATATGAGAAAGGATGGGGAATTTACAGATCCTAACTCGTCTGATGAAGAAGAACGTGAAGCAGAACTCTCGCCTGAAAAAGAAACAGGGGCAAAGTTTTCTTTAACTGAGCTATTGCGGAAGCAGATAGCAGATCAGCAGGAGCAGATGCCTATCATGGCTAAAGAACCTGCAGAATTAAAGAAAAGTCAAAGGGAGCTCGAAAAGAGTCAGATGGGGGAACCCACTCTACAACCAGAAGGTGGGGCGGAAAGTTCTGTGGCTAAGACCACAAAGAGAATTGAAGTACCTCAAATTTATATCAATATAAATAGCCCTTTTTCGGAAGAAATACAGGCAGATCCTCTTCCCAAAAATTTCAAGACAATGGCATGTGAGTATCAAGGTCAAGGGGATCCCGAAGAGCATCTGCTGAAATTTGAAAGTATTTGCCTCTTGCATCAATATTCAGATGGGGTTAAGTGTCGGGTTTTCTTGACAACTCTAGCAGGACCAACTCAACAATGGATTCGGCAATTACCAAGGAATTCAATTCGTTCCTTTGAGGATATGAAGGAGTTATTCTTACACAGATTTGCCAGTTCTAATAAGACACCAAAAACACCCATGCATCTCATGACTCTCAAACAGGGCTATAACGAAACCCTAAGAGATTTCATGACCAGATTCAATGATGAAGCATTGGAAATTCCAGACATAGATCCAGATCTTAAGAAACATGCTCTTATTCAAGGTTTAAAGTCCGGAAATTTTTTTGATTCTTTAATCAAGAAGCTAGCTGGAAATTTTGATGACTTGCTGGCAAGAGCATAAAGATATGTGCATCTGGAGGAAGCCAATAATTCCAGAAAAGGCGATGGAAATGATAAAAAGGATAAAAAATCAGATGACAAGAAGAGGCATGCTCCTGATAGTAGAAGGTCCTCAGAAAAGAATGACAAATTCCAGAGGACTTTCACCCCTCTCACTAAGCAACCAATAGAATTGTTGGAAGTGGTAATGAAAAAACCAGGAGTGTAAATACCACCTGGAAGGAATTACCCCCCAAGAATACAACAATCAGATAAATTTTGTAAATTCCACAATGAGTATGGGCATTTGACAAATGATTGTAGGAATCTAAAGATGGCTATCGAAAAACTCATCCAAGAAGGGGAGCTTCTGGAGTATGTGCGAAAGGAGTCTCATCAAAATAAGAAAAGAAAGGATGATAAGGAAGGAAAAGGCATGGATAAAGCTCCACAAGGAGAGCCATCTGGGAAAAAAGGCGTGATTACCATGATTTATGGGGGGTCAGCAGCCGGCGATTCTAATCGCAGCCGTAAAGCATATGAAAGAAAGGCACAAGCTGCCGAAAGACATGGAGTTTTCAAAATAGAAAAGGGATTGCCTCTACCAGAAATATCTTTCAGAACCTCAGATGATATGGTTTTAATCCACCCTCATGAAGATGCACTAGTCATCACTGCAGAGGTGGAATGTTATGATGTGAAATGCGTTTTTGTGGAGACAGGAGCGGGTGTTAATGTCATATTTGAACAATGTTTTGAGCAAATGGCTATCCAGAAGCCGTTGGATGGGGTTGCAACTGCCCTTCATGGTTTTACAGGAGATTCTTTAATGTCCTTAGGATCTATAGATTTGATGCTAACACTAGGGGACAGAGATGTGAAAATCTCCAAACCTGTGAATTTTCTGATAGTGCGGCACAAATCTGCCTACAATATGATATTAGGGAGACCAGCTTTGAATCTTTTTCAAGCAGTTGTGTCTACATATCATATGAAAATGAAATTTCCAATGGGAAGTAGTATTGGAGAAGCCGTGGGTGATCAGGTCTTATCCAGAAAGTGTTATATTCAATCCATCAAAGCTGGAGAAGCCAAGAAAAGAGTTTTGTCAGAATTTGAAATAGCTAGACAAGGGTCTGAATCAAAAGATAAGAAGGTAAAATTAAATGAGACAGAAGCTCAAGAGGATAAGATGCAACCAGTAGAGGAAGTTTTGTCAATCGAACTCTTCCCGGGAAAAACTAGTTTCACAACCAAAATTGGTACTTAGATGCCAGATGATGTCTCCACAGAGATAATTAGATGCTTGAGAAGAAATATTGATATCTTTGCATTCTCCACATCTGATTTGATGGGGGTAGATCCTAGTGTAGCACTACATTGTCTAAATGTGGACCCGAAGGTCAAACCTGTAAAACAGAAGCTAAGACAATTTGGCTATGAGAAAGATAAAGTCATAAAAGAAGAAGTGTTAAAATTGCTTGAAGCAGGACATATTAGGGAAATTCAATTTCCTGAGTGGTTGTCAAATGCAGTTATGGTACCAAAAGGCAACACATGTACTTGGAGAATGTGTATTGATTTCAGAGATCTTAATAAAGCTTGCCCTAAAGATCATTACCCATTGCCAAGGATTGACCAGCTAGTAGATTCCACTTCAGGGTGCCAATTATTATCAATGATGGATGCCTACCAAGGTTATCATCAAATCAAAATGAATCCTGCAGATGTTACAAAAACAGCTTTTGGCGTTTGTGCTGGAACATTTGGTTTTCAGAGTATGCCTTTTGGGCTCAAAAATGCTGGGGCAACTTATCAAAGAATGATGGATAAAATCTTTAAAGGACAGATTGGTAGAAATTTAGAAGTTTATGTGGATGATATATTGGCTAAAAGCTTAAAAGCGGAAACACATGCTAAAGATTTGGAAGAAATTTTTTCAGTGGTTAGAGCTTATCATTTGAAGCTTAATCCGGCTAAATGCTCATTTGGAGTACAGTCAGGAAAATTCCTTAGGTATATGGTTACACAGAAGGAGATAGAAGTTAACCAAGCAAAGGTGCAAGCTGTATTGGAAATGACACCACCAAGGACAATTAAGGAAATTCAAAGGCTAAATGGTAGAATCACTGCCTTGAGCAGATTCATTTCTAGATCTGCTGATAAAAGCTTACCTTTCTTTAAAACTTTAAGAAAAGGTGCTAAAGTTGAATGGACACCAGAGTGCCAGAAAGCTTTCGAGGAATTAAAGGAGCATTTGGTAAAATTGCCTTTGTTAACTAAACCATTACCAAAAGAAGTTCTATACTTATATTTTGCTATAGGGGAAGAGGCTATTAGCTCGGTGTTAATCAGAGAAGAAGGCTCGGTGCAAAAGCCCATTTATTACATTAGCAAAATGATACAAGGCCCAGAGGAAAGATATGCAGATATTGAGAAAGCCGCTTTAGCAATCATGGTCACAACAAGAAGGCTTAGACCTTATTTCTTGGCATATAAAGTGGTCGTAAGAACCAATGTGCCTCTAAAGCAAGTATTGGGAAAACCAGATCTATCTGGAAGAATGGTAAAATGGGCCATAGAGCTCAGTGAGTATGATGTGAACTTTGAAAATAGAACTACCATCAAAGCACAAGCTTTAGCAGATTTCTTACAAGAAACTACAAGGGCAATAGATTTGATGCAAGATGTATGGAAGGCATATGTAGATGGCTCTATTACCAAGGAAGGTGCTGGAGCCGGTATATTTATACAAGCTCCTGGTAACCAAGAATACGAATTTGCTATCAAGTTAAAATTTTCAACTTCAAATAATGAAGCAGAATATGAGGCTCTAATTAGATGCCTACATATATTAGTAGACTTGGAAGCCTATAATATTATAGTCTACTCTGATTCTCAATTAGTTACCCACCAAGTTCTGGGAACGTGTGAAAAGAAAGAAGAAAGGATGATAGCATATGCTAATCAAGTCGAAAATTTGCTCAAAAAATTCCCAAAGTATGAAGTGGTTCAGATCCTAAGAGAGGGGAATATAGAGGCAGATAAATTAGCCCGGATAGCAAGTGCTGTAGAGGGTAATTGGTCAGGTGATATAGTGCTACTAAATGCTGATACAAAATCTTACTTTTTGGAAGTAAATATTGTAGAAAAAACATTTGATTGGAGAATGCCCATTATCCTAGCCTTAAGATCCGGCAAGATCCCAGAAGGTCCAGGAGCCCTCTGAAAATCCATGTTGGTTAGATTTTTCCTAATGGGAAATTTCTTATATCGAAGATCCTTCACGCATCCATATTTAAGATGTCTCTCCGAGCAAGAAGGGGAATATATTTTCAGAGAAATCCATGAAGGATGCGCAGGAGGGCATACAGGTTTCAAAGATTTAGCTAGAAAGGCTCTGAGGGCCGGTTTCTTCTGGCCTAGCATGGAAAAAGATGCTAAAGACTTGGTAAAAAAATGTGATAATTGTCAGAGGCATGGCAGATTGATTCATAAACCAGCAGAAGAATTGGGAGTGATGTTTTCCCCATGTCCATTTGATAAATGGGGCATCGATATCGTGGGTAAATTCCCAACTGCCCCAGGTGGTAGAGTTTTCCTTATTGTAGCTGTGGATTACTTCACAAAATGGGTAGAAGCCGAAGCAGTGGTGAAAATCACTGAACAAGCCATTCGAAAATTCTTGTGGAAAAATATTTGTTGTCGATATGGAATCCCTAGGATTTTGGTATCTGATAATGGAACACAGTTCAATGGATCATTAATCCGAGCTTGGTGTCAAGAGATGAAAATTGAGCAAAGGTTTGTGGCTGTAGCTCATCCTCAAGCGAATGGGCAAGTTGAAGTCACTAACAGAACCCTCCTTGAAGGGATAAAAGCTAGATTAGAAAAGGCTATGGGAAATTGGGCGGAGGAATTAGATTCTGTACTTTGGTGCTATAGAACAAGCCCCAAAACAGCTACTGGTGAAAGTCCTTTTAATTTGGTTTATGGATCTGCAGCTGTGATACCAGCAGAGGTGAGTATTGAGTCGCACCGGATCTTGGCATATGAGGAAAATCAGAATATAGGGCTCTTAAGAGAGAACCTCGATTTAATTGAGGAATTGAGGGAGAATGCTCGCATCAGGTCTGACAAATACAAGCAGCAGATACGTAATGCTTATAATAAGAAAGTGCAAGTGCGCAGATTTGGAAAAGGAGATCTGGTACTCCGAAGAGCAAATGCTCTCAAACCTACAGGCAAGTTAGAACCAAATTGGGAAGGGCCATATGTGATTACTGAAGTTCTAAAAGGAGGAGCATATGAGCTGAAAGATGCAGAAGGGAGAGTCCTGCCTAGGCCTTGGAATATTAATAATCTAAAGAAATATTATGCATAAATTAGTGAACTTTTGAAAGATCATTATTGTAGAGGGCACCCATTTGCTGAAAGTATTTTAATGAAATGGGAATATTTCCTTTTGAATTTCGCTTATTTTGGCAAACTTATAAATTATATAAATTATAATTCCCTCGATCACCTTATAATTTACTTGGGGCGGGAGTAGGGTATACCCTCTACACCATGTTGTACAAGGCAAATATCTATTTCGTAAAATTGATTCTTTTTCAAAGCATTTATTCATAAGCTTCTGGAAAAAAGGGATAAATATCCATAAGGACGGTAGATCCGAAAAGAGGATATGTTCCAAAGTAATTTGTGAATAAAAAATCTCTTTCCAGATTTAGGGAAGAAAATAAAAAAAAAATAAAAAATCATCAGTTGATAAAGGACTTGATCCGAACTAGCCAAATTGGTTAAAAAAAAAAAAAAAAAAAACAAAAAGAGATAGAGAGAGAGAGAGGCAATTTGTGGGCCTAATAATAAACCCATTAAAGACTCATAATGCGCAAATAAAATAAGTTTTGTTAAGATCCTCATTTACAGATCCTAGCTAATAGATCTAGTTAAACATCTGCTCTTGAAAAATACAGATGGTCAATTGGTATTCTACTAAACAACGGAACAGTTAAAATATATCCAAAATACTAGTCTAAGCATTACATGATAAGTCCATAAAGAAAAATACAAGTAATAAAAGATGAGAAAAATCAGGAGGAAGGGTCTGCATCAGCCCCTTGAGCACCAGGTTCGGTGATGGTGATGGGAACATTTGGAATAATATCCTTAGAGTAAGTTCCCGCGTGAGTGCCAGCGAGGACAGAAGGTTCCTCTATGATCTGAGAATTTGCCTCAGAAAAAGAAGGCATTACCAGCTCTGGCGATCTTGAAATATTTTCTTGCAGAATTGAGTCTCGTGAGGAGGTTTGCCTCTGCAACAGACGTTGACGAAAAATCAAAGTGACTAGTTGCTCGGCTTCTGCTAGCTCTTGCTGAATAGTAGGAAGGATATTTTCCATCTAAAAAAAAAAAACAACAACAAACAAACACATTATTAATAATAAAAAAAAGAAAATAATAAAGATAATAAGCAGAAGTATATACTTCAAAAGAAGAAGTAAAGAGCACTTGACTGCCAAGAAAGATAATAAACAAATAAGAAAGAAAGAGGCATTATCTCGTCAAAAAGCCCCTGAAGGAGCTCGAGTTTTCCAGCTTTTGCTTCGAGCACCGGGAATAAAATCTCTTCCCAAGAAGGGAAGGGGTGAGCATTTGCAGTGGGAGAAGACAATACGCATGCAGCTTCACGAAGACATTTTAAATACCATAAATTGGTAGGACTATCTGGAACATGCGATTCCAAGGTAGGAGTAGATTCGCGGAGCAGTTCAAAAAGTGCCTCTGGCTCAATCTCTGACATTCGCTCATCATCTAATTTCAATTGGGTAAAGTAAGAATCTACAACAGTCACTATCCAGTGCACCAAAGGAGTTTTCATCCTTTCCCAAAAATAAGAAGAATGTAGGAAATCTTCTATTAAACCTCCTACCAAAATCTTTAAAAAGGCTTGGCCTGGTGGAGTCTTTAGCAAATATGATTTGCACAAGAATGCACCTTGCATCTGCCCATGAAAAAAACCCTCTTTTCTACCCGTCTCCACACCTTTGTTGAAAGCAGTTTCCCCAACTTGTCTTACCTCTTTCTTATGCTCTTCAGAAGCATTCGCCATAGAAGCCTTAGTTGCCTCATAGATTGTAGTCAAATCTGTCACTTGGTTTTGCAGTTTTGCTTTTTCCGTTTCCACTTTCTCCAAAAGGCTTAAATTGGAATGCACCAATGCTTCGCGTTCAGTATCCCTTTGTTGCAGGCGCTGCACTTCCACCTCCAAATCGGCTATCTTTTTCTTCATGGCTTTAACATCCAAGGAAGAATTTTCATCTACAATATTTTGTAGCCGAGAATTCTCCTCCCTCAAGCGTTTAACGCTATTCGAAAGCTCATCAATGTGAGATTGCATCAGCTCATAAGATTGAGCTCGATGACTCTGCATGGCTCTGTATCCCATAGCCAAACAATAAAATAAAACATATATATATATATATATAAGATTCGTTATCAATCAATACGGATCACCTATAAAAAATGGTAAAATAAAAGAGAATAGGGAAAAGGTTATACCTTCAGTTCGCAAATGGCGGCTTTATTCTCTAAATCTGCTGAAGAATATCGATCTAATTCTAGCCAATCTTCAGCCCTAAGGAGACTCGCAATTAATAAAGAACTAGAAGGACCTTCAGCTTCGATCAATTGATATTTATGGAGTTGGATGAGTAAGAAGCATAAGGGCAGGCCAGACCCTTATCTCTTAAAGCCTTGACTAAGGGAGGAATTACTACAGGAGTTTCCAGGGCGCCTTTAGGGGGATGAGGGATATTGATTGGTTGGAAAGGGTTAATTAGAGCTGGTAAATGCGAATATTTCTCCTTAGATAAAGGAGGGGAAGGAAGGCAGGAGCTAACTGATAGAGATTTATCAGAAGCAAGTTGGGGAGGAGTAAATGTCACAACCGAAGTGTCAGAAGTTTTATCTCCTATTTTCTTGTTTGTGCCAGCAGAAGGGTTAGGTTTGTTCCTAGTGTAAATTTGAGAGGCAGAAGAGCGATTTCTCTTCCGAGAGAGGCTCGGAAAATCCTCTTCTCTCAATGGGGGAGGTTCCATGGTAACAGCATCTAAGTTTACCATAAAGTCAGGAGCCGCATCTAGTAGAGGGGATTCTTCACTAGAATCAATACCTAAAGCGGCATCAACCCCAGGTGCTAGAGGATGAGGGATTTTCCTAGAAGAAGAAGAACCTTGCCCTTTCAAGGGTATGGATTGAGGCGAAGAGACTTGCAGTTTAGAAATGGTAGGATTAGCAGGCGCTTGCAAGGGGACTTGTTCCCTTTGTGCTTTGCGAGCTGCTACCCTTTGTCGAAGTTGCTCCTTGGCTTGTGCACCTAAATCGGCTGTCATCTTTTGATGAATTTGCTCCTTAGCTCGTGTTGGAAGTAGAATTTGTGAACAGAATTAAAGAAGATTAAGAACACAGATCGGCCCCAGCCGCCCCAGCCTCCAGGCTTAAGAATAAATCTCCTCCCTTTTTATTAATGAAGTCTGTCCTATTTAAACTAATACCCTAGGGTTGGTTCGACTCTCTTATGCGATACGGGAAAGAACCAACAAAGAAAACCCGTAAAAGAGCTTATAAAACGCTCGACCCAATTACAAAAATAATTCAATAACTAAATAACTCAGGAATACTAAACTACTATAACCAAGCCCACGAACGTGAGCTCCGGCCCAATCCCACGCCTTCACATCTCCCGTCTCATCCGATACACGATCAAGGGCTTAGGCCCACGCACCCCATACAAGCTATCCTCAAGCTCCTCTTCTCGGTCCCCTTCTTCACTATCTCGCTCCATATCAACTCCGTCGCCCTTCGAAACAACCTTGTCCCCAAGGTTGAAGTCCGGAAATTGTCCACAAAAGGTTGGTACATCAATCCACGTGGCATCATCATCTTGTTGCCCAATCCATTTAACTAACACCTGGTCCTCCTCACTCTGTCCTCTCGTCACCTTCCGCCAAGCAAGAATAGTATCCGGTTCCAGCACCGGTGGAATAGGGAGCTCCAACGAGTCCGGCAATTCATCTGCCACCGGATGATCCCCCACCACACGTCGTAACTGCGAGACATGAAACACCGGATGTATCCGACTAGACTCCGGTAACTTCAGCCTATACGCCACCTTTCCAATGCGCTGCACTACTTCAAATGGCCCGAAAAACTTCGCCGATAACTTGTGTTGGGGCCCCGTTCTACTCGTTGTGCGGCGGAATGGCCTTACCTTCAGAAAAACACGATCCCCTACAGCAAACTCCACCTCCCGCCGCCGTTTATTAGCCTGCCGCGACATGTCCTGCTGTGCCCGGTGCAAATTTTCACGCAGCTGGCGCAAAACTTCATCTCTGCTGCACAGTGTATCAACCACCGCGGCTACAGTGCACTCACCCGGCAAGAAGCGCTGCAAGGACGGTGGTGGACGTCCATATACCACCTCGAATGGAGTCATTTTCGCCGAAGTTTGATACGACGTATTGTACCAAAATTCTGCCCATGCCATCCAACGAACCCATTGACGAGGTTGCTCACTAGTGAAGCAACGTAAATATGTCTCCAAAACCCGATTGATCACCTCCGTTTGACCATCCATCTCGGGATGATACGCCGTGCTATACTTCAATTGAGTGCCCGACTGCGAGAATAATTCCTTCCAAAAGGAACTAACAAACATGGAGTCCCTGTCACTCACTATCGATTTGGGAATGCCATGAAGACGGACCACCTCTCGAACAAAAATCTCAGCCACCGAACGCGCCGAGATTGGATGCTTCAAAGCCATGAAGTGGGCATATTTCGATAACCTGTCCACCACCACAAGAATCACCAAAAACCCTTTCGACTTGGGCAAGCAAGTAATAAAGTCCATGGAAATATCCTCCCAAATTCGTTCCGGAATCGGCAGCGGCTGTAAGAGGCCCGCCGGTGACATCGCTTCATATTTCATCTTCTGACAAGTCAAACATCTTGCTACATACTCCTTAACCCATTGAAACATACCCTTCCAATAGACGTTACTCGCGATCCGCTGATAGGTGCGATATACTCCCGCGTGACCACCCGAAGGGGAGTCGCCGGTATCCCTTCTCTCTGCGTCGCCTCCTCCTTCGCGATTCTCTCCCCCCCTGTCGTTGTTTGATTCATGCGTCCCACTCGACGAAACCTTCTTCGTCTCCAATTCCTTCACCACGGTAGCAAGGGATGTTGAAATCGCCACCAAACTCTCCTGCATGGCCTTGAGTTCCCCACGGATTAGGGCGTTGTCTTTCTCCAGTCCGTCCATTCGTTCGGAAACGTCGCGAATCGTCATTGCGTGAGATTGGGATCCGGCAGGTCGGACCAATTGTTGGAAGTAGAATTTGTGAACAAAATTAAAGAAGATTAAGAACACAGATCGGCCCCACCCGCCCCAGCCTCCAGGCTTAAGAATAAATCTCCTCCCTTTTTATTAATGAAGTCTGTCCTATTTAAACTAATACCCTAGGGTTGGTTCGACTCTCTTATGCGATACGGGAAAGAACCAACAAAGAAAACCCGTAAAGGAGCTTATAAAACGCTCGACCCAATTACAAAAATAATTCAATAACTAAATAACTCAGGAATACTAAACTACTATAACCAAGCCCACGAACGTGAGCTCCGGCCCAATCCCACGCCTTCACATCTCCCGTCTCCTCTGATACACGATCAAGGGCTTAGGCCCACACACCCTATACAAGCTATCCTCAAGCTCCTCTTCTCGGTCCCCTTCTTCATTATCTCGCTCCATATCAGCTCGAGCATTCAATGCATCGCTAAAATCCATACCTATGTCAATAAAAAATAAAATAAATAAATAAATTAATTATGTCTCTTAGATGAATTTAAAAACAAGAAGTAGTTTCTATCCCTATAAGGGATGCAGATGCTCAAAGGCATCACAAGAAGATAGTAGAAAATATAGATACAAATAATTACCCATCTCTTGGGACCAAGGAGTTCCTGGTTTTAAACCAAAAAAGGACAAGGCCTTTTCATTATTCACCAATTCCTTGAGAAGAAGATGATCCTTGTCATAAACTCGTAGCAAAGCATTTAGCAACCGTGACTCATCCGAAGTCAATTTCGGGGCTACAGGAGGTGCAGATCTCAAAGAAAGCTCACGGTATAAGGAAGCTTGAAAAATTTCCCAAGGTCTATCATCAGGAGGAAGAACCACTATGTAGCTACGATGCCATGACTTATCTAAAGAAGAATATTTCCCGTAGAATTTAGAAAACCAAGGCATTGGCGAGAAATGAAGATGATAGCCCCTGGGTCGAACATAATGACATTTGAAGAAAAGGAGAGCGGTATCCTTAATACCTTCAAGAGTCAGTATCATATGAAAAAAGACGGCTTTCCTAAAAGAGGTAGGACTCAATTGAATCAGAGGAATTTCATAAAGCTTAGATAACCTCACAAAGAAAGGAGGAATAGGAAATCGAAGGCCCACTTCTAGTTGGGCAATCCAAAAGATTTTCCCTCGAGGGCGAGGTATTAGAGGACGCTCCCTTTCCCCGGGAACATGGAAAGTATATGCTAGGGTATTACCCATTCTCGCTAAAAATTTCTTATTCAAATCATTCTTCGTAAAGAAAGATTGACTGTAATTTGCTAGAGAGATAGGAGGCGGACTAGGTTTCTTTAACCTCTTGGGAGGAGGTGCTTCCTCTTCCATAGGAGAAGAAGGAGGCACACTCGAGGAGGATGACATACTGGCAAGTAAAAGAGGAAAATCGGAAAGTCAGGAAAAGAAAGTACCTGCAATGGCAAAGAATCGCCCAGAATTAGAGGAAGACGAAGAGGAATTTCTTTCTCTGCATTTCCCCAAACCTTTCAAATAAATCGGAATGAAAAAGATAGAGTTGGAGAAAGTAGGGATGACGGCTTTCAAATTGGGGCAATGGGAAAGTAAATAAAATGCATATATATACTTATCATATATATATAGATGCATGTATAACGAAATTACAGCCAAAAGAATTAAGGACGGCAGATCCTGAAAATATATCCTAATAATTTTGTAATTGAGGCATTTTATCAAACACTTGTTAGGCGCAATTTCAAGTGAGTCTTGTTCAGATTATTAGATAGTTTCAAAGATCCTACTATCAATCATGGAAATTTAGTTGAAATTACGACAATAAGATTACAAAAAAAAAAAAAAAAAAAACATACGGCAGTGAGGATGAGGTGGACGAGTTCAACTCACTTTTGACTACGATAATCTCATCTGCGTTAACAAGACCTATCTTGATGCCTGAGGGAAAAGGAGGCTCTGATGCTATTCGATATCGGTTGCTCCGAGAGAGTTGAGAAGAAATGATGAAAGAGGAGGGAAAAGGAGGCTCTGATACTATTCGATATCGATTAATTATATTATTTTATTTATATAATTAAACCTAGAGTGTAAGCTCGTTAAAGACGTCTGGGATATAAAAAATGAGCTTGTTAGGATCTGCAAAAGTCAGATCCTCACCCACATGTCTAAATTCAGTTTAGCTTCTGCTTTGGAAGAATGCAGATGCTAGTCTTTATTTCATTAAATAATGGGATTATATTCCCAAACACATGACTTACATATATTGGCTATAAACCTAAGAAGAATGTTCTATATATATATATATTAACGGAATATCGTAGTGATGATTTAATCTCTTGGGAAAAGACAAAAATACCCCTTTCGGTTGATAAATATTCACTTCATTACTATCCTCGATGTTCAACTATAAATAAGAGGTGATAGGTATTTCCGAAGGTACGCTCTCTTTTTATTTTCTAAGTTACACAATCACACACTGAAGAGGTTTTTCTCTCCGAAAACCTTTGTAACTTCACTTTCAGTTCTAAAACTGACTTGAGCGTCGGAGGTCCTTCCCGGAGGACCCCCAACCACTCCTCCGGTGTTGTTTTGCAGGCTTTCATAGCTACGGAAGGTAAAGAGAAGCGGGTTTCTTGAAGATATTCTACTATATTTCTAGGAACTTCAATTCCTTAACACTTCTAGTGTTTTCATTCAAAATGTTAGATCCATTTGGGTTTCGACTTTTATGGATCTCGTTGAAGATCTTAGACCCAGATCTATCAATGCATTGTCTATTAAGTGTTTGTTAAAATGCTTATATGAAAATAATATAAGTGTGTGTCAACTCTTATAGATTTTTTTTTTAATAAATAGTGTGGCCCGACGGGTAACCCGGGCCCCAGAGTTTTAGGGTTAGGGTCAAGATTTTCTAGCCCGAAAAAAAAACCCAACCCGATTGAGCCCGGACCGATTAACCCACAGCCCGACAGGGTTGACCCAAACCCGCTCGGGTTGGCCCCGATTGACATCCCTAGTAAGTAGCCTGTGGATTGCAGGAATCTAATAAATGAATATAGAATAATATTTAAACGATGACTTCTTAATTTTTTTAATTAAAAATCTATAAAATATTCTTTTTCGTTATTCCCTTTTTCAAGAAAAAAAAATCACTTCCAAATGCACGCTATATACACTTGTCAATGCTAAACTTCATCTTAATTCTCAAATCATAGCTCTCAACAATTCATGATCAATAAGACTTAGAAATTAGCTCCAAAAATAATACTTCAATTTGAACTAAAACCACAGCACTCATTCCACCATCATCGAATTCGCTTTGACGACATCTTGAAGAAACGACGTCGCATTCAAGAAAGACGAACCCCCTTCTTCAAACGCCCCTTTGGCCATTTTTGCAAGCTCTTCACTTCTCTTCCTCCTCTCAATCCCATCCTCACTCTCTTCCATCAATTTTCCTATAGCATCTTTCACTCTCTCTCTCTTCACCAAATCTTGCCTATGAGCGAAGCTCTCCACCCCAATTCGAACTCCGATCTCCAACACATCCACGATCATCTTCTCATTGTAGAACTGCTCCGCAAACATCGGCCACGTCAGCATCGGGACCCCGGCGGACGTGCCTTCGAGAGTCGAGTTCCATCCGCAGTGCGTCAGGAACCCTCCGACGGAAGGGTGGGATAGAATCATGACCTGCGGGGCCCACCCCCGCACGATCAAACCCTTACCTCTTACTCTGTCCTCCAATCCCTCCGCCTCCAGCCACTCCTCCACTTCTCTTGAATTGCTCTCTTGTTTTCTGATAATCCATATGAATGGAGAACCGGATTCCTCAAGCCCTAGCCCTATCTCTTTTATCTGCTGCAGGGATAGAGAGCACAGGCTTCCGAAACAGGCGTAGATAACGGATTTCCTTTCCATGGAGTCGAGCCACGTGAGGCAGTAGTGCTCGTCGATGGAGGCCTCATTCCCTCTCCTGAATCTCTCCGAACCGTCGCGGTTAGAGAGAGAAACCGGGCCCACGGTCCACACGTTTCCTCTCTCCTCCCTGCAGGCCTCAACGTACCACGGCTCCAGCTCTTGGAAGCTGTTGACGATGGTGCCCCGGTTTGATGATGGAGTCCGGTCGGAAGGTGAATCCTCGGTGGCGACACGTGGCAGCTGGTTATTGGTGAACTCGATTCTGTGAGGAACGTCGGGGACTAAGAAAGGCAGGGAATCGGAAACTGCGGTCTCTTGAATTCGAGTAGCCTTCTTGGAGCAATGCAGAGTGAAGCACGACACCGTTTCGAAGACGTAATGGGGGATTCCCAAGGCGGCGGCGATTTCCTGCGTCCATGAAATGGCGCTGGTGGAGATGATGCAGTTTGGCTTGGGGTTTAGTTCCTGAATTAGGGTTTGGAGGGGTGATCGGAGCAACTTGACGGCGGTGAAGAATTGGTGGGCTAGATCGAGGGAGGTGAGGGTGTCAAGATTCTCGCAGCCGTCGGGCAATCCGGCTTCGCGGCAGGGGAAATGGAGGGGGAACATCTGGATTCTGAGATTCTGGGCAGCGGCGCTGTCGATGATGGATTTGTAGCGCTCGGCGTTGAGCGGCGTGGTGACGATTGAGATGGAGGTGCCGCGGCGGGCGAGGGATTTGGCGAAGTCGATGAGGGGAATTATGTGGCTCTGTGACATTAGTGGGATCATCAGGAAGTGAAGCTGGGCCATGAGATGAGGTCTAGTGAGAGAGAGTGAATTAAAGCTGTGGATTGTTAATTATGCATAAATGATGGTGGATGGAGCTTGTATTTATTCAGTGAAGAAAAAAAAAAATTAGTTGAACTGATAGGAAATCTTCTAGAAGGATGTTTGTGCAGCTGTGAAGTGTTGGGAAATAATGCAATCCTATTTTCATAATGGGTAAATCTATTCGGATCAATTTGATCCGGATCAATAGGGATATAATTGTCATAATTCCAAAAACGAAAATGTGATTTACCTAAACTAACCTTATTGAAGTTATAAAATTCTGAAACAAATTGAATATGAAAATGAATTAAATTTTCTCTTTTTTCAATAAAATATTCAAACTTCATTTATTTATCTATAATAACTTCAATGTGACTTCTTCTCTCCGCCATTAACTCCAATCTTATCCTAGCAACTCCCTACTCCGCATTCCACTTCCACCACCACACATGTAGCAAATATACAGGCAATTAATGCACATACTTATAACCACAAAAGTATATAATTAACATCAATTTATATGTATATTACGATATTAATAATTAATTTAACGTAATACTGCTCATAAATTAGAAATGTGTGTATTTGTATATGTGTATGTCTATCTTTCTGGAATTAATAGTACTTCGTATATAGTATATATCTATCGTATTATATGCTAATGGAATAATGTATTTAATATTAATATGTTACTAAAAAATATTTGATTTTTTATAAAATAATTGGTTTGTTGTAGTAATATAAACTATCATAGTGAAATAACAAAATTAACTATATTTAGAAATTACTATTAGTGGGTATTTACTTTGAGTGATTAGGCTGGACTGACTAATTTATCTGGTCTAATCACATGTTTACTTTGTAAGATTAAAAATAAAATATATTCTAAGATCCGGTATTGGCCCTCACATTATCCCTTAATTTAATACTCAGTACTAACTATGGGATATCCATCCCACCAAAATACATGGGATTAAAATAATCATATCTCATCCTATAGGTTTAGTCATATCCTTCAAAGTAAATGCACCCTTATAATGCATTTTTACTAATGAGTCGATTAATTTGGACTGTAGACCATAAAATGATCAATTTAATGCTTAAAATATTTTCTTATTGTGTGTATTGCAACTACGCTTACGTCAATAAAAATCGTAGACCATACTAAGATTAATTATCCAAATATATTCTTAGTTCACACACCATAACTAATTTTTTCTATACGAACTAAACAATATATATATAGTGAAGTCTAAAAATATACAAAAATTTGATAATTTTACAAATTCATGGGGGTGTATTCATGTAACAGCCCGAATCCTACTATTTTTTTTAAAACTACTTCAAGTTATTTATTTTAAATTTCATGAATACTTTATTAATGTCGAGCTTGTTTAATTTAGTCTAAGTCACGCCCCTAGTGATATTTTGTTCAAAGCGGAACTAAGAAATTAACATTTATAGAGGTGTTGCCTTGTAGCAATAATTATTCAAATCATATTTCAAAGTATTAAGCTTTATATTTTAGTTAGTTAATTGAGGGCTTGAGTTTAGTTAATTTATTAATTGCTTGGGCCATTTTTGTTGTTTGTCGATAGTTGGGCCGTTCAACATTTTAGCTTACTTTTAATCCAATAATAGTTATAATATTTGAAGAAATCAAAGAAAAATAAAAGAAGCTTAGGCGGTGGAGAAAGAAATATCTGCAGATTTTCACCCAATCTGTAAATCTCATTTTCTCCCAACACTCCCATTCGCATCTTCTCCCTGATAGGATATGGCCCAGCACCTAGGCCCAAAGCATTAGGCCCAATATAATTGGGTCCCGACAGTTAAGCTCGGCCCAACTGAAGATAGACTCCACCAAGACAACCAAGACTCCTACATCGACTACAACTCAAGCTCCAAGAAAGATATAGAATCTCGGTATTTATCCATAAAGGAGGAGATCAAGCCAAAGAGTCCAAATAGGAGAAGAATTCGTATTATAGTCGAACTCCATGTAACTATCTATAAATAGGGGCTTAGAATAGATTGAGAGGGGATAACAATCTTGTAAGCAACACACAGATACTAGCAATAATATCCATCCTCTCTTTTTGCTCCATGGACGTAGATCTATTCCAGTAGATCGAACCACGTAAATCCTTCGTGTCCTTTTATTTTCGTGTTCATTAATTTCTCATCTACGTAAATTAAACAACCTTGGAAAACAAGATCGATCACTGGCGCCGTCTGTGGGAACCTAAAAATTTGTGAATTCCGATCAAAGTTTTCTAGGCAAACGATAGCCATGACGAGACCAACACGATCAACCGCCGCTGCCAACAAGGAAAAGGGGACTAAACAAACCGGACAAGATCAGACAGCAAATCCACCAGTCCGGGAAACAGAAATCCCCGAAGCAGAGGCAAGCCAAGTGCAAGATCAGAATCTTGCAGCGAACAAACGACCCGGGAAGGAACTTGTGAGAGACCAAACCCCAAAGGGCCACGTCGATCATGTTCCGTTGGACAAGTTCGGCAATCCGATCCACCGTGACGGAGAAGGTCGTGACAGCAGCAAGGAAGATAACCGTGCCAACTCCCAGCAAGAATTTGACGACGCTGTAAAAGCGTATCTGGCGAAAAATTAGCAAGATTTCTTAAAGTTCATCAAGTAGCAGAAAGCTCATAGCCGAGGAGGAGAGCATGAAGCTGTGTCCATATCGAGGCACCGGCAAAAGTCCCCAAGCATCAGGATCCTAGACGCACGGGACGCCGGGATTCCTCCTAGGCGATTTGCTGATGATCGCCAAGGGAACTATAATCGCGTCTCACCTCGGCGTTGTGAGGACAATTACCGAGGCAGGAGATTCGACGTTTATGGGATGATCTCTACTCCTTTCACTAACCGGATACTCTACACACCTCTCCCTTCTTCGTACAAGGTGCCACCGGTGAAGCCGTACAACGGATTGTGTGACCCGCATAACTTCCTTTCCCAATTCCAATACAACATGCTCAATCAAGGGCTCAATGACGACATCTACATGTGCAAAGTGTTCCCGGAGCTGTTAGTTGATAATGCTCGCATGTGCTTCGATAGCTTACCACCTCGGTGTATCAACTCCTATGACGAGCTGATGCAGGCCTTTGAGCGGAGATTTTTCCAAATGGCCGAGCCCAAAACCACTGCGGCACACCTACTCACCATAAGGCAAGGGCGAGGCGAGTCTATCAGCAACTTTATGACCAGATTCAATAAAGAAAGTCTAAAAGTTAATCGTCTGACTGATGAGGTCTTTATCTCGGCCTTCCAGAATGCTATCCAGTCCGGCGCCCTATACAAGGAGCTCGTAAGGAACGAGCCTCATACGGCGAGGCAATTATGGAATATCGCTGATCAGTTCGCAAAAGTTGACGAAGTCGACAGGCGCAAGTGCAAAGCTGATAAGGCCGAACCGTCGGACCGGAAGAAGGAAGATCGTAATGACTGAGGTCAAGGCTGCCGAAGTGCCCTCGACAGACTCTAGTGGGCACCAATTGAATCCCGGCTTGGACCTCGGCAAAACTAGGAAAAGAGTTAGTTCACGCCGTTGATGAGGCCGAGGACAGAAATCTATGAGCTACACGCTAACATGTTCGAGAAGCCTCAGCCCATGTCACGAGGAGGGTTGAAATGCCGATCCACGAACAAGTATTGCCGCTTTCATGAGGATTACGGCCATGACACGGAGGACTACAGGAACCTGGCTGCAGATATCGAGCACTTGGTGCTTGACGGTACCCTTAAAAAGTACCAAAGTCGCGGCCAATACGAAGCCCGACCTCAGGGCAAAGGAAAGTGCAAGAACAGAAGGGGGAAAAACTGTGGCCCCCATATGGACAAGAAGCCGAAGCACGAGGATGAAGACGAAGACGAGGACCAACGTCAGTTCGACAGAATCATTACAGCCATCACTAGGCTCCCTCAAGGAGCCATAAAGTCATCACTTAAGGCCGAGGCCCGAAGTCCCCAGACTGACGAACCTTCACAAAAAAGGTTCAAAAAGGATGAGGCCATTACATTCTCTGAAAAAGACCCAGTGCCGTCAACCATACCTCACCAAGATGCCATTGTGATCGAGGCCGTGGTGGCCAACAAGCTTGTTCAACGAGTATTCATCGACAGTGGAGCTTTGGTAAGCGTACTCTTTAAGGATTGCTTCGAGAAGCTAGGGGTCAAAGAGGCGCGCCTCGCACCGGCGCTGATCCCCCTAAAAAGCTTCGTCCAGCAAGAGATGCAAACAGAAGGAATCATTCAACTCCCCGTTACAGTGGGAAAACATCCATTGTCCTCCACCAAAGTGAAACTTTTTCGTCGTGAAGGCCAGCTCTCCCTACAACATCATTCTAGGAAGAGATTGGTTGGTGGCGGTGAAAGCAATCTTCTCGGCATACCACTTGACGATCAAAATCCTGTCGAGGGGCGGGGTGATCGTAATTCGAGGTGATCAGAAGTGAGCCAAAGAGTGCATTCAGATCGCCCTACGAGGTGTCAGAACACCTCAGCACCCACAAGCATAGTAACCACAGAAACCCGAGGAGTTGGAGCTGGAGAAGGCATATGTATTTGACGAGCCAGTAGAAGACGTCACACTGTTTGAAGACAACCCGTCTAAGGTTGATAAAGTAGGTTTTGCTGGCGGAGCCGAACTCCAAAAGCAGATCGTCCAACTTCTTCAGGAATATGGAGATGTCTTTGCTTGGTCACCACTGAACATGACCGGGGTGGCACCAAGTATTATCACATACCGGCTGAACATTGACCCAGGAGTAAAACCAGTTTGGCAAAAGCAGCGAATGTTCACAGCAGAGCGGAACCAAGTCATCTCTGATGAGGTGCATCAACTCTAGAAGGCGCAGATACTCTTCGAGGTCAAATATCCGACGTGGATAGCAAATCCGGTGATGGTCAAAAAGCAAGGAGGAGGGTGGCGGATGTGTATCGACTACACTGATCTCAACAAATACTGCCCCAAGGACTGCTATCCCCTCCCCAACATCGACAAAAAAGTCGAAGCCCTCGTCAGCCATAATGTCTTCAGCTTCCTAGATCTGTACAAAGGGTACCACCAAGTCCTCATGAGTGATGAGGACGCGCCAAAAACAACTTTTATTACAGACTTCGGCATTTATGCGTACAAGAAGATGCCTTTCGGACTCATGAATGTTGGGCGACTTATCAAAGAATGGTCGACAAAATATTCGAGCCTCATATCGATAAGAACATAGAGGTGTATGTGGACGACATCGTCGTCAAAAGTAAAGAGCCGACTACTTGCGTTGACGACCTCAAGGTCGTCTGCGGCCTCCTTCGCAAGGTGAACCTTAAGCTAAACCCCGAGAAGTGTACCTTCATGGTCCGATCAGGAAAATTTCTTGGTTGCTGGGTTTCTCAAGAAGGGTTGAAAGCCAATCCATCCAAAGTCTGAGCCATCCAAGAAATGAAGGTGCCAGAAACCATTCATAATGTGCATAAATTGACGGGCTGCTTGGCCGCGCTAAGTCATTTCTTGTCTAAAGCCGCTGAAAAGCAGCTCCATTTCTCAAGATTTTGAAAAAAGCGCCAGATTTCGAGTGGAAAGACGAATACAGGTCGGCATTCGAGGAGCTCAAGAAGTACCTTGCGAATCTCCCGACTTTATCCGTTCCAAAGGAGGGAGAAGTCCATTCCCTATACCTCTCAGCCTCGGATGAGGCCATAAGCGCGGTGCTAGTTCGGGAGGAAGGACATCGGCAGCTGCCTATCTACTTCATCAGCCGAGTACTGAAAGGGCCGGAGACGAGGTACCAACCACTTGAGAAAGTTGCGTTCGCATTGGTAAATGCTGCAAGGAGATTGCGACCTTACTTTCATGCGCACCCCATACAAGTCCTGACCGACCTGCCACTTCGACAAGTGCTGACCAAACTAGAAGTGTCGGGAAGGATTGTAAAATGGGCAATCAAGCTCGGCGAGCACACCATCTCTTTTTGCCCATGTCAAGCCATCAAAGGTCAAACCTTAGCGGATTTTCTAGTGGATGCAAAATTCACAGAAGTGCCAAAGCCGACCGAATCCTCCCCAAACAAAACCGATGCCGAAGCTCTGACCGAACCACCAAAAGATTGCTAGAAAGTCTACATGGAAGGAGCTTCGGGACATTCGGGAAGCGGAGCAGGTGTCATACTCCTCAGCCCAGAAGGACAAGAGACCACTTATGCACTTCGGTTCAACTTCCCAACAACAAATAATAAGGTGGAGTATGAAGCTCTAATCGCTGGACTTCATCTATCTCAGGTCCTCCAGATACGAGCTGTTCAAGTCCACTGTGACTCTCAAGTCATAGTGAGCCATATGCTAGGAAAGTATGAGGCTAAAGGCGAAAGGATGAAAAAGTACCTCCATAAAGCCAAGAGTTTGCAAAAAGGCTTCTCATATTTCGAGTTGGTTCAAATTCCAAGGGGGAAAACAACAGAGCCGATGCTTTAAGTAAATTAACGTCATCATCTACAAGTTCTCCCGCGGAAGAAGTCAAGTACCGAAGCATAGATGAAGCCGAGGTCAACCTAGTAATTGAGGACGAGCCGAACTGGATGACCCCCTTTTGAGCATATTTGGAGAAGGGCGAACTACCCAGTGATAAGCTCGAAGCTAGGAAGATCTTAAGCAAGTCTCTGAAGTACACTCTAGAGCAAGGAGTGTTGTACAGAAATCGTATCTTCAGCCTCTCCTAAGATGCGTTGGGCCGAACCAAGCGGACTACGCATTGCGAGAAGTGCATGAAGGATCGTGCGGAAGTCACATCAGAGCTCGAGCATTGTCAAAGAAAGTAATGAGATGGGGATACTACTGGCCCACAATGTTCCAAGATGCAGTCGACCTCATGAAGAAGTGCCTGAAATGCCAAGTTCATGGGACAGTGCCGAGGCTACCCCAGACCGACCTCACAAGCATGCAAAGCCCTTGGCCGTTCGTGCAATGGGGGATATACATCGTCGGCCCATTCGACAAAGCTCCCGGACAGCTCCAGTTCCTCATCGTAGCCATCGACTATTTCACTAAGTGGGTCGAGGCTGAACCCTTGGCAAAGATCATGAGCAAGAATGCCCTCAATTTCATCTGGAAGAACATGGTTTGCTGTTTTAGTGTACCTCACATCCTAGTCTCGGATGATGGGACGCAGTTCACAGACAGGACATTCAGGGAATGGTGTGAAGGACTTCATATTAAATAGAAGTTCACTTCGGTAGCTCATCCTCAAGCAAATGGCCAAACCGAAGTCACCAACTGGACGATCATCAAGGGACTCAAAACTCGCCTAGATAAAGCCAAAGGAGATTGGGCAACGAACTTACCCCAAGTCCTATAGTCATACCGAACAACTCCCCGGACCTCGAACGGTGAAACGCCCTACAATTTGGTGTACGGAACCGAAACAGTGATCCCGGTAGAGATAGGCCTGCCAAGCCCCCGTACTATCAACTTCTCAGCCGAAGACAATGAAGAAGGCCTCCGAACCAATCTGGATTTGTTAGAAGAGAAGCGAGAGCTCGCCTACATAAGGGAAGCCAAGTACAAGCAACAAGTAGCTCGGTACTACAACCAAAGAGTAAAGTAACAGCAATTCCAAGTAGGCGAGACCTCGTACTTCGAAATAACAAAGTCAGTAAAGCGGAAAGGCTCGGCAAGTTGGAAGCCACATAGGAAGGACCGTACCGAGTTGAAGAAGTCCTCGGCAAAGGGTCGTACAAGCTCGCCCACTTATCCGGTGAGCCAATACCCCGTACATGGCACATTACTCATTTAAAGAGATACTTTACATAAGTGGCTGAGAGTAATGTTTAAGTCCATTTAGTTTGTCTAGGTTGCAAGTCAAGTCGTTTTATGATTTTTGTTCTCTTTCGAACTTTAGTTTTTCTATTAATAAATTCTTTATTTTTCCTTTAATTTGTTTGGTCTTGCATATCTCATTTTGCATTTATGAATATTACTACTCCACTTATGCATATTATCTCATCCTTTTCATTTAAAACCCTGACGAGGGTAACTTAATATCCTTTAAAGGATAAATAAACTCCATAACCGGAGTAACATCCAAACGCGCGTAAGGAGACCACCCCTATCGATAAATTCGACAAATAAGGAACTTCGAGCCTATTTTCGTTAAAAACAAGGACGAGCTACCTTTGTTTAAAACAAGGAAGCACTACCTTCGTTAAAAGTAAGGATGAATTACCTTTGTTTAAAACAAAGATGAGCTTAACCTCGTCTTATGACGAGGACAAGCTATCTAAAGCCAAACTTCGTCTAATGACGAAGTGAGCTATCTAAAGCTAAAGTTCGTCTTATGACGAAGTAAGCTATATAAAGCCAAACTTTATCCAGTGACGAAGTAAGCCTAAACCTCGTCTTATGATGAGGTTGTGCTATTTAAAGCCTAAACATCATCTTATGACGAGGTCGTACTATCTAAAGCCTAAACCTCGTCTTATGACGAGGTCGTGCTATCTAAAGCCTAAACCTCGTCTTATGACGAGGTCATGCTATCTAAAGCCAAAACCTCATCTTATGATGAGGACGAGCCATATCAAGCCTTGTCTTCATTTAAAACAAGGAAAACTACCTTAATTAAAAACAAGGATGAAAAGCTTGAATACAAGTACATAAATTCCCATTTTATTTCATAAAAAGGAAAGGTACAATTACATCAAGAGGACGAGGAGTCAGGAGGCTGACTAAAGCTAAGTCAATCTTTTGCAAAATCTCTATTTAAGAGGTCGTCTATACTAATCCTACCTCTACCTCTACCTCGGCCACCTTGAGTCCGACATCGGGTAACTTGAGCCCCTCTACCTCGGCCCCATAAACTCGCCACCTGCCGCTCTTTATTTAAAAATTCCCGTGAGTGGCGATCGACGAACCTCGGACTACACCCAGGATTGGACAAACTCGAAGGCTCACCCTCAGCAGCAATGAGTCGAGCTAGTTTTGGTCGGCGAGCTAGGGTTATCTTGTAGACCCCGGCTACTCGCTTCAACTCGTCCACCTGTTCCTGAAGCTCCCAAGAGCCAGCTCCATAATGCTTTTTGTAGTCTTTGCATCGAGCCAGGGACTCTTTCACCTTCTCTTCCACTTCGAAAATGGTGAGTCCACCAGCTCGACTGATAATCGCTTCGTATTCCGCGTGTTCTTCACGGACTAGCTCGGCTTCTTCCTTTGCTATTTCCAACTTCTCCTCGAGCTTGAGGAACCGAGCTTGCAATTCGTCAAACTTCTCCTGAGCAGCAATAAGCTTAACTTCGGCCTCGGTTTGGAGATGACTAGCTCGGCCTTTCCAGTGTAAATTTTAGCTTCCCTTGATTCAAGAGCTCGGGTTAAATGGGATATTTGTCCAACTAATGGAGAAGTGTCAAAAAGTTAGGGAGAAGACTACAAAAGTACGAAAGAGATTTCAATTAAAGTTGGAATTTCATTAAAAGCCATTTCGGCAAAAGAAAGCGCCATCCTAGTGACGACATAATACAAGGATCTAAAAAATAAAAAAAAACTAAAAAAAAAAAAGAGAGAAGGGGATCAACCAACCCCTCCAAGATTCTCCTCTTCTTGCTGAGGCTCAGCCTCGGCATTCTTCGGTTCCTCTTCGGCCTGTCTCACCGGCTCTTGGTCTTGAATTTCGACCTCCTCAGCCAAGCTCATGATTTTGGCTTCGACCTTCAGATCTTTGTCAACCGGACAAGAGCGGATGCTTTCGGCGGTAAGGATAGTAGACAGCGAAGTAATCTTCTTCACTATCCGGAAGTCTCCCATGAACTCCGACAACACCGCCGCATGCTCGCGAAGAAGTTCGTCGGATGAAGTCACCTCATAACCATACTTAGAGTTATCTAAGTTTGGATAATCATGGGCAATCTCATCAATGACTTCTGCTTTCACGACGGTGTTCAGGACCGCCGCCAGCTCGGAAAACTTCCCCGAAAGGAAAAGCCTATCAAAAAAGGCATGAAGTACCTCCCCTTGGGAGGATGCCACCTCGGCCTTGATACCGGCCACCTTGGCCGTTTCTGAAGCCACTTCGGCCTTTAGCGTTGCTATTTCGGCTCTAGCCGCCTCAGCCGCGGCTATTTATTCAGCCATCAGCCTTTCCTGCCTCTCTGGCTTTCTCTTCGGCGGCGATAACTTTGTTCGCCAATTCTTCCTTGGCCGCCTTCACCTGGTTTAACTCCTGAGCCAATATCCTATGCTCGGTTGCTAGGTCACCGACAACCAGTTCAGCACACTGCAATGTGGATCAGCATTAAAGCAGTGAACTAGAATACTAAAGTATTCCGAAGTAAAGTTAGCTACCTCGGCAAGAGACCTCGGCGAGCCTAATACTTGATTAGAGGGTCCGCCACCCCCCACCCCGACGATAACTACGTCGGACCCAACACGCGGTTCCTTACACTGCCGTGGGGCAAGACGAAGCGGTGAACCTATATCTTGTGAGCCCATCGGAGGGGACTAAACCACCTCCATAGTTTTCTCTGAGGAGGCAGTAGAAGTTGGTTTCGAGGCATCCACAGTAAGCCTCGTCATCTTCCTGGATTTCTTAGATTTTAACTCAAAGTTCACTGCAAAACAAAGATGCCGGGGGGTTAGAACATATAAAGAAGACCCGATGTCACACAAGACATAAAACTGAGGGACCTCTTCGGATCGGTAGAAGAAGAATTTATTCTGCCAGTTCGCATTTTTGGACTTCATTTTCATTCGGAAGCTCCGAGAAGGGGAAAGGTAATACCACCCAGAAGAACTAGGCTTTAGTTGAAAAAACCTAAGGATCAACCCTAAGGTAAGCGGGTGGCCGAAGTGACCAACTTCGGAAGCCAGCCCTACTAACTGCTTAAAAGAGTTCGGCATTATTTGACTAAGAGAAATACCGAACTTTCGTAGCAGATCGGCATATACAGATGGAAGGGAAAGACGAAGACCGTAGTTTAAGCAATCTTCGTAAACAGTAAAGAATCCGTCCGGAGGCGAACAAGCCCTATCCTCCGAACGGGGAACGATGAGAAGGGCAGACTTCGGAAACAAAAATTTATCTGCGATTTCTCGAATTGAAGAGGTGTTCAAAGTCGATGAAAAATCATTAACCTTCCCATAATTCGGCACGGGAGGAATCCTAACACTACGAATAATCGGAACGGGAGAATATACTGTATAACACTCTAAATCTACATAAGGCGATGGAACAAAAATCGCCGCTGGAGAAACTGGCGGTGAAACGGACATTTCAAGGGTTTCCTCGCCTTCAGTACCACTGACTCGGGAAGAAGAAGCCATGGTAAGAAAATAACTTACTTGCGCAAATGCTGTGGATGATTCTGACAGAAAAACGAGCGGCGGCGCTGCAAATTGCGAAAGGCGGAGAGAGAGGAAATCGTGGAAAATTGGAGGATTTTGAAATTATGGGAAGTGTAAAAGATGGCGTACAAGGGAAGTTTTATCAACTTTCCGTCTTTTCACCTTCCCCACGTTCAATCACGCCCTCACTTTATCGGGATTCCAACCGATGCATTAAATAAAAAGCGACTGACACATCCCGTGTTCGGCTTCGGCAAACAATACTTACGCCACTTTTCGCCGACCTAGTCTTAATGAGGCGGTACGACCTTGACTTCATCGAATTGATTTTTCGATAGGGCCACTTTTAACTGACCTCGTCTTAACGAGGCGGTACGCGATTGACTTCGTCAATTCAACTTTTGACGGGGCAACGCACTTGACATCACTCCTACCTCAGCTATTTTCCCTAAATCACACCCTCGCTTCTACATCTTTTTAGGGGGGGGGGAGATGCGATAGGATATGGCCCAGCACCTAGGCCCAAAGCATTAGGCCCAATATAATTGGGCCCCGACAGTTAAGCTCGGCCCAACTGAAGATAGACTCCACCAAGGTAACCAAGACTCCTACATCGACTACAACTCAAGCTCAAAGAGAGATATAGAAGCTCGGTGTTTATCCATAAAGGAGGAGATCAAGCCAAAGAGTCCAAATAGGAATAGACTTTTTGTATTAAGGTCGAATTCCATGTAATTACCTATAAATAGGGGCTTAGAATAGATTGAAAAAGGAGAACAATCTTGTAAGCAATACACAGATACTAGCAATAATATCTATCCTCTCTTTTTGCTCCGTGGACGTAGATCTATTCCGGTAGATCGAACCACATAAATCCTTCGTGTCCTTTTATTTTCGTGTTCATTAATTCCTCGTCTACGTGCATGAAATACCCTTGGAAAACAAGATCGATCACTCCCCAAAACTCATCTTCTTCCCAAAGTCGTAAGAAAAATCTCATTGCAATATTCTTGAGATCAAAGCATCTTCTCAATTTTCCCTCAGCCAAACTTCAGTCGATTCTTCTTCTTCGGTCAAGCAGAATACAACAGGATCCCACCCCAATCATCTCTACTTATAGTAAGTTCTTGATCGAAATCTGAATTCTATTCCTTATACTATTGAGATTCTATTTTAGCATGATTTTATAGTATTCAGCACCATAACCAAATCCCTAATAAAGTTACAGAATTTATTATCGAATTTGTGTTCTTTAATAATAGGAAATCTTTTCACTCTTAGAACCCTACTCTTATTTCTGTAATTCATGGAAAAAGGAAAAGAAAATAGTGCATGGGAAGGAAGATTTTAGAGAGGGAGAACGAGGGGATAGGCAGGGGGTTTGTGTGCTACTGATGAGAATTGCAGCAGCCACGGCGGCAGTGCCGCCGGATTTCAAGAGGAAAATCAGAACATAATGAATAGAGTAATTTTGTAGTGCTCTATAATCGAGAAATGGGGAAATATTGAGAAAAGCGGGAGTTAAGAGAGGGCTGGGGGCGATGGACTGGATCTGTTAGTGGGCAATCGATGATTTCAAGCTAGTGATTATGGCCGATAGTAGCTTGAAACATTGGGTTTAATGTTGGGAAATTGAGATGGAATTTAGGATTATGGTTTAGTTAATCAATAAACATTTTTTCCTTCTAATTTACAGAGTTCGACTTTTATTAGAGTACATGCATTGGATTGAAGTTCTGATTAATGGATTATGGTTTGTCGAGACTTTAACATGCTTGAGAATTTAACTTCAAATTCCACTTCAGTGCTTAATGCTTATGCTTAATGTTGGGCAAATTTCACAAGCCATATTTTACTTAAGCGGTCCATTGTCCTGTTGAGGATTTAATTAGATTTCATAAAATTTCCCAGATTAAGTCATACGAGCTTCTTCTCACAGTTCAAGTCTTTAAGGACTAAGATAAACTTTGATCGATAGTGGCCCTGAAAATTTGTTAGAACATTTTCCGTAGATGTAAGGAATTTATTTCCACTTTCTATATTGTCTCTAATAGAGTACTTAATTGTATATTGACGTGACTAGGTGCGGCGCGACTTGGTGATCGCATCTCACTTTAGGGGTGAGGGAGATGCAATGATAATCGATGTGTATAATCGAGTCGAATCCACAGGGAATGCAATGACGAATGAGATTCAAGTAGTAATCTAATTATCTAACTACTATCCAAGCTACCAACTAACATGTTTTTGTGTTTTTGATTGACTAATGAAAAATGAAAAGTAATTAACAAATTTAGAACTTAACTAAATAAGTAACAAGTAGCAAATGATATAAAATCAATAGGAAATGAAAGTGACTCCAATTATACTTCAATTAGGTCTAAGTGATAGGGATGTAACACTCTAACTAGAATTAGCCATTTTAATCCAATTTCATATGGGAAACCTCCTAAGTATGGTTCATTCAATTCTCATTGCAATGAAGACAAGTTGATTAATGAAAGGCCTAATTCCTACTAAGATATTAAGCAATTCATTAACTCCCAATAGATCATGGAGTTCCTTAACTCTACTATTCTCTAGCATGCAATTCTCTTGATCCTAACATCTAATCTAAGCCTCCTAAGCTTTAGATCAAACACCTGGTATGCAACTATGGTGATCAATCACAATTACATAATAAAACATAGTCCCCAAGAGAATTGAACATGAAATTAGAAGGTAAATTCATAATTAAAGCATCATCCCATCACTTATCCATAATCTACATATAATTGGAATCACAAAAAGATCTAGCTAGACATGATTAAGGAAATTAAACCATAAAAAGTAAATGAAATCATGCTTAGAAGATAGAGAATTTAATAAGGAATAAGAAAATGGTCTTGAATCTTCAATCCACAAAGTGATGCTTTTCAAATCTTCAAAATACTAGAGTAGAAAGAGGGAAATCTTTCTAGGGTTCTAAGAATATTAAAGTATGCAAAAGATATCCAAATGGGGTGAATTTAGTGGTTAAATATATCAAAAACCGAGTTTGGGACGAGTTGGACTGAGTTTGGACGAGCTAAACTCGGTCAATAGGTGTAATTCTCGCCGAACCGGCGGTCTGTGGGAAGGGGAGCCGGCAGTCTGGCAAACCGCCGGCCAGACCGCCATCTTTGCTGAAGAATGAGGTGGAGAACCGGCGGTTTGATGAAGATTCCCGGCGGTTTGGCAAACCGCCGGCCAACCCGCCGGTTTTTCTTCTTTTTCGCAACTTTGCCATTTTTGCTCGTTCTCTCTCATCCGAACTTTGATTCTCGATCCGCTTTTTGCTATGGCTTTCTAACGAACTCCTCTTCGATATGGAACAGTTCAATTGGCCAAGTAAGTTCTTCATTATTCCTGCAAAAAGCACAAAGAAATTCGAGAGAACGAGGAAAACATAAATGAAATCAAACAAGTGAAACCCTAGCTATATAACTTGAAATTCCACATTTTTAAACACAAGTTTCACTCTAATTAAGCTCAATTCTTCCTCGTTTCCGGCCTTCGATCCTTAGCCACATGAATGCTCTTTCAAATTCTTACAAAAATAGATCGGAAACCGATAGAAAACGAGAAAAGTATAAAGTATGCTACAAGTTAAGAAGCCCTAGCATTTTTAACATTTAAGCACATAAATCGAGACTCAAACACATGCAAAATACACTTGACATGCACATAAAATATGTGTTAATCACTCTCCCAAACTTAAGCCATTGTTCGTCCTGAACAATGAAACGAACAATCAAAATACTTAACACGTATGAGATGTGCATTTTGAGTTCCTCAATGCCTCATATCACCTCAAAAACCATTTAATTCAATGAAATTCTCAAGTCAAGCCAAACATTCATAAGATCAATCACTATCCTAACCTAGAACTTAATCACTCAAGCACATTTGACCCTAGACCTCACAAGAAGTGTGTATCACTCATCACTCGATATAAGGAAATATAAGCACTCATCAAAATCATGCAATACATCACTTTAACCATAAGCTTTTCTATCAACTCAAGTTTCCAATACCACAATGCATGCACAAATTAGGATCAAAAATGTCTTTCTTAAGCTTGTAATGTAGGGACATTGGTTAAGGTAGGGAATTTTGGGCTAAGTGACTTAAATTTTCATCTAAGCTCTTTCACCTCTTTTCTTCACTTTCCTAAGTATGAATTTCTTCATCTTCCACCTTATCTAACCCCCTTTTTAGCCAATGAATCCCAAGCTTCTATCAAATATCAAAAGAAACACTCCTTTATGCTCTTATTCTTTTCTTTTTCTTGTAAGGACTTTGTTCTTACCTTTTTTTTTCAATAAGAACTTGGTTCTTATTCTTTTCTCTTCTAACAAGGAGCTTATAGGAGTGTTCTTTCAACTTAAAACAACTCTCAAGACCCTTCACCATCACCCACCATTCACCATTCATTTTCAACTTTCACCAAGGTTCCCTTAACCATCCTTCACCCCCTATCATCCGGTTTAAGAAGAAAAAGCTCTATTCAAGGCTCAAAATAGGACAACAATGGTAATGAAAGATAAGTTAGTGTTTAGGGAAAATGGGCTATTCAATAATGGCCTAAAATCATCTCCTAATCATGCACACATGTAACATTTCTAACAAGAGTATCAAGGCAAGTTCTAGTAAAGAGAATACAATGCAAGATCAAGCTCTCAAGAAAAGATATTAACTATATAAAATGCATAGTTTAAGGCTCAAAATCTTCCCAAGCTTTTTGCCTAGAGTCTAAGTACTTAAGTTCAATCATTCCAAGCTATTCAAGTAAAATAATCTTAATCATGCTTGACTAAAACTTGAGATATTTCAAAAATGTCAATATTTTGCATCAATCATTGGCATCTCACCCAAAAACACTTGAGAAATTAAACACGTTCTTTCACATTCAAGCATGCAAGCATTCATTCATTATTCAACTTAAAAACTTTTTAACTTTCCAAAAATTTTCGCATTCAAGCTCAAATCAACAACAAAATCATCCACACTAATGATTCTCCATTATAAGCTCACATCCCAAACCAACAAACCAAAGAAGATCTTTTCATCAATTAAGCTCATTCCCAAACTCATCAACAAACCCACTTAAACATGCAAAAATCATCTATTTAACCCCAAATCAACCACAATCATCAAGCAACCCTATTCATATAATCAACCACATCAAATAGAAACTTAAAAACCCAAAAGTAAAGTAATTTAAATTCCTTATCCTACCCCCCTCCCCCAAACTTATTTTAGATCATAAAGTCTAAAATGAGTTTGGAGGGAAGAATAATAAGAAATTTAAATTACACTTACAAAGGTCCAAAGCTATTTTGACGGTAGTTTTGGAAGCCATTCAATCATTTGCTTGCTTGATCGGTTTGATTCTGTTCCTTCACTCGTTCCAATCAGGATTTGACCTCATGCATTGACAATCAAACACATGGAACTTGTAAAGTAGAAATGAACTTAAAAATAGGAAGTATTAGCATAGAGATAAGTAACAAGTAAAATAAATGATTAAATCGAAAATAAGAAACAAAAACCAAAATCAAACGAAAGAAACTAACTAAAATAAAAAAGAAAAGGATAGTTGTTGGGGTGCCTCCCAACAAGCGCTTAGTTTAACGTCGTTAGCTCGACGATACCTCTTTGCCCTTTTCTGCCTTCCGGCTCGATTTTTTGGGCCGTTTTTCGGCCCTTCCAACGGGAGGGGCTGACTCCCAACCCTCTATCGAGACCCCCTAAACATGTTTTAATTTTCTATTTTTTTAATTTTCTATTTTTTATGGGGGTTTTTTTTTCGAAATGAAACGAAAAGTGAAACAAAAATCGAAAATAAAATTCAAACTAAACTAAAATGAAAAATAAAAGGATACGTGTTGAGGTGCCTCTCAACGAGCGCTTTGTTCAATGTCGTTAGCTCGACATTACCTCCAAACTCAAGCATCATGAAGAAAAATTGTCGACTCCTCCTTAACGTTCTTTGAATTGAAATAGAGCTTCAGTCGATGTCCATTAACAACGAAGGTAGAACCATCATTCTTGAGAAGTTCGAATGTGCCATTCTTGAAACTCTTATTTACAATGTAAGGACCGGTCCACCTTGATTGGAGTTTTCCGGGGAAAAGACAAAGATGAGAGTTAAAGAGAAGAACCTCGTCTCCTGGAATGATAACCTTGCTTCGAATCTCCAAATCATGAAACTTCTTGGCTCTTTCCTTGTAAATCCGAGAATTTTCATAGGCCTCATTTCTCCATTCCTCTAACTCCACAAGATGATTCTTCCTACTAAATCCGGCCTCCTTAAACTCAAAATTTATCCTTTTTATAGCCCAAAATGCCTTATGCTCAATCTCCAAAGGCAAGTGACAAGACTTTCCAAACACAAGTTGATATGGAGACATACCAATGGGGGTTTTGTAGGCGGTTCTATAGGCCCACAATGCATCATCAAGTTTTTGTGCCCAATCCTTCCGAGTAGTGATTGTTTTCTCCAAGATTTGTTTGATTTCCCGGTTTGCAAGCTCGGCTTGACCATTAGCTTGAGGATGGTATGGAGAGGTAATCTTGTGCTTCACTCCATATTTAGCAAGAACATTTTCCAACCATTTGTTATTGAAGTGAGACCCCCCATCACTAAGCAAAGCCCTCGGAGTTCCAAACTGAGTCAAAATGTTCTTCTTTAAAAACTTGATCACAACCTTGGAATCACTAGTTGAAGTTGGAATGGCTTCGACCCATCTTGAAACATACTCAATAGAAATAAGGATATAGGAAAAACCACAAGAATTAGGGAATGGTCCGATGAAGTCTATCCCCCAAACATTAAATAACTCAACCTCAATCATGATGTATTGAGGCATCTCATCCCTCTTAGTGATATTTCCCATTCTTAGACATCTATCACACTTCTTCACAAAGGTTTGGCAATCCCTAAAAATTGAAGGCCAATAGAATCCACTTTGAAAAACCTTCCAAGCCATACGATTAGCCCCAAAGTGATCCCCATTAGGCCCCTCATGACAATCTCCAATAATCTTGAGTCATTCACTCTCCATAGCACATCTACGAATAAGGCCATCGGCACATCTCCTCCATAGATAGGGATCTTGCCAATAATAGAAATTGACATCTCGAAGGAACTTTGCTTTTTGATAATCCGAAAGGCTTGGAGCAATTCTTGGAGAACAATGTAGTTTGCAAAATCCGCAAACCAATCATCTTTGCACTTCACCACCATGAGCCTCTCATCGGGAAAACAATCATTGATGTTCAATCTCAAGTCTTCACCTTCAACTGACTTCTCAAACCTTGACATGTGATCGGCTAACACATTATCACAACCTCTTCTATCACGAATCTCCATGTTTAATTCTTGGAGGAGAAGAATCCAACGAATCAAATGAGGTTTTTCATCCTTCTTTGCCATGAGATGTTGGATAGCCGTATGATCCAAATAGACAATTATATGATTCCCAACAAGATAGGACCGAAATTTGTCAAAGGCAAAAACGATGGCCAAGAATTCCCTCTCCGTTGTTGTGTAGTTCCTTTGAGCACCATCCAAAGTTCTACTAGCATAATGAATGACTCGGAACACATTATCTCTCATTTGTCCCAACACCATTCCTAAAGCCCAATCACTAGCATCACACTTCAAAATGAAAGACTCACTCCAATTAGGCTTTATTAGAATAGGAGTAGAGATGGGGGTTTTCTTCAATGCCTCAAATGCTTTCAAGCATTCTTCATCAAAAACAAACTTCACATCTTTTTGCAAGAGATTGCAAAGTGGCTTTGTAATCTTCGAAAAACCTTCAATGAATCTTCTATAGAATCCCGCGTGACCAAGGAAGCTTCGGATTGATTTCACATATGTTGGGGGTGGAAGCTTCTCTATGGCAACAATCTTGGCTCTATCAACATCCAACTATTTCTAGAAACTTTGCGCCCAAGCACAATTCCATCTCTAACCATGAAGTGACACTTCTCCCAATTTAAGACAAGAGAAGTGTCCTTACACCTTTGCAACACCTTCGTGAGGTTATCCAAACAAGAATCAAAGCACTTCCCAAAAACCGAGAAGTCATCCATGAATACTTCCATAATGTTTTCAATCAAACCACCAAAAATAGACATCATGCCCCTTTGAAAAGTGGCTGGAGCATTACACAACCCAAAAGGCATCCTCCTATAAGCGAAAACTCCATAAGGGCATGTGAAGGCCATATTGTGTTGATCCTCTGGGGCTATGACAATTTGGTTGTACCCTGAATACCCATCAAGGAAGCAATAATACTCATAGCCCGCCAAACGATCCAACATTTGATCTATAAACGGTAGAGGGAAGTGATCTTTCCTTGTAGCCGAATTTAAAGCCATATAATCAATGCAAACTCGATAACCGGTGGCAACCCTTGTAGCTGTAACCTCATCATTCTCATTCTTGAACACAGTCATCCCCCTTTTCTTCGGAACTACTTGAGTAGGACTCACCCACTCACTATCCGAGATGGCATAGATCATTCCCGCGTCTAGCAACTTTAAAACCTCTTTTCTCACAACCTCTTGCAAGACCGGGTTCAACCTCCTTTGAGGTTGAACCTTAGGTTGACAATCATCTTCCAATAATATACGATGCATGCAAATAGATGGACAAATACCCTTGATATCATCAATAGACCAACCAATAACATCTTTAAACTCCCTAAGGATACGCAACAACTTGTCCAATTCGGACTCTGACAAGTGTTGTGACACAATTACGGGTAAAGAGTCATTATCACCAAGGAAGGCGTACCTTAGGTGATCGGGAAGAGGTTTCAACTCTTGAGACGTGCTTGAAGAAAATTCCACCTTGGTTGAGCTTCCACTTTTCCCCGGTTGGTTGATATCAAGGTAATGAACCTCATCCTTCAATGATCCTTGATTTGCTTCCAAATAAGCAATTGAATCCAATAAATCATCACAAGCATCATCCAAATCGGAATAAGAATATAAAGAATCGGAGATGATTTCTTTCGTGAGATCTTTTGCCATAGATGTAGGTAAGGTGGTGATTGATTTGCATTCCTCATAGGTTGGTTCATCTCCTCGCTTCATAGCATCAAAGATTGAAAGAGTGAGGGTCTCTTCATTGACTCTAAAAGTGAGATTCCCGTCCTGCACATCAATAAGAGCTCTTCCGGTTGCTAGAAAAGGATGCCCAAGAATGAGGGGCATATCCTTGTCCTCCGGCATATCCAAGATAACAAAGTCTGCGGGGAAGATGAACTCCTCAACTTTCACTAACACATCTTCAACAACTCCTTGAGCATAAGATATGGAACGATCGGCCATTTGGAGACAAATAGATGTAGGTTTGATTTCTCCTATATCCAATCTCCTAAAAATAGACAATGGCATCAAATTGATGCTAGCTCCAAGTTCACATAAGACATTCCCAAACTTTTTCCCCCCAATCACACATGCTATTGTGAAGCTTCCGGGATCCTTCTTCTTCAAAGGCATTATCCTTTGAATCACCGCACTAACCTCCTCCGTTGGGCTAATTATTTCAAATGAACCAAACTTTCTCTTGTCAGCAACGGCATCCTTCAAGAACTTCACATAGCCGGGCATATCTCGAAGTACATCAAGCAAGGGAATGTTGATTTGTACCTTGTTGAATATGTCCAAGAATCTTTTCATCTTCTCATCAATCTTAAGCTTGGCTAGACGATGAGGGAATGGAGCCTTCGTGATCACATCCTTGGTAGGAAGAGGAGCCTCTATCAACTCTTTTTTTGGAGCCTCTTCTTTCACTCCTTTGCTTGGTTCCTTCTCAAGATATGAGGGTTCTTCATAAGGAATGTCTTCAATAAGAACCTCATCTTTTCCACTTCCGGATGTAGCATGGTTCTCATAAGCTCTTCCACTCCTCAATGTGATAGCATTACATTGATTCTTTGGATTTACCTCCGTATTACTTGGAAACTTTCCCGGGGTGTGTTGAGTGGTAGCTTTGTTAGCCATTTGGCTAATTTGACCCTCCATCATCTTCACTTGCTTCGTCAAGGAGGTGAGTGAATTTTCCAACGCATTAACCTTTTGCCCGATTTATGTGATAAACTAGCTTTGTTGATTAGCCATTTGTTGCACAAGTTGCTCAATAGAAGGAGATGTCTTCTTAGATTTTTCAATCACATCTTGAGAGACGGAGAATCCAGGAAGTGGAAATTGAGCGTTGTTAGGATTCCCATAAGAGAGGTTGGGATGAGTTCGGTTGTTGGGATTGTAGGCTTGATAGCCTCCTTGATGACCATAAGAATTTCCTCCTTGTGGCTTCCCTTGAAACCCCCCTTGATAGTTCCCTTGGAATCCTCCTTGAGGTCCTTGAAAATTTGGCTTGTTGAAATTTCCATAGGGTCTTTGGTTCACATAGCTCACATCTTCATTTCCGTTGAACTCTTCACTCTCTTGGGCTTGAACCACTTGAACATCTCTCTTCGATCTCATTTCTTCTTCAAATTCCTTCTTGAGGAGGGTATATTATGTAGCCAACTCATCAATTCTAGCATATTCAAGTATAGAATTCACCTTCTTTGTGGGACCTCTCTCCAATGGCCATTGATAATTATTGGCTGTCATCTCTTCTATGATCCGTAGGGCTTCCTTTGCATTTCGATTCACTAGACAACCCCCGGATGTAGCATCAACTATGCTCCTCGTGTGTGGAGAGAGTCCACTATAGAAGTTGACTATTTGTTGAGCCTCACTAAAACCGTGTTGAGGGCACTTGCGTAGCAAGTCCCTATACCTCTCCTAAGCTTCAAATAGTGTCTCATAAATATGTTGAGAAAAGTGTGAGATTTCCGAGATGAGCTTTTGAGCCTTGGAATGAGGGAAGTACTTGACAAGAAAAGCTTTGCATAACTTTTCCCAAGTGGTAATCTCGCTCTTGTCAAGGTTTTTGAACCACTCCTTCGCACGATCCCTTAGAGAAAAGTTGAAGAGCTTCATCCTTATAGCATCATCCGGCACTCTATTGTGCTTCACCGTATCACAAATCTCCAAAAACATGCTCAAGTGTGCATTAGGATCCTCGTTTGGCCTCCCACCAAATTGCTCTGATTGGACCATTTGGATAAGGCCCGTCCTTATCTCAAAGTTGTTTGCATTAACACGAGGTCCCCATGCCCCTTCTCGGAATTGTTGGACCGGTGCTTCAAACATTTGGTTTAATGGAGGTAGAGGCTCCTCATTTGCTCTTCGTTCATGCTCATCGAGCCTTGCCCTCATATCCTCGAATTCCTTCATTAGAGCTTCCATATTCGGTATGTTAGCTCCCATCTCTTGTTCTCCAATAGAATTCTTCCTCCTATGTCTTCTTCAAGATCAAAGGTTGAACAAGTCTTCCCTTGGATCTTGTGTGCATAAACCTACAAAACAAAAATTAAAAGAAACAAATGCTTGAATTAGTAACTCAATAACCAAATCGACTATTAACTCAAACTAAACATTCCCCGGCAACGGCGCCAAAAATTGATCGGCCCTCACTTTAGGGGTGAGGGAGATGCAATGATAATCGATGTGTATAATCGAGTCGAATCCACAGGGAATGCAATGGTGAATGAGATTCAAGTAGTAATCTAATTACCTAACTACTATTCAAGCTACCAACTAACATGTTTTTGTGTTTTTGATTGATTAATGAAAAATGAAAAGTAATCAACAAATTTAGAACTTAACTAAATAAGTAACAAGTAGCAAATGATATAAAATCAATAGGAAATGAAAGTGACTCCAATTATACTTCAATTAGGTCTAAACGATAAGGATGTAACACTCTAACTAGAATTAGCCATTTTAATCCAATTTCATATGGGAAACCTCCTAAGTATGGTTCATTCAATTCTCATTGCAATGAAGACAAGTTGATTAATGAAAGGCCTAATTCCTACTAAGATATTAAGCAATTCATTAACTCCTAATAGATCATGGAGTTCCTTAACCCTACTATTCTCTAGCATGCAATTCTCTTGATCCTAGCATCTAATCTAAGCCTCCTAAGCTTTAGATCAAACACTTGGTATGCAACTATGGTGATCAATCACAATTACATAATAAAACATAGCCCCCAAGAGAATTGAACATGAAATTAGAAGGTAAATTCATAATTAAAGCATAATCCCATCACTTATCCATAATCTACATATAATTGGAATCACAAAAAGATCTAGCTAGACATGATTAAGGAAATTAAACCATAAAAAGTAAAAGAAATCATGCTTAGAAGATAGAGAATTTAATAAGGAATAAGAAAATCATCTTGAATCTTCAATCTACAAAGTGATGCTCTTCAAATCTTCAAAATACTAAAGTAGAAAGAGGGAAATGTTTCTAGGGTTCTAAGAACATTAAAGTATGCAAAAGATATCCAAATGGGGTGAATTTAGGGGTTAAATACATCAAAAACCGAGTTTGGGATGAGTTGGACCGAGTTTGGACGAGCCAAACTCGGTCAATAGGTGTAATTCTTGCCGAACCGGCAGTCTGTGGGAAGGGGAGCCGGCAGTCTGGCAAACTGCCGGCCAGACCGCCATCTTTGCTGAAGAATGAGGTGGAGAACCAGCGGTTTGATGAAGATTCACGGCGGTTTGGCAAACCGCCGGCCAACCCGCCGGTTTTCCTTCTTTTGCGCAACTTCGCCATTTTTGCTCGTTCTCTCTCGTTCGAACTTTGATTCTCGATCCACTTTTTGCTATGGCTTCCTAACGAACTCCTCTTCGACATGGAATAGTTCAATTGGCCAAATAATTTCTTCATTATTCCCGCAAAAAGCATTAAGAAATTCGAGAGAACGAGGAAAATATAAATGAAATCAAACAAGTGAAACCCTAGCAAACTTGAAATTCCACATTTTTAAACACAAGTTTCACTCTAATTAAGCTCGATTCTTCCTCGTTTCCAGCCTTCGATCCTTAGCCACATGAATGCTCTTTCAAATTCTTAAAAAAATAGATCAAAAACCGATAGAAAACGAGAAAAGTATAAAGTATGATACAAGTTAAGAAACACTAGCATTTTTAACATTTAAGCACATAAATCGAGACTCAAACACATGCAAAATACACTTGAAATGCACATAAAATATGTGTTAATCACTTGGGCGTTAAGTAAATTTGATTTGCTCGACTTAAAGTTCGAGTTGAAGGTTAAGGTGTCGTGATTTATTTAAAATTATGCCGTTGATTTATTATTGTCCACTTTAATAACGTGCATTGACCGTACATTGAGTATCGCTATAATGTGGTTTATGATGATTGGAAGGTTGATATTTATGATTATGTTGATTGGGAGGTAAGGTTGGTTTGATTGGGAGATAAATGTTTATGATTTACGTTGATTGGGAGATAAAGTTGGTTTGATGGGAGGTAAATGTTTACATTACGTTGATTGGGAGGTAAGGTTGTAGTTGATGGTGATTCGGAGAAAAGATTAATGTCGCCACCGTGCGAATCATGATGAATTTATGAGTACGAATTCCATTTTATTAACTTGGATAATAATGCATGAAATCCCACACTGAGTATACTCTGTATACTCACTCCCCACTTTTAATAATTTTTCAGGTTATTAAGCTCAGAAGCGCATTGGAGGTCGAATGACTTGTCTTAATATGATAGAAGTCAAGTTTTTGGATCTATTATATATTACCAAAGTACATTTGTATAATTAAGGATTTCGACTTCTAGTATAAGTGTGTTTTACATGTAAAATATATTGAAAATTATGAGTTTTATAAAGTTTTACGTAAATATGTTATTCTGTGTCAAATGTTTACAGATCATGGATTTTATTATCATGATTTTGAATCGAGAAGGTTTTTATAAAATCTTAAGTCTTATTTCCTACGACTTCTATTCATTGAGATTTTATTTCTCTACTTTATTTATAAAAAAAAAAAGGAAAAATTGTATTCATTTCGCATTAAATCTTTAAGTATAAGTCGTGATATTGTTATTAGATTTAGGGTGTTACAATTCAATTGGAATTCTATTGGATTTTTTTGGAATTTAAAATGTCTATGGATTTAAAAAATTTATGGACTCCATGCAGAGTTTGGCTAACTTTTTTATTGATTTAGAATAATTTTCATAGATTTGACATTGTAGAATATATATATATTTTTATTTATATATACTTTTTCTCTCAACAATTTATATATTTTTCAATTCATTCAACATAAATATCGCAGAGTTTGGCTAACTTTTTTTTATTGATTTACATGGATTTTTATAGACTTGACGGGATTGTAAAATATATTTTTTATTTATTTATTAATTTACACTTTTTCTCTCAATAATTTATATAATTTTCAATTCATTCAACATAAATATATATTCTGCATACATGAAACTATATTTTTTTTATAACTATGACTATATGTATATAAGAGATTCCAAGCAGATTTCTTCTACCTTTTTCTTTTTCTTATTTTGCTTTTCTTTTTACGTTTTTAAATAATTAAAATATGGTTTTACTTTTACCCTGGTCTCCCCACTTCACCATACCTCCTGCAGATTCCTTCTTCGGTCCTTCCTCTCCAACGTTACTGGATGCTCAAATACAATTTCAGAAACTTCTAAGCAGGAATGCAATTATAGAAGAAGAATGAATTTTGAGACGGGTTGGTTCTATGTCGTAGCTTTGTTAGAAGAATTAATAAAGAAGTTTTTTGTTTTTTTTTTTTCCTGATTAGAGAATCCATATAAATTTTTGCTTGTTAGGTGGGATTTTGGAGAGTGGAATTTACTTATATTTGTGGAAGAGAATCAAATAAAATCCATAGATTATTAAAATCTATAAACTGTTGAATACCTATATATTTTTTTAAGACTTTTTAAAATCCGTATTGAATACCTCAGGATTTTTAAAGACTTTAAAAAATCTGGATTAAAATACCCCCAGATTTTCAAAGTCTAAAAAATCCTACAAACTCCACAACCAATACACCCCCCTCAGTTTAGGAGAGGTGATGTGCTACTCCCTCTACGGTGGTCAAGTCCGTGGGCACCTTCGTCATTTTATCACTTTGGCATTATTTTGTTCGATTTTAACAATTGTTTTATATTCTAATACTTTAGAAATTAATATAGAAATTATAAAATCAAAAAATCAAAGCTCGATTTAATTTTTTTATTTTTTAACTTAAAAAATACTAATAAAACAAAACGAGCTTTATTTTTATATATTGTTTTAATTGTATGATTTCTATATTAATTTTTAAGGTGCTATAATATAAAATAGTTAAAATCGAACAGAGTAATGCCAAAGTGATAAAACAACGAAGGTGCCCACGGAGTTGACTACCATAGAGGGAGTAGCACATCACCTCTCTTTAGTTTAGTATTCCATTTCGCACTGTATGTAGAAAAAAAAAAGTACACTTATTCTTTATTGTAGAAATTTCTGAAGATGTGTATTGAATTCATTGAAAATAATTTTTATATATATTAAAACAATAAATAGTTATTAAAACATTAATATTATCTCATTCCCTAGGAGAGCACATTTATTACATGGATTGTTAATGGCCGCAAATAGAGTTAGAAACTTAGAAAGAATTAAAGTTTCGGAGTGAAATTATGTTAAAGGATACAATTGTATTTTTATATTAAATTATTATTATTAAATGCTTTTGATCCGGATCAATTTGATCCTATTAGCATCACCCTTTCTTTCATTGGAAACACGTGTGTGGAATAAAGTATGAAAATTTTAATGTGTAAGTTTGTATAGAGTTCATATTTATGTTCTATTTGGGATGGGATCCTCCGTCCTATAGTTGGTGTCCCAACTATGTCCTAAAATTCAATCTCTACTAGTTTTATACTCCTTCCGTCCCCCATATATGAGTGTAAAGAGAAACGGCATGCAGATTAAGACAAAGTTGGTGTAAAGTGGGAAAAGTAAGATAAAGTAGGGAGAAAGTGAAAAAGATAAGTAAACAGTGAGAAAAGTAGAAATAAAGTGAGGGTGAATAAGTAATTTTGATAAAGAAATCTTTCTATTTATAAAATGCACATATATATGAAGGACGTCCAAAACGGATAATATGCAAACATATATGGGGGACGGATCGAGTATTATTCTTTTATAAAAATCAAAAATACTACTCCCTCCGTCTCACTTTATTAGTCTTATTTTTTTTATTGGGATGTCTCATTTATTAGTCTCATAACCCAACAAGGAAAAAAAATTGCACACAAATGCCTTTCTAGACTATATAATAAATCAGGACAGATGGAGTATAATATAGTAAATCATAATAGACATTTATAAGTAAAAATTGAAATTATATACCCCCTCCGTCCTCCATTTAGTGAACCAAAATTCTGGGCACAGATTTTTTTGTATTTTGATGATATAGTAATAAATTAATGTATTAAACTGTTAAAGTGAAATAATTGTGGGTCCATCTAATTTTTTAATAGTATTAAAGTATTAAAGTGTTAATGAGTTGAGTGATAAAGTGTTAAAGTGTTGAAGTGATTGTAGGGTCTACGACCCAAAATGAAAAGGTTCAGTAAATGGAAGACTTCTCAATATAGTAATAGTGTCAGTAAATGGAGGACAAAGGGAGTACTATAGTTTTGAATTTATCAACTCTAATATGCTAATAAAAGTTAAATTAAATGCTAAAAAATAGAAAGGCAACCCTTAAAATAGTCATTTTGATATAGCAAACTCAAATACTAGTCATTCATATAAAAAATACAAAAACTAGCCACTCTTACCAAATTATCCATAAATACACGAATACATGAATATTCGACTCATGTATTCGTAAAAATTAACCTTGAATACACGAATACATGAATACACGACTCGTGTATTCATGAAAATTAACATTGAATACACGAATACATGAATAACCTTGAATACATGAATACATGACTCAATACATGAATACAGGACTCATGTAATCGTGTATTCATAAAAAGTGGCTATTATTTGAGTTTTTTATATAAGTGGCTAGTATTTGTGTTTTTTATATAAGTGACTAGTATTTGAGTTTGTTATATCAAAGTGGCTACTTTTAGGGATTAACCCAAAAATAAATATAAACCCTAATTGGATAGGTGAACCCTTTAATATAATTATAAAAGTAAACTAAATCATTATAAAATAAATTATTAAAAAATGCATAAAACTAGTAGAAATTAAATTTTGGGAAACAGTTTAGACATGGGGCGGAGAATCCGAAGTCGTTCTACCCGTGATTCCTCAATTTTTATTGCCGCGTTCAAAATTTGAAGATTGAGATTAATTGTTAATTGAGCGTCTACCTCTAAGTTATGAGCTAGAAGAAAAAGACTTGGTGGATGAAAAAAAATTAGGGCTAAGATGATTAAGTATTTGAGTTTCAATTCTAGCAGTTTGGTGAAGAACCCAACAATTTCATGTGTCGAAGTGGAGATTATAGTTGTCCACACCTCTAAGCAAAAAATTGAAGTCATATAATTTTCGGAGCTAAAGGAAGTTGTCTTTGAGGCTACTTGGAGTGATTAAATAATGCATGCTCGAAATGAATTTGTAATCTTCGCTAGTAGACTGGACCCTTTATCTGATTCACATGATTTGTTTTCATGTATTATATATCTCATTAACCACGTAACTCATGTTGATAAGGGAGTCATCGACAATGTTAATCAAAGGATGGTGATAGGATATGGCCTAGCACCTAGGCCCAAAGCATCAGGCCCAATATAATTGGACCCCAACAGTTAAGCTCGGCCCAGGCAGCTCGGCCCAACTGAAGATAAGAGACTCCATCACCAAGGCAACCAAGACTCCTACATCGACTACAACTCAAGCTCTAAGAGAGATATAGAAGCTCGGTGTTTATCCATAAAAGAAGAGATCAAGCCAAAGAGTCCAAATAGGAGAAGAATTCGTATTATAGTCGAACTTCATGTAACTATCTATAAATAGGGGCTTAGAATAGATTGAGAGGGGAGAACAATCTTGTAATCACTACTCATATAAGCAATAAAGATTCATACCCTTTCTACCTGTGGACATGGATCTATTCTAATAGATCGAACCACGTAAATCCCTTTGTGTTCCGTTTGCTTTCGTGTTCATTAATTCCTTATCTACGTGCATTAATTACCTTACGAAAATAAGGTCGATCACTGGCGCCGTCTGTGGGAACTCGAAAATTTGTGAATTTCGATCAAAGTTTTCAAGGCAACGCATCACGATGACGGGGAGACCTACATGATCAGCCACCGCTGCTGCCGCCGCTGCCAAGGAAAAAGAGATTCAGCAAACCAGACAAGATCCGGTAGCAAATCCACTGATCAACGAGGCTAAAACAAGCCAAGTGCAAGATCAGAATCTTGCGGTGAACAAACGACCCGGGAAGGAGCATGTGAGAGACCAAACCCCAAAGGGCCGCGTCGATCATGTTCCGTTGGACAAGTTCGGCAACCCGATCCACCGTGACAACGAGGGTCATGACAGCAGCAAGGAAGAGAACTGTGCCGACTCCCAACAAGAATTTGACGATGCTGTAAAAGCGTATCTAACGAGAAATTAGCAAGATTTCATAAAGTTCGTCAAGCAGCGGAAAGCTCATAGCCGAGGAGGAGAGCACGAAGCTGCGTCTGTAACGAATCACCGGCAAAAGTCCCCAAGCGTCAGGATCCTAGACGCACGGGATGCCAGGATTCCTCCCAGATGATTTGCTGATGATCGCCAAGGGAACTATAATCGCGTCTCACCTCGGCGAGATGCAATTTCACCTCGTCGCCACGCTGACTCACCTCGGCAAAGCAAGGACAACTACCGAGAAGGGAGGTTCGGCGTATATGGGAGAATCTGTACGCCTTTCACCAACCGAATACTCTACACACCTCTCCCTTCTTCGTACAAGGTGCCACCGGTGAAGCCGTACAACGGATCATGCGACCCGCAGAATTTTCTGTCACAGTATTAGTACAACATGGTTAACCAGGGGCTCAGCGATGACATCTACTTGTGCAAGGTATTCCCGGAGAGGCCTTCAAGCGGAGATTCTTTCAAACAGCCAAGGCTAAAACCACTGCGGCACATTTACTCACTATAAGGCAGAGGCGAGGCGAGTCCATCAATGACTTTATGACTAGGTTCAATGAAGAGAGTCTGAAAGTAGATCGCCTAACTGATGAAGTCCTTATCTCGGCTTTCCAAAATGATATCCAGTCAGGCGCCTTATATAAGGAGCTCGTAAGGAGTGAGCCCCACACTGCGAGACAATTATGGAGCATAGCCGATCAGTTCGCAAGAGCCGAGGAAGCCGATAGGCGCAAATGCGAAGCTGACAAGGCCGAACCGTCAGATCGGAAGAAGGAAGATCGCAATGACCGAGGCCAAGGTCGGCGAAACGCCCTCGACAGGCTCCAGCGGGGACCGATTGAATCCAGGCTGGGACCTCGGCAGAGCCAGGGAAAGAGCCAGTTCACCCCGCTGACGAAGCCGAGGACAGAAATCTACGAGCTCCACACCAACATGTTCGAGAAGCCTCATCCCATGTCGCGAGGAGGGTCAAAATGCCAATCCAAGGATAAGTATTGCCGATTTCATGAGGATTACGGCCATGACACGGAGGATTGCATGAACCTGGCTGAAGATATCGAGCACTTGGTGCGCGACGGTACCCTTAAAAAGTACCAAAGTCGCGGCCAATACGAAGCCCGACCTCAGGGCAAGGGAAAGCGCAAGAATAGTGGGGGGAATAACTGTGGCCCCCATGTGGATAAGAAGCCGAAGCGCGATGATGAAGACGAAGAAGAGGACCAACCTCAGTTCGACGGAATCATCACAGCCATCACCGGGCTCCCTCAAGGAGCCACAAAATCATCACTTAAGGCCGAGGCCCGAAGTCCCCAGACTGACGAACCTTCATAAAAAGGGTTCAAAAAGGACGAGGCTATTACATTTTCTGAGAAAGATCCGGTGCCGTCAACCATACCTCACCAAGATGCCATTGCGATCGAGGCTGGGGTGGCCAATAAGCTCATTCAATGAGTATCCATCAACAGTGGAGCCTCGGTAAGCGTACTCTTCAAGGATTGCTTCGAGAAGCTAGGGGTCGAGGAGGCACGCCTCACACCATCGCCAATCCCCCTAAAAAGCTTCGTCCAGCAAGAGATGCAAACAGAGGGGATCATTCAACTCCCCGTTACAGTGGGGAAGCATCCATTGTCATCTACCAAAGTGATAAACTTCTTCATCGTAAAAGCCAACTCTCCCTACAACATCATCCTATGAAGAGATTGGTTGGTGGCAGTGAAAGCGATCTGCTCACCATACCACTTGACGATCAAAATACCGTCCAAGGGCGGGGTGATCGTAATTCGAGGTGATCAGAAGCAAGCCAAAGAGTGCATGTAGATCGCCCTACGAGGTGTTAGAACACCTCAGCATCCACAAGCATAACAACCACAGAAACCCGAGGAGTTGGAGCTGGATAAGGCATCTGTATTTGATGAGCCAGTAGAAGACGTCGCGCTATTCGAAGACGACCTGTCTAAGGATGTCAAAGTAGGTTTTGCTGGCGGAGCCAAACTCCGAAAATAGATCGTCCAACTACTTCGGGAATATAGAGATGTCTTTGCTTGGTCACCCCTTGAAATGACCGGGGTGGCACCAAGTATCATCATACACCGGCTGAACACCGACCCAGGGGTAAAACCAGTTCAGCAAAAGCAGCGAGTGTTCGCAGCAGAGCGGAACCAGGTCATCTATGACGAAGTGCGTCAACTTTTGAAGGCGCAGATACTCTTCGAGGTCAAATATCCAACGTGGATAGCAAATCCGGTGATGGTCAAGAAGTGATCTCAACAAATACTGCCCCAAGGACTGCTATCCCCTCCCCAACATCGACAAGAAGGTCGAAGCCCTCATCGGCCATAAAGTCTTCAGTTTCCTAGATTTGTACAAAGGGTACCACCAAGTCCTCATGAGTGACGAGGACGCGCCGAAAACAGCCTTCATTACAGACTTCGGCGTTTATGGGTACAAGAAGATGCCTTTCGGACTCAAGAATGCTGGAGCGACCTATCAAAGAATGGTCGACAAAATATTCGAGCCTCACATCAGCAAGAACATAGAGGTGTATGTGGACGACATCATCGTCAAAAGTAAAGAGCCGACTACTTGTGTTAACGACCTCAAGCTCGTCTTCGGCCTCCTTCACAAAGTGAACCTTAAGCTAAACCCCGAGAAGTGTACCTTCATGGTTCGATCAGGAAAATTTCTGGGGTGTTGGGTTTCTCAAGAAGGGTTGAAAGCCAATCCGTCCAAAGTCTGAGCCATCTAAGAGATGGAGGTGCCAAAAACCATTCATGATGTGCACAAATTGACGGGTTGTTTGGCCGCGCTAAGTCATTTCTTATCTAAAGCCGCCGAAAAACACCTCCCTTTCTTCAAGATTTTGAAAAAGGCGCCGGACTTCGAATGGAAAGACGAGCACAGGTCGGCATTTGAGGAGCTCAAGAAGTACCTAGCTAATCTCCTGACCTTATCCGTTCCAAAGGAAGGAGAAGTCAACTATACCTCGCAGCCTCGGACGAGGCCATAAGCGCGGTGCTAGTTCGGGAGGAAGGACGTCGTCAGCTGCCAGTCTACTTCATCAGCCGAGCGCTGAAAGGGCCGGAGACGAGGTACCAACCACTTGACAAAGTTGCGCTCGCATTGGTAAATGCTGCAAGGAGATTGCAACCATACTTTCATGCGCACTCCATACAAGTCCTGACTGACCTGCCACTTCGACAAGTGTTGACCAAACCAGAAGCGTCGGGAAGGATTGCAAAGTGGGCAGTCGAGCTCGGAGAGCACACCATCTATTTTTGCCCACATCAAGCCATCAAAGGTCAAGCCTTAGCGGATTTTCTAGTGGAGGCAAAATTTACAGAAGTGCCAAAGCCGACCGAATCCTCCCCAAGCAAAACCAATGCCGAAGCTCTGACCAAACCACCAAAAGATTGCTGGAAAGTCTACGTGGATGGGGCTTCGGGACATTCGGAAAGCGAAGCAGGTGTCATACTCCTCAGCCCAGAAGGACAAGAGACCACTTATGCACTTCGGTTCGACTTCCAACAACGAATAACGAGGTGGAGTACGAAGCTCTAATCGCCGGACTTCGTCTAGCTCAGGACCTCCAGATACGAGTTGTTCAAGTCCACAGCGACTCTCAAGTCATAGTGAGCCATATGCTAGGAAAGTACGAGGCTAAAGGCGAGAGGATAAAAAAGTACCTCCACAAAGCTAAAAGTTTGCAACAAGGCTTCTCATACTTCGAGTTGGTTCGAATTCCAAGGGGGGAAAATAACTAAGCCGATGCTTTAAGCAAATTGACATCATCTACAAGCTCTCCCATGGAAGAAGTCGAGTGTCGAAGCATAGATGAGGCCGAAGTCAACTTGGTAGTTGAGGACGAGCTGAACTGGATGACCCCCTTGCGAGCATATTTGGAGAAGGGCGAACTACCCAGTGATAAGCTCGAGGCTAAGAAGATCTTAAGTAAGTCTCCGAAGTATACTCTAGAGCAAGGAGTGTTGTACAGAAGATCGTATCTTCAGCCTATCCTAAGATGCATGGGACCGAACCAAGCGGACTACGCATTGCGAGAAGTGCATGAAGGATCGTGCGGAAGTCACATAGGAGCTCGAGCATTTTCAAAGAAGGTAATGAGATGGGGATACTACTGGCCCACTATGTTCCAAGATGCAGTCGACCTCGTCAGGAAGTGTCCAAAATGCCAAATTCATGGGACAGTCCTGAGGCTACCCCAAACCGACCTCACAAGCATGCAAAGCCCTTGGCCGTTCGTGCAATGGGGGTTAGACATCATCGGCCCATTTGACAAAGCTCCTAGACAGCTCATGTTCCTCATCGTACCTATCGACTATTTCACTAAGTGGGTCGAGGCTGAACCCTTGGCGAAGATCACGAGCAAGAATGCCCTTAACTTTGTCTGGAAGAACGTGGTTTGCCGTTTCGGTGTACCTCATATCTTAGTCTCAGATAATGGGACGCAGTTCACAGACATGACATTCAGGGAATGGTGTGAAGGGCTTCATATTCAACAGAAGTTCACTTCGGTAGCTCATCCTCAAGCAAATGGCCAAACCGAAGTCACCAACCGGACGATCGTCAAGGGACTCAAAACTCCCCTAGGTAAAGCCAAAGGAGATTGGGCAGCGAACTTACCCCAAGTCCTATGGTCATACCGAACAACTCTCCGGACCTCGAACGGTGAAATGCCCTACAGTTTGGTGTACGGAACCGAAGCAGTGATCCCAGTAGAGATCGGTCTGCCGAGCCCCTGCACTATCAACTTCTCAGCCGAAGACAATGAAGAAGGCCTCCGAACTAATCTGGATTTGTTAGAGGAGAAGCGAGAGCTCGCCTACATAAAGGAAGCCAAGTACAAGCAACAAGTGGCTCGGTACTACAACCAAAGAGTAAAGTATCAACAATTCCAAGTAGGCGACCTCGTACTTCGAAATAACGAGGTCAGTAAAGCGGAAAGGCTCAGCAAGTTGGAAGCCACATGGGAAGGACCTTACCGAGTTGAAGAAGTCCTCGGCAAAGGGTCGTACAAGCTCGCTGACTTATCCGGTGAGCCAATACCCCGTACATGGCACATTACACATTTGAAGAGATACTTTGCATAAGTGGCTGAAAGTAATGTTCAAGTCATTTAGTTCGTCTAGGTCATGAATCAGGTCATCCTGCTCTTTTTATCATATTTTAACTTTAGTTTTCCTATTAATAAATTCTTTATTTTTCCTTTAATTTGTTTGGTCTTGCATGTCTCATTTTGCATTTATGAAAATTGATACTCCACTTATGCATATTATCTCGACCTTTTCTTTCAAACCCTGACGAGGGTAATTTAATATCCTTTTAACGATAAATAAACTCCATAGCTGGAGTAGCATTCAAACGCGCGTAAGGGGACCACCCCTATTGATAAATTCGACAAATAAGGAACTACGAGCCTACCTTAGTTAAAAATAAGGACGAACTACCTTTGTTTAAAACGAGGAGGCATTATCTTCTTTAAAAGCAAGGATGAATTACCTTTGTTCAAAACAAAGATGAGCTAAACCTCGTCTTTTGACGCGGTCATGCTATTTAAAGCCTAAACCTCGTCTTATGACGAGGTCGTGAGAACTGAGCTATCTAAAGACAAACTTCGTCTAAAGACAAAGTGAGCTATCTAAAGCCAAACTTCATCTTACAACGAAGTGAGCTATCTAAAGCTAAACTTCGTCTTACGAAGAAGTGGGCCATCTAAAGCCAAACTTCGTCTTACGACGAAGTGAGCTATCTAAAGCCAATCCTCGTCTTATGACGAGGACAAGCTACCTAAAGCTTACCTTAGTTTAAAACAAGGAAACCTACCTTACTTAGTTAAAAACGAGGATGAAAAACTTAAATACCAGTACATAAATTTCCATTTTATTTCATAAAAAGGAAAAAGTACAATTACATCAAGAAGACGAAGAGCCCAGAGGCTTAGGCTTGCTAAAGCTGAGCCAATCTCTAGCAAAATCTCTACTAGTGTTCAGATTCAGGATATTATCTATATTAATTCTACCTCCGCCTCTACTTCGTCCAGCAACTCGGCCACCCTGACTTTGGGAATTTTGGCTCGATCGACCTCGGCCTCGTCCAGACGCCGATTGCTGTTCTCGGACATAAAATTCCGTAGAATGGTGCTTGACAATCCTAGAATCAGGATTCGCCGAACTTGAAAGTCCATCTTCCAAAAATTCCCTAGAAACGCGGTCAAGAAGCCCCAGGTTTGGACCAGGGTTGGCTGAAGGAGAAGACCGGGCTTCAGACAAGATACGACGCTCCAACTTTGGGTGACGAGCCAAAACTGTCTTATACGTGCTCGCCACTTGCATAAGCTCGCTCACTTGATCCCGAAGTTCCCAGAGTCATCTCCGTATTGCTCCCTGTAGCTTCGGCACCGAGCCTTGAGCTCCATGACTTTGTTGTTGGTCTCGAAAATAGTAGACCCCCCAGCTCGGTGAATTATAGCCTCGTACTCAGCATGCTTCTGAGAAATTAGTTCGACCTTCTTGGCTTCATCCTCAGCAATCTCCAACTTCTCTTCGAGCTCTAGAAACTAAGCTTGTAGCTCTTCATATTTCAACTGAGCAGCAAGAAGCTTGACATCGGCCTCATTTTGAACATGTCCAGCCCGGACTTTCCAATGTAAGACTTCAGCCTCTTTCACCTCAAGAGCTCGAGTCAGTTGGGATATTTGAGCAACTAATGGAGATGCATCAAAAAGTTGGGGAGAAGAAGACTACAAAGGCAAATGAAAGAAATTTCAATTAAACTTGGAATTTCATGAAAGCCACTTCGGCTAAGAGAAAAGCGTCGTCCTAGTGACGACGTAATACAAAGATCTAAAAAAAAAAAAAGGAAAAGAGAAAAGGGGATCAACTGACCCCTCCAAGATTCTCTTCTTCTTGCTGAGGCTCAGCTTCGGCATTCTTCAGCTCCTCTTCGGCCTGCCTCACCGGCTCTTGCTCTTGCATTTCGACCTCCTCAGCCAAGCTCACGATTGCGGCTTCGACCTTCGGATCTTTGTCAATCGGGCAAGAGGGGATGCTTTCGGCGGTAAGGACAGTCGACAGCGAAGAAAGCTTCTTCACTATCGGGAAGTCCCCGATGAACTCCGACAACACCGCCACGTACTCGCGAAGCAGTTCGTCGGATGATGTCACCTCATAACCATACTTAAACTTATCCAAGTCTGGAAAATCATTGGCGATCTCATCAATAACTTCCGCTTTCACAACGGTGTTCAGGACTGCCGCCAGCTCGGTTGCTAGTTCGGAAAACTTCCCGGAGAGGAAGATCCTATTAGCAAAGGCGCGAAGTAATTCCCCTTGTGAGGATGCCACTTCGGCCTTAATGATGGCCGCCTTTGCTTGTTCTGAGGCCACTTCTGCCTTCAGTATGGCCACCTCGGCCCGAGCCACCTCGGTCGCGGCTACCGATGCAGCCTCCTCTTCTCGGCCTCTCTGGCCCTCTCCTCGGCGGTGGTAGCCTTATTAGCCAAGTCCTCCTTGGCCACCTTCATCTGGTCCAACTCCTGAGCTAATTTTCGATGCTCGGATGCCAGGTCAGCGACTACCATCTCGGCCAGCTGCAATAATACGAAGTGTTAGGTCGCGTAATAAATACATTCAAGTATTCCGAAGTAAAGTACACTACCTCGGCAAGAGACCTCGGCGACCCTAATACTTAATCAGAGGGGCCGCCACCTTCCATCCCGATGATAATTACGTTAGACCCAACGCGCGGTTCTTTACTCTGCCGTGGGACAAGACGAAGCAGTGAACCCATATCTTGTGAGCCCATCGGAGGGGACTGAACCACCTCCATCATTTTCTCTGAGGAGGCAGTAGAAGGTTTCGAGGCATCCACAGTGGGCCTCGGCCTCTTCCTGGAGTTCTTGGGTTTCAATTCAAAGTTCATTGCAAAATAGAAAAGAGGGGGTTAGAACATATAAAGAAGACCCGATGTCACATAAGACACAAAGCAGGGCCTCACCCGAATCCACCATAGAGGTAGGGTCGTAAGGGCTCAGCCCTAACATAGCGAGCTCGGCCTCGGGATATTCCTTGTCCATAAGGCCGAGCTCTCTCAAAAATTTCTCAAGGTCACCGAAGTCCTCTCTGGTGCCTTGATCCTCTAGCTTATCTGTATTCCAGATAAATTGAGGGACCTCTTCGGATCAGCAGAAGAAGAATTTCTTCTGCCAGTTGGTGTTTTTGGACTTCGTTTTCATTCGGAAGCTCCGAGAAGGGGAAAGGTAATACCACCCAGAAGAACTAGGCTTTAATTGAAAAAACCTAAGGATCAACCCTAAGGTAAGCGGGTGGCCGAAGTGACCAGCTTCGGCAGCCAGCCCTACTAACTGCTTAAAAGAGTTCGGCATTATTTGACCTAGAGAAATACCAAACTTTCGTAGCAGATCCGCATATACAGAAGGAAGGGGAAGACGAAGACCGCAGTTTAAGCAATCTTCGTAAACAGTAAAGAATCCATCCGGATGTGAATAGGCCCTATCCTCCGGACGGGGAACGATGAGAAGAGCAGACTTCGGAAATAAGAATTTATCCGCGATTTCTCGAATTGAAGAGGTGTTCAAAGTAGATGAAAAATCATTAACCTTCCCGTAGTTCGCCACGGGAGGAATCCTAACCCTACAAATAATTGGAATAGGAGAATCTACTGTATAACTCTCTAAATCTACAAAAGGCGACGGAACAAAAATCGCCGCCGGAGAAACCGGCGGGGAAACGGACATTTCAAGGGTTTCCTCACCTTCAGTACCACTGACTCGGGAAGAAGAAGCCATGGTAAGAAAATAATTTACTTGCGCAAATGTTGGGGATGATTCCGACGGAAAAATGAGCGGCGGCGCTGCAAATCGAAGAAGGCGGAGAGAGAGAAATTTGCAAAAAAATTGGAGGAGTTTTGAATTTCTGGAAACTGTAAAAGATGGCGTACAAGGGAAGTTTTACCAACTTTCCGCTTTTTCGCCTTCCCCCAACGTCCAATCACGTCTCACTTTATCGGGAGTCCAACCGGTGCATTAATTAAATGCGACTGACACATCCCGTGTTCGGCTTCGGCACATGATACTCAAGCCACTTCGTCGAATTTATTTTTTGACGGGGCAAGCTACTTTTCACTGACCTCATTTTAACGAGACGGTACGCGATTGACTTCGTCAATTCTACTTTTGACGGGGCAATGCACTTCAAGCTGACCTCGTCGTAACTAGGCGGTACATGATTGACTTCGTCAAATCTATTTTCGACGGGGGCAACATAATTTACACCACTCCTACCTTAGCTATTTCCCCTAAATAACACCCTCGCTTCTACATCTTTTGGGGGGGGGATGTGATAGGATATGGCCCAGCACCTAGGCCCAAAGCATCAGGCCCAATATGAACTAAATGACTAACCCTACTCCTATCCATTTATGCAAAAGTATCTCTTTAAATTAGAAATATGCCATGTTCGGGGTATTGGCTCACCGGATAAATGGGCGAGCTTGTATGATCCTTTGCCGAGGACTTCTTCAACTCGGTAAGGTCCTTCCCATGTGGCTTCCAGCTTGCCGAGCCTTTCTGCTTTACTGACCTTGTTATTTTGAAGTACGAGGTCGCCTACTTGGAATTGGTGATACTTCACTCTTTGGTTGTAATACTGAGCTACTTGTTGCTTGTACTTAGCTTCCTTTATGTAGGCTAGCTCTCGCTTTTCTTCCAGCAAATCCAGATTGGTTCGAAGTCCTTCCTCATTGGCTTCGGTTGAGAAGTTGAGCATGTGAGGCTCGGCAAGCTGATCTCTACCGGGATCACTGTTTCGGTTCCATACACCAAACTGTAGGGTGTTTCACCGTTCGAGATCCGGGGAGTTGTTCGATACGACCATAGTACTTGGGGCAAATTTGTTGCCCAATCTTCTTTGGCTTTGTTGAGGTGAGTTTTAAGTCCCTTGACAATTGTTCTGTTCGTAACCTCCGTTTGGCCATTCGCTTGAGGATGAGCTACCGAAGTGAACTTTTGATGGATATAAAGCCCTTCACACGATTCTCTGAATGTTTGATCTGTAAATTGTGTTCCATTATCCGAGACGAGGATGTGAGGGACACCGAAGCGGCAAACTAGGTTCTTCCAAACGAAGTTGAGGGCATTCTTGCTCGTAATCTTTGCCAAGGGTTCGGCCTCGACCCATTTGGTGAAATAGTCGATGGCTACGATGAGGAACTTGAGCTGTCCTGGGGCTTTGTCGAATGGTCCGACGATGTCTATCCCCCATCATACAAACGGCCAAGGGCTTTGCATGCTCACAAGGTCAGTCTGGGGTAACCTCAGCACCGTCGCATGGATCTGGCACTTCAGGCACTTCTTAACGAGGTCGACTGCGTCTTGGAACATCATCGACCAGTAGTATCCCCACCTCATCACCTTCTTTGACAACGTTCGGGCTCCGATGTGACTTCCGCACGATCCCTTATGCACTTCTCGCAATGCGTAGTCCGCTTGGTTCGGCCCTACGCATCTTAGGAGAGGCTGAAGATACGATCTCCTGTACAGCACTCCTTGCTCTAGAGTGTACTTTGGAGACTTGCTCAAGATCTTTCTAGCTTCGAGCTTATCGCTTGGTAGTTCGCCTTTCTCCAAATAAGTTCGTAGGGGAGTCATCCAGTTCGGCTCGTCTTCATCTATTTGGTAGACCTCGACTTCATCTATACTTCGGCACTTAACCTCTTCCATGGGAGAACTCGCAGATGACGACGCTAACTTGCTTAAAGCATCAGCTCGATTATTTTTTCCCCTCAAAATTCAAAGTAATTCGCAGTAGGCGAAGCCTTCTTGCAAGCTCTTAGCCTTATGGAGGTATTTCTTCATCCTGTCGACTTTTGCCTCGTATCTGCCGAGCATATGGCTCACTATGACTTGGGAGTCACTGTGAACTTGTACAGCTCGTACTTGAAGAGCCTGAGCTAAACGAAGTCCGGCGATCAATGCTTCATACTCCACTTCATTATTTGTCGTCGGGAAGGTGAACCGAAGTACGTATGTCGTCTCTATGCCATTTGGGCTGAGTAGTATGGCACCGGCACCGCTTCCCGCGTGTCCTGAGGCTCCATCCACATAGACTTTCCAGCAATCTTTGGGTGGTTCTTTTGGTTCTTTGGCCTCGACTTTAGCTGGGGAGTGTTCAGGCGGCCTCGGCACCTCCGTGAATTCGGCTTCTACTAGGAAATCCTCTAGGGCTTGACCCTTAATGGCTTGACGAAGACAAAAGCTGATTGTATGCTCACCGAGCTCAACTGCCCACTTAGCAATTCTCCCCGACGCTTCAGGTTTTGTCAGTACTTGGCGAAGTGGAAGGTCGGTCAGGACTTGTATGGTATGTGCATAAAAATAAGGTCGCAACCTCCTTGCCGCGTTTACTAGCGCCAGTGCAACCTTCTCCAGTGGTTGGTACCTCGTCTCCGGCCCTTTGAGGGCTCGGCTAATGAAGTAGACGGGCAACTGATGACGTCCTTCCTCCCGAACTAATACCGCGCTTATGGCCTCATCTGAAGCCGCGAGATATAGGGAGAGGACTTCCCCTTCCTTTGGGACAGATAAGGTGGGGAGACTAGCTAGGTACTTTTTGAGCTCTTCAAATACCGATCTGTGTTCGTCTTTCCACTCGAAGTCTGGTGCCTTTTTCAAGATCTTGAAGAAAGGGAGTTGCTTTTCAGCAGCTTTGGATAGAAAATGACTCAGCGCGGCCAAGCAACCCGTTAACTTGTGCACATCATGAATGGTTTTCGGCACCTTCATCTCTTGGACAGCTCGGGCTTTGGATGGATTGGCTTTTAGTCCCTCTTGAGAAACCCAGTACCCTAGAAATTTTCCGGATCGGACCATAAAAGTACACTTCTCGGGGTTTAGCTTAAGGTTCACCTTGTGAAGGAGGCCGAAGATGACCTTTAGATCGTTGACACAAGTGGTCGGCTCTTTACTTTTGACGATGATGTCGTCCACATACACCTCTACGATCTTGCCGATGTGAGGTTCGAATATCTTGTCGACCATCCTTTGATAGGTTGCTCCCGCATTCTTGAGTCCGAAGGGCATCTTCTTGTACGCGTAAACACCGAAGTCTGTAATGAAAGTTGTTTTCGGCACGTCCTCATCACTCATTAAGACTTGATGGTACCCTTTATATAGATCTAAGAAGCTGAAGACTTTATGGCCGACGAGAGCTTCGACCTTCTTGTCGATGTTAGGGAGGGGGGTAGCAATCCTTAGGGCAGTGCTTGTTGAGATCAGTGTAATCAATACACATCCGCCACCCTCCTCCTTGCGTTTTCACCATCACCGGGTTTGCGATCCATGTTGGGTATTTGACCTCGAAAAGGATTTACGCTTTCAAGAGTTGATGCACCTCATCATGGATGACCTAATTTCGCTCTGCTGCGAACACTCGTTGCTTTTGCTGAACTGGTTTTACCCGTGGATCTATATTCAGCCGATGTGTGATGATGCTTGGTGCCACCCCGGTCATGTCAAGGGGTGACCAAGCGAAGACATCTCTATATTCCCGAAGAAGTTGGACGATCTGTTTTCGGAGTTCGGTCCCACTAGCGAAGCCTACTCTGAAGACCTTAGACAGGTCATTTTCATATAGTGCGACGTCTTCCACTGGCTCATTGAATGCAGGTGTCTTCCCGAGCTCCAGCTCCAACTCCCCGGGTCTCTGTAGTTGTTATGCCTACGGATGTTGAGGTGTTCCAACACCTCGTAGGGCGATCTGCATGCATTCTTTAACTCGCTTTTGATCCCCCCGAATTACGATCACTCCACCCCTCGATGGGATCTTGATCGTTAAGTGGTATGCCGAGCAGATTGTCTTCACCGCCACCAACCAATCTCTTCCTAAAATGATGTTGTAGGGAGAGTTGGCCTTCACGACAAAGAAGTTTATCATTTTGGTGGATGACAACGGATGTTTCCCCACCGTAACAGCGAGTTGAATGATCCCATCGGTTTGCGTGTCTTGCAGGACAAAACTCTTTAGGGGGATCGTCGCTGGTGTGAGATGTGCCTCTTCTATCCTTAACCGGTCGAAGCAATCCTTGAAGAGTACGCTCAACGAGGCCCCACTGTCGATGAACACTCATTGAACAAGCTTATTGGCCACCACAGCTTCGATCACAATGGCGTCTTGGTGAGGCATAATTGATGGAACAAGATCTTTTTCAGAGAATGTGATGGCCTCGTCCTTCTTGAACCTTTTTTGTGAAGGTTCATCGGTCTGGGGACTTCGGACCTCGGCCTTGAGTGACGACTTCGTGGTGCCTTGTGGGAGCCCGGAGATAGCTGTGACAATTCCGTCGAACTGAGGCTATTCATCGTCTTCGTCATCATCTTCATGCTTCGGTCTTTTGTCGTGGGGGGTACAGTTGTTCCCCCCCTATTCTGCTTTCTTTTTCTGTTGCCCTTAGGTCGGGCCTCATTTTGGCCGCGACTTTGGTACTACCATCGCGCACCAAATGCTCGATATCTGCAGCCAAGTTCCAGCAGTCCTCCGTGTCATGGCTGTAGTCCTCGTGGAAACGGCAATACTTATCCTTGGATCGGCGTTTCGACCCTCCTCTAGTCATAGGCGTAGGCTTCTCGAACAGATTAGTGTGCAGCTCGTAGATTTCCGTCCTCAGCTTCGATAGTTGTGTGAACTGGCTCTTTTCCGGATTTTGCCGGGGTCCGAGCCTGGACTCAATTGGTGCCCGCTGGAGTCTGTCGAGAGCACTTCGCCGACCTTGGCCTCGGTCACTGTGATCTTCCTTTTTCTGATCTGACGGCTCGGCCCTGTCAGTTTCGCGCTTGTACCTGTCGGCTTCGTCAGTTTTGGTGAACTGATCAGCTATGCTCCATAGTTGCCTCGCAGTACGGGGCTCGTTTCTTACGAGCTCCCTAAATAGGGCTCCTGACTAGATAGCATTTTTGAAAGCCGAGATAAAGACTTCGTCCGTCAGGTGATCGACCTTTAGACTTTCTTCATTGAATCTGGTCATAAAGTTACTGATAGACTCGCCTCGCCTTTGCCTCATAGTAAGTAGATGTGCCGCAGTGGTCTTGACTTCGGCCTTCTAGAAGAACCTCCGTTCGAAGGCATCCATCAGCTCATCATATGACCCGATACTATGAGGTGGTAGGCTATCGAACCACGTTCGTGCGTTGTCCACCAATAATTCCGGGAAGACCTTGCACATGTAAATATCATCACCGAGCCCCTGGTTGACCATATTGTATTAGAATTGAGACAAGAAATTCCTTGGGTCACACGATCCGTTGTATAGCTTCACCGGCGGAACTTTATACGAAGTCGGGAGAGGCATGTAGAGGATTCGATTGGTGAAAGGCGTAGAGATTCTCCCATATACGCCGAACCTTCCTCCTTGGTAGTTGTCCGCGTCCCGCCGAGGTGAGTCATCACAGCGGTGAGGTGAAATTGCATCGTGCCGAGGTGAATCAGCGTAGTGACGAGGTGGGATGGTGTCGCGCCGAGGTGAGGCGCGATTAGGGTTTCCCTGACAATCATCAGCAAATCACCTAGGAGGAATTCTGGCATCCCGTGCGCCTAGGATTTTGACGCTTGGGGACTTTTTCCGGTGTCTCGATCCGGATGTAACCTCGTGCTCTCGATCGTTGCCGTACGAAGGTTGGTCTCCTTCATAATTGCGTTCTCTTCGCTGCTTAGCGAACTTCAAGAAATCTCCCTGATTTTTCGCCAGATACGCTGTAACAACATCATCAAATTCATGCTGAAAATTTGATAGGTCATCCTCCTTGCTGCTACCGAGACCTTCTCTTTCACGGCCGAATTTGTCCACCGGAACATGATCGACATGTCCATCTGGGGTTTTGTCTCTCACATGCTCCTTCCCGGGTCGTTTATTCACAGCAGGATCCTGATCCTGCGCTTAACTTGTTTCAGCCTCGTTGATCGGTGGATTTGCTGCCGGATCTTGCCTGGTTTGCTGAATTTCTGTTTCCTTGGCAGCAGCAGCAGATCGTGTAGGTCTCCCTTTCATCGTGATTTGCTTTACCTTGAAAATTCTTGATCAGAATTCACAAATTCTATCTTCCCACAGACGGCGCCAGTGATCGATCTTGTTTTTCAAGGATGATTAATGCACGTAGACAAGAAATTAATGAACACAAAAGTAAAGAGACACGAGGGATTTACGTGGTTCGATCTACCGGAATAGATCTACGTCCACGGAGCAAAAGAGGGTATCGATGTTATTGCTAGTAAGTGTGTGTAGCTTACAAAGATTGTTATCCCCTCTCAATCTATTCTAAACTCCTATTTATATACAAATACATAGAGTTCGACTATAATACGAATCTTTCTCCTATTTGGACTCTTTGGCTTGATCTCCTCCTTCATGGATAAACATCGAGCTTCTATATCTCCTTTAGAGTTTGAGTTGTAGTCGATGCCGGAGTGTTGGTTGCCTCGGTGATAGTCTTCAATTGGGCCGAGCTTCGTGGGCCGAGCTTATCCGGGCCCAATTATATTGGGCCTAATGCTTTGGGCTTTGGAGTTAGGCCATATCCTATCAAAGATGAAAGAAATTTATGTGGAATTGTTTGAGATTTATGAGAGAAGATAGAGAATCTCCAGAAATTCAAACCTGCTAAAGATTTAAAACGTGGATGAAGTAGGAGATATTTGACTTAAGGATGTGGCACGTGTAGTGAATCTAGGCATGACGTACTTGATAATTCAACAACATTACACTTGGATTCTTTTGGACTCTGATCTTTAGGAGAGGCTCAAGGTTTAACATATTTACAATGGGCTTAATAGTTTAAATTCTAATATCTTCAAATGGCCCAAATACTAATTAAGCCCAAAATTCCATCTTTAGTCTTTAGTAAATCGTAAAACCCAACACTAAATTTTGGGGTGTTACACTACTGGAGTAATTATTTCTTGAGACTATACTCATTGAATTTGTAATGCTTAGATAGGGCACTTGGATTTGGAATTATATGGATGAGGATTACACAATTGATGGAGAGGATGAGGTTATTTAGTCTGCAGCTTTATTTGTTGCTTTTGAAATTGTTGAAACCTATATTGAACACTTAACTTTCTTGCTTTCTTGCAGATAAGGTTTAAAGTTTATAGAGAAAAAAACGTCAAGCCATATTTCATTTTTAGCGTAACTCATATTTCATTTTTTCCTGAAATGCAACAGATTCTTGAAATTATTTTCTTGTTTCCTGTTTGCTAGCTTCTTACTCCCTCCGTCTCAAGATTCATGACCCCTTTCTTTTCTGCATTTTTGGCAAGTATTTTCACGCTTCTCGGTGATGAGTTTTAAAATGAATTTTTGATGTATTTTTCTTTTTAAGGATACTACGAGTGTCCCGTAAAAAGAAAAATACATTAAAAATTCATTTTAAAACTCATCACCGAGAAGCGTGAAAATGCTTGCCAAAAATGTAAAAAAGAAATGGGTCATGAATCTTGAGACGGATGGAATATTTATGGGATTTTTCTGGCAAAAGCTATGCATTCAAGATTTCAAGAAGAATCCATTAAGAAAACTAATTGGTTTCTTCATATCTTCATATAGCAGTCCCAGAGCCTCTTTTCTACTGCTTGCATAGATGCCTTCATGGAGATTATCTCTTCAGGAATTATCACTCTCTCCACCACTCCTCTCATGTGTTGTGCCCTTAACAAGTAATTAAAAAGATTTAATTTAATGTTCTAAATAAGTAATGCCTACTTTTACAAAAAAAATTAAATAATCAATAATCTTAGGGCGTGGCTGGTATGCAAGAATGGTCCAGGAATGAAATGATCAATCCTGCTTTCATTCCTAATTTTATGGCTGGTACAGCTTTTCAGTCAGGAATGATCATTCCTTCAGGAATCAGTAATCCCACCAACATGGGATTATCCATTCCTCTCACTCCCCTAGGTATTAGCTAATCCCACACTATCAGGAATGAAATTTATTCGACTTTTGAAGGAATTTTTCTTACTTATGAGTTATGATATTGATATAACTTTATTAAACATTGTCGGAAAACCTTGTTCGAGTTGGGTCGAGTCGGGCTGGGCCGATTTTGGTCCATTGGGCCAAATGAAGAAATCTAACCTATATGATTTTTGTGTGACTTTTTTGGACTGCAAGCGAATAGAGGTGATAAAGAGAAGGGTTGGCACAACCCGCTCCAAGCCCGATGGGCTTTTAGAAAAAAAAATCAAATATGATCGAGCCGATCCAAACTTTTGTCAAACCAAAATTAATTATGACACATTCCTACCCAAATTAATGTCATATTGTGAAATGACCTGGTCGGGCCGAGTTTTACTTAATTTTAGGCGGTCGACAAGCCCGACCTAAGTTTGGCCTGCTACAACAATGGGCCTAGACTGAGCTAGGCCTATAAACTCCCGGGCTTGAACCGGTCTAATAATTTATATTATTATATAATTTAATTAAAAAATGATCATTTCATTCTTTGTTGATACCAACCGTAGGAATGGAATCATTTTGTCCATTCATTTCCCATTCTCATTCCATTCCCAAGTTCATTCCATTCATGCCAAATTTCATTCCTGCATACCAGCCACCCCCTTAGTTTGGTTGTGTTCACATGCATGAAGTTTCTGTGTTTGTGCTATTTGTTTGATTCCTTTTCATAGAAAAGATTGGTGGATGGGATTGTTGCACGGTTGAAGGAGAAAGAAGAGGAGCGTGCCAAGTTTCTAGAGGAGCATTGATTAACACGTATTTTATGTGTATGTTGAGTGTGTTTTGCTTGTGTTTAAGTCTCGATTCATGTGCTTAAAGGTTAGAAATGCTAGGGTTTCTTAACTTGTAGCATACATTCTACTTTTCTGGTTTCTTTTCGGTTTTCGATCCATTTTTGTTAGAATTGGAAAGAGCATTCATGTGGCTAAGGATCGGAGGCTAGAAATGAGGAAGAATCGAGCTTAATTAGGGTGAAACCTAGGGTTAAGAAAGTGGAATTTGAATTTATAAAGTTAGGTTTTCACTAGTTCAAGTTCGTTTATATTTTCCTCGTTCTTTCGAGTCTATTTGTGTCTTTTTTCAGGTTTATGAAGAACTCATTTGGAAACTTTGATCATTCTATGTTGAAGAGGAGTTCGTTAGGAAGCCGTAGCAAAAAGCGGATCGAGAATCAGAGTTTGGACGAGAAAGAACGAGCGAAAACGAAAACATCGCGCAAGAGAGGACGGATGGGCGGCAAACCGGCGACCCAAACCGGCGATCCATTGGGCCGCCGGTTCAGCGCACCCAGGCCGCCGAACACCACAGAGAGGCCGGCGGTTCAGACCAGCAGTCCACTGGACCGCCGGTGCCCCGGCCATGGACCGCCGGTTGCGTGAAAATGCCCCCGCTTCGCACCGTTTCGCCCCGGTTCGTCCCATTTCGTCCCGGTTCGACCCAAACACGATTTTTAATGTATTTAACCCCAAATTCTTCCCTTTTTGATGTAACTTTTATGTATTTTAATATCCTAGAACCCTAGTTATATTTCCCTCTTTTCCTTTTTGGTAAATTCAAGATTTGTGGAGCTATACTCATTGGAATTGCAATTCAAGACCATCTTCTTCTTCTTTATTAAATTCTCTTTCTTTTAAGCATGATTTCAATTACTTTTCATGGTTTATTTTCCTTAATTATGTCTAGCTAGTTCTCTTTGTGGTTTCAATTATATGTAGATTAGGATTAAGTGATTGGGTTTAGGCTTTAATTATGAATTTACCTTCTAATCTCATGTTCATTTCTCTTGGGGCTATATTTTATTATGTAATTGTGATTGATCACCATAGTTGCATACCAAGTGTTTGATCTAATGCTTAGGAGGCATAGATTAGATGCTAGGATCAAGAGATTTGCATGCTAGAATATAGTAGGGTTAAGGAACTCCATGAGCTATTGGGAGTTAATGAATTGCTTGATGTCTTAGTCGGAATTAGGCCTTTCATTAATCTACTTGTCTTCATTGCAATGAGAATTGAGTGAACCATAGTTAGGAGGTTTCCCACATGAAATTGGATTAAATTGGTTAATTCTAGTTAGAGTTCTAATCACCCATCACTTGAGCCTAATCGAAGTGTAATTGGAATCACGTTTATTTCCTATTGATTTTATATACTTTGCTTATTTGTTGCTTGTTTAGTTAAGTTTGAAGTTGATAATTACTTTTTGGTGTCATTAGTTAATTAAAAACACAAAAACATTCTTGTCGGTAGCTTGAATAGTAGTTAATTAGCTAGATTACTAGTTGAAATTCTCACGCCATAGCATTCCTTGTTGTTCAACTCGATTACTCAATCGATTATTATTGCATCTCCCTCACCCCTAAAGTGAGGGCGGATCAATTTTTGGCGCCGTTGCTGGGGAATGCTTAGTTTGAGTTTCAATAGTCGATTTGGTTATTGAGTTACTAATTCAAGCATTTGTTTCTTTTGATTTTTATTTTGTAGGTTTATGCACACAAGGTCCAAGGGAAGACTTGTTCAACCTTTGATCTTGCATTTTGAAAGAAGACATAGAAGACGGAATTTTATTGAAGAAGAAGTTATGGAAGGCAACAATCCAAACATGGAAGCTCTTATGAGAGAGATGGAAGAATTTCGTGCTTGGAAGGAAGATCAAGAGAGGAGAGCTAATGAGGCACAACAACCTCTACTCAACCAAATGTTCGAGCCTCCTACTTAACAATTTCAAGGAGGTGAATGGGGAACGATAAATGCTAACAACTTTGAGTTGAAATCCGGGCTTATTCAAATGATAAAGAGTGAGCAATTTGGGGGATCACCTATGGAAGACCCAAACACTCACCTTAGCACATTCTTAGATATGTGTGACACCGTGAAGCTCAATGGTGTCTCCAACGATGCAATTAGGATGAGGATGTTTGGCTTTTCATTGAGAGATCGAGCTAAAGATTGGTATAAGAGTTTGAATAAGGCGGATATTCACACATGGGATGAGCTATACAAGGCGTTTCTCAACAAATACTTTCCTCCATCCAAGGCACAAAAGCTTATATCCGAAATATCACACTTTTCTCAACAAGGCGATGAATCATTGTTTGAAGCTTGGGAGCATTATAGGGAGCTCTTGAGGAAGTGTCCCCAACATGGTTTCAATGAGGGTCAACAAATCACTAATTTTTATAGTGGTTTGACGCCTCACACAAGGAGCATAGTGGATGCGACTTCCGGAGGATGTTTGGTGAACCGGAATGCAAGAGAAGCTTTAAGGATAATCGAAGAAATGGCGGCTAATAGCTATCAATGGCCAATGGAAAGGGCTCATCCGAGGAAAGTTTCTTCTATTGTTGATGAGAAATATGAAGTCATGGCAAAGGAATTGGCCACTATGAAGAAGAAGTATGATGAAGCACAAGCTCAACTCAAAGTTGTTCAATCTCAAGAGATGTTAGAATCCGAGTTGATTGAGGATGCAAATTTTGTGAATCAAAGGAGTTATGGGAACTATAGGCAAGGGTTTCAAGGAAACGCTCAAGGGAACTATCAAGGAGGGAACTTCGCCTATCATCCCAACAATCGTCCTCATCCCAACTTATCCTATGGGAATCCAAATAATGCCCAAAATCCACCACCGGGATTCTCTACTTCTCAAGGGAACGTTGAAGAGCAAAGGAAGACACCTTCTTCTATGGAGCAATTACTTCAACAACTTGTTACAAATCAAGGACAAATGGTTACTCAACAAAATAACATGGCCAACCAATAAACTCAAATGGCGAATCAACAAAGCACTTTCATCCAACAAACCGGACAAAAGGTGACTACCTTGGAGAATAATATAACTTCATTGTCTAAACAAGTGAAGATGTTGGAAGGGCAACTAAGTCAAATGGCAAATCATGCTACCACTCAACATACTCCGGGCAAATTTCCAAGTAATACGGAAGTGAACCCTAAAGAATGCAATGCTATCATGTTGAGAAGTGGAAAAGGGTATGAGAACCATGTCGCATCCGGAAGTGGGAAGGAAGAAGTTCTTGTTGAAGAAATTCCTTATGAAGAAGAAACCTCAAAACATGAAGAGAAATCATCAAAAGAGGTTCAAGCTTCATGTGCAAAGGATGAAGGTTCAAAGAAAGTCACTCTTCAAGAAAGATTTCAAGAGGATGATTTGGTAGAGGCACCTATTCCTACCAAAGATGTGATCACTAGAGCTCATTTCCCTCATCATTTGGCCAAGGCAAAGGTGGATGAGAAGATGAAGAGATTTTTAGAGATTTTCAACAAGGTACATCTCAACATCCCTCTACTTGATGCATTGAGGGATATGCCTAGTTATGCTAAGTTTTTGAAAGAGGTCGTTGCCAACAAAAGGAAGTTTGGTCAATTTGAGACTATAAACTTGTCGGACGAATGTAGTGCAATCTTGCAAAAGAAGGACATGCCTTCAAAGCAAAAGGATCCCGGAAGTTTCACAATAGCTTGTTTGATTGGTGGTTCAAAATTTGGAAATGTTTTGTGTGATTTGGGAGCTAGTATAAATCTAATGCCTCTATCCATTTTTAAGAGATTGGAAATAGGTAACATCAAACCTATAGCCATAGCTTTCCAAATGGCGGATAGATCTATCACTTATGCAAATGGAGTAGTAGAGGATGTCCTTGTGAAAGTTGAAGATTTCATATTCCCGGTCGACTTTGCGGTTCTAGATATGCCGGAGGACAAGAACATGCCTCTCATCCTTGGTCGATCATTTCTTGCAACGGGATGGGCTCTTATTGATGTACAAGAGGGAAATCTCACTTTTAGAGTCAATGATGAGTCTCTCACCCTTTCCATATTCGATGCTATGAAGAAGGTTGATGATTCTCAAGTCGAAGAATGTAAGATGATCATTACCTTGCCTACATCTATGGCTAAGGATCCGGTGGAACATGTCATCTCCAATTCTATCTATACCTATTCCGACTTGGATGATGCTTGTGATGATCTCCCTGAATCACTTGCACGGATGGATGCCAACCAAAGCTCTCCAAAAGATGAAGTGAAGTACCTTGATATCAACAAACCGGGGGAAGTTGGAAGTTCAACTCAAGAGAAATCATCTCCAAATACTCCTCATTCAAGCCATGAGTTGAAACCTCTTCCGGATCACTTAAGGTATACTTTCCTTGGTGATAAAGACTCCTTTCCGGTTATCATATCAAAACATCTTTCTACATCCGAAGTTGATAAATTGTTGAGGGTGCTTAGAAGGTATAAGAATGTGATTGGTTGGACCATTGATGATATAAAGGGGATTTGTCCATCGGTGTGTATGCATAGAATATTGATGGAAGATGGTTTTCGTCCTAAGGTTCAACCTCAAAGGAGATTAAACCCCGTGTTGCAAGAAGTTGTTCGGAAAGAGGTCTTAAAGTTGTTAGATGCGGGGATGATATATGCAATTTCCGACAGTGAATGGGTTAGTCCAACACAAGTTGTCCCGAAGAAGGATGGAATGACTGTGATCACCAATGAGAAGAATGAGATGATTGCTACAAGATTGGCCACCGGATGGCGTGTTTGCATCGACTATAGGGCGTTGAATGCGGCCACAAGGAAGGATCATTTTCCTCTTCCTTTTATCGACCAAATGTTGGATAGATCGGCCGGGTACGAGTATTATTGCTTCCTTGATGGGTATTCGGGGTACAATCAAATCATGATAGCCCCCGAAGACCAACACAAGACGGCGTTTACTTGTCCTTATGGAGTGTTTGCATTTCGGAGGATGCCTTTTGGTTTGTGCAACGCCCCGGCTACATTTCAAAGGTGCATGATGTCGATTTTTGATGGTCTTATTGAAAATATAATGGAAGTGTTTATGGATGACTTTTCGGTGTTTGGCTCGAGTTTTGATGCATGCCTAGACAACCTCTCTATTGTGTTGCAAAGATGTGAAGAGAAGTCTTTAGTACTCAATTGGGAAAAGTGTCACTTCATGGTCAAGGATGGAATTGTGCTTGGTCATAAGATCTCCTATGATGGATTGGAAGTGGATAGAGCTAAGATCATTACCATTGAAAAGCTACCTCCACCAACCAATGTGAAATCCATTCGGAGTTTTCTTGGTCATGCCGGGTTTTATCGAAGATTCATAAGGGATTTCTCGAAGATCACAAAACCTCTATGTTCTCTTTTGGAGAAGGATGCTAAATTTGAGTTTGATGACAAGTGTTTGAAAGCATTTGAGACTCTAAAGAAGGCTTTGATATCAATTCCCGTCTTGATTACCCAATGTTGGAGTGACCCTTTCATATTGATGTGTGATGCTAGTGATTGGGCGTTGGGAGTTGTGTTAGGCCAAATCCGGGACAAGGTATTCCGAGTTATTCATTATGCTAGTAAGACCTTGGATCCGGCCCAAAGAAATTACACAACCACGGAACGGGAATTCTTGGCTATTGTCTTTGCATTTGATAAGTTTCGAGCTTATCTTGTTGGAAACAAAACCGTTGTGTATTCGGATCACACGGCTATTCGTCAACTCATGGCCAAGAAGGATGCTAAACCTTGCCTTATTCGTTGGATTCTTCTTCTACAAGAGTTCGACGTTGAGATTCGTGATCGAAAAGGCTGTGAGAATGTCATAACGGATCATCTATCTCGTCTTGAAGATCCAATTGAAGATGATGATGGCAAGTGGGAAATTGGTGAGTGTTTTCCCGATGAAAAGCTCTTTTGTTTAACTATCTTTGCTTTGAAGATTCATAAATGTTGGTTTGCGGATTACGCAAATTACTTGGTTCTTCATAAGTTGCCTCCAAACCTCACTACGGATTACGCCAAGAAGAAGTTTCTCCGTGAAGTGAATTTCTATTATTGGAGTGATCCTCATTTGTGGAGAAGATGTGCCAATGGTGTGATTCGGAGATGCATCATGGAGATTGATTGGCAAAAGATCATCAAGGAGTGCCACAATGGACCAAGTGGTGGACATTTCGGAGCAAATAGAACGGCCATGAAGATTTATCAAAGTGGTTTTTATTGGCCTTCGATATTTAAGGATTGTCAAGCATATGTTAAGACGTGTGATCGTTGCCAAAGGATAGGAAATATCTCTAAGAAAGATGAGATGCCTCAAAATGTGATGATTGAGGTAGAGTTGTTCGATGTGTGGGGAATTGACTTTATGGGCCCTTTTCCAACTTCGTGTGGATTTTCCTATATTCTCCTTGCCATCGAGTATGTGTCGAGATGGGTCGAGGCCATTCCAACCTCGACAAATAATGCAAAAGTGGTGATCAAGTTTCTCAAGAAGAATATCTTGATTCGGTTTGGCACTCCGAGAGCATTGCTTAGCGATGGGGGGTCCCATTTTAACAACAAATGGCTAGGAAATGTGCTTACCAAGTATGGAGTGAAGCACAAGATCACTTCACCCTATCACCCTCAAGCCAATGGTCAAGCCGAGCTTGCAAACCGGGAAATAAAGCAAATCTTGGAGAAAACGGTGACCACTAGGAAGGATTGGGCCAACAAACTCGATGATGCATTGTGGGCTTATAGAACGGCGTACAAGACTCCCATTGGTATGTCACCTTTTCAACTTGTATTTGGGAAGTCTTGTCATTTACCTTTGGAAATCGAGCATCAAGCATATTGGGCTACTCGAGCTATCAACTTTGATTTCAAAGGAGCCGGATATAATCGCATTGATCATCTTGTTGAGTTGGAGGAATGGAGAAACGAGGCCTATGAGAATTCTAGAATTTGAATTTAAATTACTGATCTCTTATGCTTGTCAATGCTTTTAATTATGCTTGCCTTTTGATCCTTTGTTTTTGCTTCTTTGTTTCTTGTGTTGGGTGTTGTCTCTCTTGATTAGTTTGATAGTGTGATTTGATATCACTCTTGTGGTTTGATTGTGTCTACTTGATTGATATATGTTTGCTTGGATTGTGAAAGAAAATGTTTGGTTGTTGATTGTGGGAGATGAATTTGTTTGGTGATGAGTTTGAGTGGTGGGATATTTTGAAGGATCTTGTGTTATTCGATGAATTTGTTTGGTGGTTTTTAAATTTGTTTGAAAGTTTGTGTTTTATTTTGTGCATTTAGGGATGAATTAGGGTTAAATGAATATTTTTCATGAGTTTGTGGTTGAGTTTGTGGTTTTGAATGCGAAATTTTTAAGAAAGGAAAATTTTTAAGTGAATGAATGTTTGCATGCTTGAGTGTGAAATGATCGTGTTGATTTGCTCTAGTGTTTTCAAGTGAGATGACGATGATTGATGAAAATGATGAAATATTTTGAAATTTTTCGAGTCAAAGTCAAGCATGATTAGATTACTTCATTTGAATGGCACGAAGGATTGATCTTAGGCACTTAGGCTCTAGATAAAAAGCTTGAGAGGATTTTGAGCCTAAAACTATGCATTTTACATAGTAATATCCTTTCTTGAGAGCTTGATCTTGCATTGCATTTGCTTTACTAGAACTTGCCTTGATACTCTTGTTATAAATGTTACATGTGTGCATGATTAGGAGATGATTTTAGGCCATCATTGCATAGCCCAATTTCCCTAAACACTAACCTATCTTTCATTACCATTGTTGTCCCATTTTGAGCCTTGAATATATCCTTTTCTTCTTGAACCGGATGATAGGGGGTGAAGGATGGTTAAGGGAACCTTGGTGAAGTTGAAAAGTCATGAAAAATGGGTAGTGATGGTGAAGGGTTTTGAGATTGGTTTTGAGTTGAAAGAACACTCCTATAAGCTCAAAGTTAGAAAAGGAAAGAACAAGAACAAAGTTCTTATGAAAAAAAAAAAAAGAAAAAAAAAAGAAAAAAAAAGAATAAGAGTATAAAGGAGTGTTTCTTTAGAATTTTGATAGAAGTTTGGGTTCATTTGATAAAAAGGGGTTGGATAAGGTGGAAGATGAAAAAATTCATACTTTGAAATGAGAAGAAAAAGGGTAAGGGTGCTTGGATGAAAATTTAAGTCACTTAGCCTAAAAATTCCCTACCTTAACCAATGTCCCTACATTACAAGCTTAATAAAGACCTTTTTTATCTTAATTTATGCATGCATTGTAGTATTAGAAACTTGAGTTGATAGGCAAGCTTATGGTCAAAGTTATGTATTGCATGATTTCGATAAGTGCTTACCTTTTCCATATCTTGAGTGATCGAGTGATACACATGTTTCTTGTGAGGTCTAGAGTTGAATGTGCTTAGGAGATTGAGTTCTATGCTAGGAGAGTGAGTTGTATGAAGAACTCATTTGGCAACTTTGATCATTCCATGTTGAAGAGGAGTTCGTAAGGAGGCCATTCTTATGGAACTCAAGGGGGAGTGATTAACACGTATTTTATGTGCTTGTTGAGTGTGTTTTGCGTGTGTTTAAGTCTCGATTCATGTGCTTAAAGGTTAGAAATGCTAGGGTTTCTTAACTTGTAGCATACATTCTACTTTTCTCATTTCTTTTCGGTTTTCGATCCATTTTTGTTAGAATTGGAAAGAGCATTCATGTGGCTAAGGATCGGAGGCTAGAAATGAGGAATAATCGAGCTTAATTAGGGTGAAACCTAGGGTTAAGAAAGTGGAATTTGAATTTATAAAGTTAGGTTTTCACTAGTTCAAGTTCGTTTATGTTTTCCTCGTTCTTTCGAGTCTCTTTGTGTCTTTTTTCAGGTTTATGAAGAACTCATTTGGCAACTTTGATCATTCTATGTTGAAGAGGAGTTCGTTAGAAAGCCGTAGCAAAAAGCGGATCGAGAATCGGAGTTTGGACGAGAGAGAACGAGCGAAAACAAAAACATCGCGCAAGAGAGGACGGATGGGCGGCAAACCGGCGACCCAAACCGGCGGTCCATTGGGCCGCCGGTTCAGCGCACCCAGGCCGCCGAACACCACAGAGAGGCCGGCGGTTCACACCGGCAGTCCACTGGACCGCCGGTTGCGCGAAAATGCCCCCAGTTCGCACCGTTTCGCCCCGGTTCGTCCCATTTCGTCACGGTTTGACCCAAACACGATTTTCAATGTATTTAACCCCAAATTCTTCCCTTTTTGATGTAACTTTTATACATTTTAATATCCTAGAACCCTAGTTATATTTCCCTCTTTTCCTTTTTGGTAAATTCAAGATTTGTGGAGCTATACTCATTGGAATTGCAATTCAAGACCATCTTCTTCTTCTTTATTAAATTCTCTTTCTTTTAAGCATGATTTCAATTACTTTTCATGGTTTATTTTCCTTAATTATGTCTAGCTAGTTCTCTTTGTGGTTTCAATTATATGTAGATTAGGATTAAGTGATTGGGTTTAGGCTTTAATTATGAATTTACCTTCTAATCTCATGTTCATTTCTCTTGGGGCTATATTTTATTATGTAATTGTGATTGATCACCATAGTTGAATACCAAGTGTTTGATCTAATGCTTAGGAGGCTTAGATTAGATGCTAGGATCAAGAGATTCGCATGCTAGAATATAGTAGGGTTAAGGAACTCCATGAGCTATTGGGAGTTAATGAATTGCTTGATGTCTTAGTCGGACTTAGGCCTTTCATTAATCTACTTGTCTTCATTGCAATGAGAATTGAGTGAACCATAGTTAGGAGGTTTCCCACATGAAATTGGATTAAATTGGTTAATTCTAGTTAGAGTTCTAATCACCCATCACTTGAGCCTAATCGAAGTATAATTGGAATCACGTTTATTTCCTATTGATTTTATATACTTTGCTTATTTGTTGCTTGTTTAGTTAAGTTTGAAGTTGATAATTACTTTTTGGTGTCATTAGTTAATTAAAAACACAAAAACATTCTTGTCGGTAGCTTGAATAGTAGTTAAATAGCTAGATTACTAGTTGAAATTCTCACGCCATAGCATTCCTTGTGGTTTGACTCGATTACTCAATCGATTATTATTGCATCTCCCTCACCCCTAAAGTGAGGGCGGATCAAGCATCCCTCGTTTTTGAAATGGATGTAGTTGAAACCACTTGCTTTCATTTGGTTCATCAATAACATCTTGTAGTTTGGTTTTTGGATTAGAGTTGAAGCAAACATACTTCAAAACTTTGTGTATATTAAAATGATGTTTGATGTACTAGTTTATCTTTTGGATTTTATGTGTATTTTGTGAATTTGGAACATGTATGTATATATAATGTTTATGTATCTTCGTTTGAGTTTTAGAGTAGGAACGGGAACATAAATAAATAAATTCAAAAACAAAATTATTATGCTCGAACGGCGACAGATGCCATTTTCCGTCACTGTTTGGCGACGGACACGCCGGTGCCGGTTGCTGGCCGGCAATCGTCGTTCAGCGACGGAAGGCTCTATCCGTAGTTAAACGGTGACGGACATCCGTAGTTAATTGGCGACAGACTCTATTCCATAGTAGATCGGCGGTCCGTCGCTTAATCCGTCGCCGTATTTGACTACGGAAAAATGTCGTCGCCGTTCTGAATGGCTACGAGCTATTCTACTAGGGTTTCCATCTGTCGCCGTTTCAGAATGACTACGGATTTTCGGGGTTCTGCTACGGACTGGTCCGTCGCCGTTGCCGAGTTTTCTTGTAGTGAATTTTAAAAAGAAATGTAATTGATTTATATAGTTTATTGTGAGTAAAGATTTAGTTTCACTTTCGTTGTGAGTAAAGATTGTTAAATGGTGAGCCCTAGATAGTAAATATGTCATGTTAAAATGTATATGAAAGTTATTGTTATTATGAATTCATATATAAAAATGAAAGATGCATGATTTTGGGGAACGACCCAAATATAATTAACGACATAATTTTTGCGTACAGATAGAGTATATAATTGGTTTCAGCAAAGTCTATGGCCCTGCCCTAACTTTAGCAATTTTTTAATTTATGACTTCCGTTTCAAATTTATTATGCTAATGTCTCAAATTTTTAATAAATTTTGTAAAAATATTCCGCTTTTATTTTCACAATTGTCAGAACGGTGAATCGGGTCATCCGAAGATCAAGTTAGGTAAAATTTATAGGGAAAAGTAGCAAACAAACCCCTATGGTGCCAAAATGACATTGTTTAAAAATTATAACTATACATAATTTAGTATTCTAAAAAAAAAAAAATACTATGTATTTATGATCACATATCACAAGGAATTCTTTTAGAACGGAAACCTATGCTCGCAATGCTATGTTTTTATACATAGCATAGGCATTTAGAAAGTTTTGAATAATTAATAAATATTTAGATTTCCTAGCTAATTGGCAATTTACAATCATTTAAGTAGGCGTTATTTGCTCCATCACATCTTGAATCAACAACGAGATGTTCACGAAAGAGGAGCCTCCTTCCTCCAACGCTTCACTCGCCCTTCCCGCCAACTCTCTCGCTCTTCTCCTTCTCTCTCTCCCTTCCTCACCACCATCCATCAACTCCCCAACCGACTCCTTCACCCGGTCCCACTTCACCAGTCCCTTCTTCCCTTCCCCCACTCCCACTCTCACTCCGATCTCCACCACTTGAACTATGAACTTCTCGTTGTAGAACTGCTCCGCAAACATCGGCCACGTGGCCATCGGCACGCCAGCTGCCACTCCCTCGAGAGTCGAGTTCCACCCACAGTGCGTCAGGAATCCCCCCACCGAGGGGTGGGTCAGGATCAGCACCTGCGGGGCCCACCCCCGGATTACTAGCCCTCTCTCTCCGACCCTCTCTTCGAATCCCTCCTCCTCCAACCATTTCTCCACCTCTTTGGAAGAATCCATGCCTCTTATTATCCAAATGAAAGGGAAACCACAAGCTTCCAACCCTAACCCTATCTCCTTAATCTGTTCGTACGAGATTCGACATAAGCTCCCAAAGCAAGCGTAGATTACCGATTTGGGCTCCTTCGAATCGAGCCAAGATATGAAATTTTGCTCATTGATTGAGGGTTTATCTCCTCTATGCAGCTTCTCACTAGGTTTCTTGTTAGAGAGAGAAACTGGGCCGATGCACCAAAGTGTCCTTGCTTCCTCTCTGTATCTCTCTACGTATCCACTCTCCATCTCTTCAAAGCTATTAACTAGAGTAGCTCTTGAAAGGCTTCGAGCTCTCTTGATTTGCTCTATAATTGAATCAATATCGTTGTTTGCTGATTTCTTCTTCTTGATTTGAGGCAGCTCGGCTCTTTTGAACTCGATTCTGTGAGGAATATTCGGCACCAGAAAAAATTCCGAATCGGGGGCCGCTTCCGTCATGGACGACAGTTGGTGGGAGCAGAAGAGAGTGAAGCACGATATAGTTTCGAATATATACCTCGGAATGTTGAAACCGTCGGCGACTCGCTGCGTCCATGGGAGGGCGTTGGTGGAGACGATGCAGCTCGGCTTCGGGTGCAGCTCCGCCATTAATGCCTGCAGGGGAGCAGCCATCATCTCGCACGCGGCGAAGAACTCGCGAGCTAGATCCATGGAGGAGAGGGAGTCCATGTTCTCGCAGTCGTGAGGGAGGCCGGCTGCTTCGGTGGGGAATTCCAAAGGAAGCATTCGGATGTTGAGGCCGGCGTCAATGGCGTGATTGATGGTGGGTTTGTATCTGGTGAAATTGTGCGGAGTGGTGACGATGGAGACGATGAGGCCGCGGCTTGCGAGGAGTTTGGCGAAGTCGGTTAGTGGGATTATGTGGCTCTGCGACATTAGTGGGATGAGGAGGAAGTGAAGGTCTTGGAGTTGTTTTTGTGGAGGTTCCGCCATTGATGATGATGAGGAGTTCAAAGAAAGGAAGGTCGATGCAGTTTAATTGTTTGTAATACTATTTGATAATAATGGTGGAGAAGGGAAATTGAACAAGGTAATTATATGATTGGATTCGACATCAAGAAATGGGAGTGGCTGGCGTTTTTTTGTCTGTGGTGCTCATTCAATTCTCATACGGAGACAACGAAGAATAGTAATACTAGGTCCCCCTATACAGAAAAAGTGAGGTGCTCTCTACATAACATATCTTTGTCTTTTGACAACTAACTGCAGCTGACTTGGTAAATCAGGAATCATTATTTATCAAGTTAATCCCTAAAAATAGTCACTTTGATATAGTAAACACAAATACTAGTCATTTATATAAAAAATACAAATAGTAGCCACTCATATAAAAAACACAAATATTAGCCACTCATGTATTCAAGGTTAATTTTCACGAATACATGAGTCATGTATTCATGTATTCGTGTATTCGTGTATTCAATGTTAATTTTCACGAATATATGAGTCGTGTATTCGTGTATTCAATGTTAATTTTCACGAATACATGAGTCATGTATTCATGTATTCAAGGTTAATTTTCACGAATACATGAGTCGTGTATTCATGTATTCATGTATTCGTGTATTCATGTATTCAAGGTTAATTTTCACGAATACATGAGTCGCGTATCATGTATTCATGTATTTGGTAAGAGTGGCTAGTTTATGTATTTTTTATATGAATGACTAGTATTTTAGTTTATTATATCAAAGTAGCTATTTTAAGGGTTGCCCCTTATTTATCCTCCTTTTATAAAAATAAATAAATAAATATATCTTTATTATGGTCTGTTTGGTAGGTAAGATATACCATGATATCTCACATTATCTTACGTAATCGTATCTCAAACATAATGTTTTTTTATATGTTATTATTACATCATAGTACATATTTATAACTGAAAATTAAAATTTTAAGAAATAATAGACTTTATTTTGAATTAATTAATCTTATTTTAGCTAATAAAACTAAAATTGAATGTTAAAAGTTAGTTATAAACCCTAATCTGATGAGTGAACTTTAAAAAATAATTGTAAAATCAAACTAAATCATAATAAATTAGAATTATTAAAAAAATACAAATTAATAGAAATTGTCATTTGAGACACGATTGTGACAAAAAATTGGGACAGATGATCCCATGTGAAATTGAATGAAATTAGATTAAAATAAATAAATAGTCATGTATAAAGCATATTATTTTCGGCATTTTTCTTATGGCAAGACATTTTTACTCTTAATGAAATTAATTAATAAAAAAAAAATTTAAAAATAAAAATAGAAACCTTACCTAATAAAAGATACTCAGGTCGGGGTCATGTCGGGTTGTCCGATTGTTCGATTCAAACTAAATCGGTTCAATTTTATTCGAGCTAGATATTTTCGACCCTACCCCTAACCTAGTGTTCTAAAAGTCCCCGCCTAGGCGCTAGGCGGCACCCCACTGCCCCAACTAATGTTAAATCCGCCTAGATATTTTGCGGCATCCTAACTATCTGTCAGATTAAAGCTTAATTAGTCTCTAGGTGTGAACTAATCGATACTTACACTAACTAGGTTTTTTTTATACGTGATTTGGATGACTAGACGGATTTAAGAATAAATTAGATTATAAATATTTAATTCAATACGGATATTATGTTGAAAGCTAAAAAAATTTGTTATAGACTATGAAGTTCATGTGAAGAATATGAAATTTATACAATTGGACTATTAATTATCATATTCTATGTTCTTATGATGAATTTGGTAATAAAATTATAAATAATATATGCTAATATAGTTTCTAACTGATGCCATGATGTAAAAAATAAAAATAAATACTCTCTCCGTTCCATTTAAAATGGTCTTTATTCAAATGGGTGGTATAAAATAATCAAACAGGCCAGTTTAAATGAGACGGAGGGAGTAATAAGCAGTGTGTTTCTAATCTGCCTAGGCATCCGCCCAGCCGGCTAGGCACTAGGCCACTAGTCCCCCTCCACCGCTCAACTAGAGCCTAGCAGCATGTAGAACATTAACCTCAACTTTTGATTTTCGGACTAACCCATCAAACCAAAAAGTTGATGAAAAAAAAAATATATACATATATTTTTTTATAATTAATCATATCATTTTGACCTCAACTTGCATAATATCTAATAAGTAACTCTTTAAGATGTGAAGATTAAATAAATTTTAATTCAATGATTATAATAACTGTTTTTTTTTTATCATGTATTGAAGTACAAAAAATATACTCCCTCCGTCCCTTTGGAGTTGTTACATTTTTTTTACACGGGTTTTCTAAAGCATCTTGATGATAGGTATTAAAGTAATTTTTGAACTATTTTTTCTTTTACGGGATACTATAAGTTGTGTAGTAGCCCGTAAAAAAAAAAAAAAAAAAAAAAAAAAAAAAAAAAAAAAAATCAAAATTTTATTATAAAACCTATCATCAAGACACTTGGAAAACACATGCCAAAAAGAAATGTAACAACTCCAAAGGGACGGAGGGAGTATATATTATCATTACAACTTTCGAATATACAATTATAATATTTGTCACAAGTATTTAAATCAATACATCATTAATAATATGCAAGAAAATTAATAATAAAGTTCCATAACTAAATAAATATTCGGTTAATCGGGCCAACCCGTTCATTTTTCGGCTAGCCTTATCAAATTGCCAGTTCGGTCCAAACTTAAGAAATGTAAGAAAATGCATAGTTCAATCATGTCGTTAAAAAAAATTCTCCAATCCTGAGAGCTATTACAACTACACGCTCCATATTTGCATCAAAAATTAGCTTGAGAATCCACCAACTCACCCACACAATCCTTAGAGTGGTATAGTAAGTATTCACATCAATAGCACCTTGTTTAACAATAAATAATTGATTCTTAAGTTCATAAATTCGAGCTTTGTTACCTTGTGAAAAACAATCATGTGGATTTGTTCAGATCTGGCAGTTGATTTCACGTGCATTAAACTGGATCGGATCTAAGGAATTGTAGAGTTGCGAAGCTAGAAGACCGACATTCCATTACATCCCTCCCAGATTAAAAAGAGTAGATAAGCAATATCCAAAAGTTTCTTCACAGATCCATCAATAAAACCAAGTTTATTCTTTGCAAGTCATTTGCATCGAGCGACTCCAGTTGATGTAATTCGCTCCATCTCAATTACCAGAACAATCCGAGGATTGTCACTGGGGGTGTAATAAAAGAGCATAGCGATGGATTCACTACATCATCAGGTGCAAAGAAAGTAACCTTTAGATTATTTGAAGGTCGAACGATTTTGAGCGAAGAATAAAGAAGACAGGATTAAAATAGAGAGAAAACACAATGAATTTGTGTTCTTGATACCATAATTAAGCTATTGAGATAAGAAGAAGAACAAAGCTTCTGGAATTGAGTTAATCATTTTTACTTGAAAAAGAAAAGAGAGAATACAATTTCATACACAAAGCATGCAACTAATAGGTACGGATTTGAGGAATATTTGGTATCCACAGGAAGCTTCGTAGTTATAATTCACTTTCTATTAAGTTCTCGGGGTGCAGGTATGGATAGTCTATATCCGTACTTACAACCCGTTAATAATACTCGCTAAAGTACATTTATAAGATCTATTTGGTCGAATATGGGTGGCGGAATCAGTTGTGGGATCTATTCAATTGAGAATTTTAGTTAGTACTTTGTATATTTGTCCTAAATTTTTGAATTTCTAGTTCGCGTGTGAACTTGAATATCTAGTTCGCGGGTGGCGGATACCTAATGGGTGGCAGTTATGGGTGACGGATAGTACCCGTCGCGGGTCGGGTGGCGGGTATGGTCTTCGCTCACGGGTACAAGTACAGATAGCCACTATCCGTACACGTCGTACCCAATTACCAAATCTACTATATACAGACTAGAAGAATGACATGGCAAAATAAGCTTAAAATCAAAAAAAATACTCAATGCATCTAATGTGGTGTGTCCTTTTATCTTTATAATTCCCTTTCTTTTTCTTTGAATTATTTTATTTCTTCTAAAACACAATTAAGGGTAAAAGAGAAAATCAAAGAATGACTAGTATTACATTATTTCTTTATATGTGATTGTTTTTTGTTTTTACATGATCATAATGACTACATGAGAATTTCAATTCCCTTTAAAAGTGTGTGAGTGAGAGCGGCCGGGATCCTCTGTCCCTATTATAGTGTATCAATCATGTACCAAAAAATTGATTTTTCTTGATTTTTTTTTTCCTCAATTTTGATATAGTATGATATAGTCTAATATTATGCTTCACCCGTCCACAAAATCTTTGCCTACTTTTCCATTTTCGTGCGTCCACAAAATGTTTGCTTATTTCTTTTTGACATATATCAATACAAATTCACTTAATAATTAACCTCACGATACCCTCTTATTTACATATTTTGTCATTACTAAATAATTTCATTCACAATACAACCATCCAAATAAAAAAATTTAAACTACATTTTTTTATGTGGGACCCATTCCACTCATACTAAAACCAAAAAAAATCTTAAAACTTATGTCGCCCCTCCGAGGCAAACATTTGTGGACTGAGGGAGTACTAATTAATAATGATTCATTACTTCAATTAGGGTATATAATTATTTTCTTAGTATTTTTCTTCATTTTCTAAATAATAGTGTTGGTCCCTGAAAAAGTTCATTGGTGTATAGGGGGGGGAATCACCAATTTTCAACAGTTTTCGATTTAGTGCAAACTGACTTGTACTAATTGACCAAGACAAACTGAATCAGAGTCAGAGTTAGAGTTCAGTTTATCCAACTCAGACAGTGAACTGCTGAGTTTGTTAAACTGAACTAGAGTGCGGAAGTTGGTGGCTAGTGTTGGAAAACTCTTTAGAAAATTCTTGGGAAATGGTGACTTTATGGCCTAAACTTTCATTATTTGGTTACTTTATGGCCCCAACTTTTTAATATTCCAAATCTAGCCCAAACTTCACTCTGTTTTTCCACTTGTGGCACGGGAGGACAAAAACCGGCGCTGACGTGTAATTCCGGCGTTCATGTGTATTTTCGGTGCTGACATGTATTTTCATGGGAAAAAATACTCCAAACAGAGGAAGCCTTGCAGGTGAACTCCTGGACACATTTTCCGATCTCACTTCGTTACGCTGGTTCGACGCATCGGAATTCGGAAAATAATCTCACCGGCCGAATCCCAGAAAGCCTTGCAGGATTGCAGCTTGAAACACTGCATTTAAATGACAGTTTCTTAAAAGGAGAAATGCCAGAAACTCTAGCCATGAATCCAAACCTCGTTGAGCTACGGCTATTCAACAAAGAACTGTTGGGATCGATGTTTTCGCTAACGATTTGGAAGGGGAGTTGCCTCAGAATTTGTCCTACAGAAAGAAACTGTAGGATTTAGTAGTTTTCGGCAACAGAATTTCTAGGAAAATCCCTTCATCGTACAGCGAATGCAGCAGTAACGTACTTGAGAATTCAAGAGAATCAGTTATCTGGCGACGTACGCGAGGGATTCTGGGGATTCGGCGATCTCAAATACATCGAGCTCAGTAACAACATGTTGGAAAGCTCTATTCCGCCATCGATTATGGGCGCAAAATCGCTGCAGCAGCTCTTGATATCCGGCAACAAGTTCTCCGGCAACTTGCCGGCAAAAATCTGCGGTCTGCAAGAGTTGAGGAAAATCGATTCGAACCGGAATGAATTTTCCGGCGAGCTTCCTTCCTGCATCACTGATATGGTGAAGTTACTTACAGGAGCTCCACATTCAAGGTAATCGGCTCGCCGGCGAAATCCCCAGAGGCGGCTCGTCTTGGGGCGAGTTGACTCAGTTGGATTTATCAGATAATCATTTCTCCGGCGAAATCCCGGCCGAGCTCGGTGATTTGCCAGTGCTGACGTCCTTGAATCTCTCGAACAATTATCTCTCCGGCGAGATTCCAGCGGAGCTAGCGAAACTGAAGCTCAACGAATTCAACGTCTCCAACAATCGACTCCGCGGCAGAGTGCCGGTGCTTTCGACACCAAGTTCTTCCTCTCGAGTGTAATGGGGAACCCAGATTTATGCAGCCCAGATCTTAGGCCTCTTCCTCCATGCTCGAGGTCGAAGCCGGTGAGCTTAGTAACGGTGGTTCTTCTCTCAGTCCTCGCATTCGTACTCATGGTTTCACTTCTTTGGCTTGTGTTCAAGACCAAGAAATTCATCTTCTTCACCGAGAAAATGTGAAATAATTATAGAAATATATATTTTTTTTCATGAAAATACACGTCACCACCGAAAATACACGTGAGCACCGGAATTACACGTCAGTGCTGGTTTTTGTCTTCCCATGCCACAAGTGGATAAACGGAGTAAAGTTTAGGCTAGATTTGGAATATTGAAAAGTTGGGGCCATAAAGAAACCAAGGAAGGAAAGTTTAGGCTATAAAGTCACCATTTCCCAAAATTCTTTCATCTTTTAAACTAACAGTTTGATTAATGAGTGCAGTATGCGATGCTTGTTAGTTCAGCAATTTGTAATAAGTAAGCAGTAAATAGAATTTAAGAGAGAGAGAGATCGAGACACGAGAGTTTATCGTGGTTCGGAGATAACCCTCCTACATCCACGTCAAATCTTGCGATCTGAAATCCCTTAACCTTGGATTTCCTTCTCTCTTCTTTATACTGGCTGAGCACCAGCCTTAACCTTTCGTCAGTTCCTCGACGAAGATCAAGCACGAGTTATGGGTCGTGGCCCTTACAATCTTTGCTTACAAACTTACTACAAATAGAAACTGCTATCTTAATCTAACTCAAAGTCTATCCTAATTTTGTAGAAAGAAATTACAAGCGAGAGTCTCTATACAAAGAATGAACCAATGAAACAGTATAAACTCTCTAACAATCACTTGAGCAGCAGTAAACGCTCAATTAATTTAGACTTGAATATAGAACTCTCACTAAGCACTCAACACTTGGGAAATTATCTTGATTTCGAGCGTTGAGTTGAAGGCTTGGAATGCTTGAGAATTCGGCAGAGGTTTGGCTTTGAATGCTAAATTTCCCGTAAGAATTCTGATCGTGGGAAGCAGTATTTATAGGCGAGAAATCAAATTCTAGCCGTTGGATGTGTCAGAACAGTACTCTGTCACATTGTACTTTCTTCCCATTGAGGTAGTCCAGCTCGCTTCAAGAGATGCAGGAGCCAGATCGATTAACCTATTTAGGCAGGTTGAAGCTACCTCTTCAAACTGGAGTCTTCAGTGAACTTCCTTCAATCTGCGAGTCTTGAACTCTTCAAAGCAAGTGCTGAACTCCTACAATCTGGTTAACTAAAGATCTGCCAATACAAAATCATCAAACTAGACTATACATGGCAGTTTGATCTAGTAACCTTACTCTAGAGAAAAAAAAAAAAGCTTAAAAACTTCCTAAGTGTTGTTTCGATAAACATCATCAAAACTCATAAACTGAGTGGGGTTCCCAAAAAATAAATTGAAATTAAATACTAAAATTAGATAAATGATAAATCTTAATTGGATTAGTAAACACTGGTCAATTAGTGTAAAGTTAGTTTAAATCAAAATATAAAGAAAAGAAAATGAATAAAAATTAAGATAAATTAATTTTGGTATAAAATTGGTATACTATAATAGGGATAGATGATCCCATGAGGTGAGAGAGCACTTGGGATCCCTTGTACCTATTTTGGTGTTTCGACCGTGTACCATATTTTTATTTCTACTATTTTGTTGGGATATTAGGTTAAGAGAGAATCAAAACTTTATTCGAAGTGTTTTGATTAGATTCCAAAACCTTACCTTAGAAAATCTCCCTTATTATTTTTTATGGTTTTATGCTTAGTGATACACTGATACTCTTTTTTAGAAACGCTTTATATGTTAGGAAGCGTATTTATACTTAACTTTGCAGCAGTTCAAGTAAAGCGCAAAAGCCTTCGAGCGTACTCAAAGTGCAAAGCATGTTTCAAGTTGGAAGCATCTCAGCACTTGCCGCTCTAAGATTCTGAAGCGTCTCAAGCTTAAAACGTAGCGCAGTCTTTCAAGTCCGAGAGAAGCATAGCATTAAAGACACTTCATTGTGCAAGGCAACCCGCATTCAAAGCGATAAGTTAACTCACGCTTTAAATTCAAATTGATAAGCGGCATGCACACTCCGTATATATCGTTAAATGCGCCGCAGTGTCAGAGTTTGAGGTGTCAATGCGGGATTGCTCAACAAAAAGTAAATGCAGTACGAGTCACAGAACAGTGTTAAAATCCAAACCCGCATAGCAAGTACCAGCTAGGGTTTGCGCCGAAAATGAAGAAAAAGACATTTTGTACCAGATTGACTGCATATATATCTGCTTTTCTGTAGATATTCAGGGAGGATGAAGAGCACGCGCCGCTTTCTTTCTAACAGGAAGTTGCCTCTCTCCGACTATGAATAGGAGTGCTTCGACTCATTTGAAGACTATTGATACTAGTCACAAGCTCACAAGCAAACACCAAGAATACTCAAAGCTCTCAGTGTTCGAAAATTTCTGTAAGTGTTCTTCAGCTTTAGTAGTAGTCGAGTCCTTAGAAACCCTAATAAGTTTTTAAGTCTAGCAACAACCTATTCCCTGACCCTAGATTTGGAAACCAATTTTTAATCCAAAATCTAGAGGAAGAATAATTACCTTCTACTTGATCTTTCTTGTAAAATGATTCTTAAGTTAGGATTTTCGAAAAGCAAAAATCCCAACCTAAGTTCGTGTCTATTTGTGTTAGATCGAGTTGTAAGGTTCATTTTGTGTTTATTGTGAGTCGAGATTGTGAAGTTTAAGTTTGTATTTTTAAGTGGAAGGTTGAGATCTAGATTGTGTTATTGTGTTTTAAGTCGCTCGAGAACCCACTGGAATCTCTGAGGATTTAAAGTCAAGTTGGCTTTAAATCACTTCGCTTGGAAGTATAAAACAAGTGGTAGTTAATTGTCCGAGCGTGGATAAGTGAACGTAGGAGTGTTGTTGCTCCGAACCACTATAACTGTTTGTATGCTTTACCTTACGCTTTAAATTTGTTATCTGCTTTGTTTAGCATACTCACACACTCACGCTCTAAAACAATCTCATGCTTTCTGCAAGATTAATTAAGCGAGTATAAAAAGAGCTCACACTTCCGCACTGTCTCACTCACGAAGCGCGAAACTTTAAAGCATAAAACACTCTAAAACGCTCCACTTCGTAAGAAGGTCGAAAATTGAAAAAGGAGTCACTCCTTTACACACGTATTCAACCCCCCATGTGTGACTCGCTTCGGGACCAACACATTTTATTCAACAATTTTCATTTATAATGATATAGTTTAATTTTATAATTATTTTCTAGGGTACACTCATCTAATTAGGATTTATAATTATTTTTTTAGCATTTAATTTTAATTTCATTAGCTAAAATAGGGTTGATAAATCTGAAATTAGAGTGTATTATTTTTTTAATTTTCATTTTTATAGTTATAAGTGTTTATTACTCCCTCTGTTTGTCTCCATTTGGCCTATTTTGCTCTAGCGAAACAGGCTAAATGGAGACAAACAACGGAGGGAGTATGATTTATTATAGTATAGTAATTTTTATTTTTATAGTAAATATTATAAAATTAAAAAAATTAATATTTGGTATACGATTGGAATACAATAATCGGTATAGAAGATTCATTTCGAAGGTGCACTTAGATTATGCAAAATGTGATCAAGAACTAGCTAGTGATCCACGTTTCTTGGAAATCAGAAACAAATCTAAGAACATTATCATTTAAAAAAGAGTAGTACGTCTGTATACATATATCTTGTGTATCACGATGATGAACTCTGTGTTACCGAAGAAGATATATGGTAGAAAAATCATTCAAATAGAGAAAACTCAAACCTAGCTACCTACTAAACTCATTCTTCTTCTTCTTCTTCACCAAATTGGAAATATCCTCAATTAGGTGAGTAACATTAACATAAGAAGATCCAGCTTCCTCCACCGATCTCCTCGCCATTTCTCCCAACTCCCTCGCCCTCTCCTTTCTCTCACATCCCCCTTCTCTCTCCTCATCCATCACTCTCCTCACCGCCTCCGCCACCCCTTCCCTCCTCACCTTCTCCTCTTCCTCCTTCTCCTCACCAAAATGCACCACCCCTCTCGCCCCAACCCCCACCCCAACCTCAAGCACCTGCACCACCAGCTTCTCATTAAAGAACTGGTCGGCGAAGAATGGCCACGTCATCATCGGGATCCCCGCGCTTATCCCCTCGAGAGTCGAGTTCCATCCACAGTGCGTCAGAAACCCTCCGATCGAGGAGTGCGATAAGATGGCCACTTGAGGGGCCCACCCTCTCACTAGAAGCCCTCTCTCTCTACATCTCTCCTCAATCCCGTCCTCCATTATCCACCTCTCTATCTCCTCATCCCCTCCTTTCACCACCAGAAGAAACGGATGCCCCGATTCTTCCAACCCTAGAGCGAGCTCCATGAACTGAGAACTCGACAAACGGCTCAAGCTCCCAAGGCAAGCATAGACCACGGAATTAGGGTTCTTGCCGTCGAGCCAACTCATGCAGCTGTCCGCATCGAACGGCGTCGTATTATTATTATTCCCTCTGTCGCCGCTGCAAAGGGATAAAGGCCCAATGCACCAGATCTTGCCTCTTTTAAGATTTCGAAACTCTTCAACGTATCGATCTTCCATCTCTTCGAAGGTGTTCACGATCATTCCGTACGCAAGAACCTCGGTTTCTCTCACCTTTTCCCGGTAGCCTTTCACGTCGGTCGGCGGCGGGTTGAACAACCCCGGCAGCTGAGATTTAGTCATCTCGATCTTGTGGGGCAAATTGGGCATTACAAAAGGTTGGTTTTGATCAGAGATGGCGGCGTGGATGTTGGAGGTGTAAAGGTGGTGGGTTAGGACTTGAGTGAAGCAGCTCATGCCGTCGAAAACTAACCTCGGAATCTGGAAACTGTCGCAGGTTTCGACGGTCCAGATTATGTGCTTGTCGGAGATGACGCAGGAGGGGGTGGGGGTGAGGTGCTTCAGTATGTGCTCCACTGGTTTCTGCAGCATGTCAATGGCGGTAAAGAAGTTTGGGAGGAGGGTGTAGGAGGGGAGGAGGTCGGCGCTCTCGCAGCCGGGGGGGAGGCCGGCGGCGGCGCAGGGAAACTCGACTTTGAGGAGATTGATGGAGAGGCCGAAGGCGACGGCGCGGTCGATGGTTGAGTGGAAGCGGGCCGCGTCGAGGTGGGTGACGATGATGGTGACGTGGAGGGAGCGTTTGGATAGGAGTTTGGCCAGGTCTATCATCGGGATTATGTGGCCCGGCGCCATTAATGGGAGGAGGACGAAGTGCAGATGCTGGAATTCAGAAGCCATGGCGGAGGAAGGGAGGGAGGAAGAGGGCCTGTTTTTTTTTCTTTGATTTTTTGATATTTTTAAGTTTTTCTTTTTACTTTTTTTTTTTTGTTTTTCTCTTCTTTTGATTACGTATGTTTTTTTTTTTTTTTTTTTCTCTTGATTACGTATGTTGAGAATAATGAATGTTAGTTATACTGTATTTTTACAGTTTTTGTTCTTTTATATTTTGTATGTTATGTTTGTCGTAGATTAATTGTATACTCCTTCTATAGGGATGTGATCGTTTTTGTTAATTGAGTGTCTCACGATGTTTCAAAATTTAATTTTTATTGGTTTATATTATTTTTTATAAATATAAAAATAATATAATATATCTTAAATTGAATTTTTAAATATTATTTATCCTACTTTTAAATTTATCAACTACTCCCTCTGTCCCACTTATATAGAGATAGTTGACTGTTTTTTTGTGACAGTCAACTATCCATATATTAATGGGACGGAGGGAGTATAATATAACTAATAAAAGTGAAAGTAAAAAAAATAATTATAAACTCTAATTGGATGGGTGAACTTTTGAAAATAATCATAAAATTAAACTTAATCATTATGACATATATTTATTGGAAAAAATGCATAAAACTAATAAAAAATTATGATTCCAGACACGGTTGAAACACCGAATTTGGGACGACAGATCTCAAGTGCCTTATCTCCTGCCGTCTTTTGAGTACTTACCGAATGTATGTGAAGTCCTTTAATTCATTGACTACTTTTTAATTTTGGCTTATACCTCATACAATTTTATTTTATTTACAATTTAAAACTACGCTTTAATGTGAAGCTCATATTCCATTCACAATAAAACGGAATATGGTCTTAAAACCAATTTATAGGCAATAAATTTGTAGAAGAAATAAAATAAAATAAAACTCCTAGAAAAAAAAAATTGTAGATGAAATAAAATAATAAAATGACTCAAATAGACTAGACCAAATATTTAAGTTGGGGTTACTATCACCAGCTCTTTGTAATGTATTTATGTGGATGTTCAAATGTAAACGATCTATCTAAAAAAGAATGTAAACGATAAGAGTGGGTGTTGTTTTGATTTAAGAATTAAATAATTTCATCATGAATTTGAAGCAATTCAAACACAAAAGTCTAAATTAGCTTATATCAAAACAAATAAACCTTGTACATACGAATTAAATTAGTCCCTCCAACCCAAACCAAAATTTAAGAGTACACCCAAAATGTGAAAGAACAAACTTTTATTGTAGTAAGATACATATAGAAAATACAAATACTATGAATTGGTTGCGATTACGAGCATTAGCTAGGATGACAAACATATAACTTTGCATGTATATGAACAAATTAAATATTTAAATTTCTTGGTTAATTTACTTGCGTAAGAGCTTACATGAGCATTACATATTTTGAAAATATTATGTTTGGAATCAAGCGATCCACAAATGCTTCTTTGATTGTAACGCCATCATTGACATCTGCAACAAATTAACACCGTATAGTTTTTCATTATTTTTATTTACATATAATGACCATATTCTCGCCGTCCACATGTTTTAATAAAATAAAAATACAAACATAATCTGGACTAACAATTGACGATTTCTTCTTATTTCAATCTCACAGTTATAAAAAAAAAATCTCCTTGTTTCCCATTCTTAATTTTAGTTTATAATTATATGCAGAGAGTGATTGATGTAGCATTATTTTGTTTTGTATTGTGAATTGTGGTCTATATAAAACACCTTTTTTTCCCAAAACAAAGAGACAAAAGTGCACCAGTCACAATTCATTTAGCTTGATTGTGATCTACCTAAATTAAGCTAAACCACACGATTTATTGACGAAAATGACAATACGCTTGACTAGCACATTCTCTCACACTCCTACTACAATGTAAAATAATTAACTAGCCTCAAACCTCTCAACTTAATTAGTGGAATAGTGTTTCCACATAATACATATGGTCAAAAGTAATACTCCTTCTGTTTTTTCGACTTGGCATACCTCACATATTGAATATAAGTGAGCCAAGTCAAAAAAACGATGGAGTACCAAATTAAATGCAAACATGTGATAGAGAATTTCTATCCTCTTCCACTGCTGCTGCTACTGCATCATGAATTTTTTGACGCAGCAAAGGTTCGAGTTCTCGAACATAATCATTGAATAAAGACTAAATTTTTTTATAAAGCTAGGTACCACGACAAAATATTTATCACATGTGAGCAGGCGTCGTCTCACATATGTCTAGATCCCTCAGATAATATCAATATTAGAACTTAAGTTTTAATTTGTTGGTAAGATTTATAATTTTGTTAATGTTTGAACGAGCTTGATGAAACGTCGTTGGTTAATTTTAGATATTATCAATTGAAGAAGTTCAAGCACTTTGATATTATGAAGATAAGTAAGTAAATAAATTTTGTGATATTAGAGGGTTGATATAATGTATTTAATTACATTTCTATCACAAAAGCCTATTTTTAGTGCCAAACATTTAAACTTACAATGATCCATTTGTTTACACTAGAAAATGTAACGTGCGTTGCACGTGTAATCTATATTTTTGAATTTGAGTGAATTTATATAGATGAAAATCACTAATTGTAATTTTATCATTAACGTTAAAGAATGTGAAAAATCAAATATATTGTACACTTGTTATTTTTTAGATGTTTATCTTTAAAAAACTTCCTTCACTCATTAAAAACTCAACCATGTATCAAAAATAGAAACAATTAACCATACAACTCTTCAAATGAAACTCTCAAAAATTAAATCACGAATTTAGATAGTTCATTAGTAGCATCTTATATCACAGGTCATTCAGATACTATTGTGTTGTGTTTTGTGCTCAATCAAAGAGAATCATATGTTCTTTGCAGAATCTAACACTGGCGAAAGCAAAGATTTACAAAAGTAATAAGTACATTGATTGAAGGAATGCCTACTGCCTAACCAAATATGGAAATCACATTAATTGCAGCAGAGTTCACTCAAAAAATGAAGATTTAAACAACTACATCCCAACAGATAGTTTTATGATGGAGTTCAACCACATGAAGGTTATGAGTGCTCAAAGTCGACCAACTATTTTCTCAAGTTCTCAAGCATTTGTCATTCTCAAATATCTCTAGCATTAATTGTACGCAAAAAACACTCAAATTAGAGCAAATCATTCCTAATGTTCTTATTTATAGAGATCCACTTAATCAAGGCTTAACTTTCATATCTCAAACCTTAGTCAAGTAATCTAATCCCTTACGATTGATTTTATTGTAAAGAATTATTCAAAGTCGGAAGCACATTGCAACTCTTAAACTGTTTATAGCCGAGTGTTAGTCGAGTTTTAGCATGTGATTTGTAAATTGATCATTGTAAGATTGTCATGTCTTTCGAAGTTTGGGAGAAGATTTAGGCTCTAAGTTTCCCGAGTGTTAGTCGAGTTTTAGCGCTTGTGTTTTTGTAGTAATATCGTTCTTCATACTTTCTTTTAAATAAATAGTTATACAATTTTCATAAATTCAATCATGTGTTCATTAATAAGACTTTCACACAATAAATTAATTTGATATAATATTATAAACTAAAAAACATTACTTTCACAATAATTCGTGTAAAAACCATCAAAAAAATAATATTACTTGGATAATTAACTATAAACGATTATTACTAAAAAGAAAACTATCTCCATTTTTTTTCCAGTGTCACATGTTTAATTCATTGTTCGGAAATATATGCAAATTAATGATCAATATTAATAAATATTATGCAAGTGTTGTTCCTTATGCACAATTAATTTGCTTTTAGTTGTGGCTATGCAATATGCAATTTTAAACATACTATTAAAAATAACAAACTACTTATACATGATTAAAAGAATAAGACATTAATATCTTAGTTTTTGACAATTGATATCAATTGGGACATTTATCTCATTGAATTAACTTTAGGAAGCTTCTTATGAAAAAGAATGTGATGTTGCTCCAATTATTTTGTTGAATAAGAGTAATTTAATCATTTAAGAAATTATTGAAATTTGAAAATATTCTTTCGATTGACTAACTTAGTTTTAGGGAACAAAAATAATTGCAATCATACGGAAAATAAATAAAAATAAAAATTCAAGCATCAAAATATGTAATATTAGTATATTTTTCATCCCATAGTGCTTGTATTTTGAAAAGTCAAAATATATATTAGAACTTGCAGCCCATCGAATATATAGAAACTGAAAATATTTCTATTAAAATGAAAGTGAAAAATATAAATACTTTTCTGACATTTTATAAAATAAAGAATATACATGCATGGCATATAATAAATCCTTTGAAAAACTTGCATAAACATTATTGATTAATATATACGCAAATAAGAAAAAATAAGTAATAGGTACTTTGTCAAGGATCATAGCAATGCGGTCGAATCTCATCTTAAATTTAAGGATTTTTTTTTTCTTATTTTGACATTTTGTGAAATGTTTCGTGAAAGTGTCATATCATTATATAATTATTATTTCACCTATAAACCATGTTCACAAAAACAACATAACTAATTATACCATCATGAATAATTATGAATAATTTGATAATAAAAGTATAAATAAGAGTAAAAATTTGACACTGCTATTCTTAAAATAGATATAACTTTCCGAATTCTTATTCATCAAAAGGTCGAAAAGGGTGTTTGCATATTTGGCCAACCTTTCTACATTTGTTAGAAATATAAATTCAATACATAATTGAGAACAAAGATTAATAAATTGAATATAATTACAACGAAAATGACAATTAATGATTGATAATATTGCAAGTCTTGATCGATAATTATAATATCTTCAAAATCATTGTTCATATTGGAATAGAGGTTTAACTTGTAAAAGACACGCCATTTCTAATAGTTTTAAAAAAAATCCAATAGTAAAAGCGAGATGTGCATTGATGAATCATCATGAAAACAGTTGCCACAACTGCTCCTTCTTCCAAACTAACTGTAGTTATGTACAATATAACTATTGTTTGTGGCAATTAATTAACGACTATCACACTAATTTAAACATTTTTTTCTCACTATTTCAAATTAATAGAAACTCTATCACCATGGTGTCATGGTGGTGTTGTTAATTAGCATTAAATTTTCCCTAAAAAAATAGCATTAAATATAAAATTAATTTGTTATGTTTATATTTATAGATGAATGATATGTTCTTTTTATGTCTACAATATCCTTATATTTACAATTAGTTTCAAGGGTATTGACATAATAAGTTATACTACCTCCGTCCCATACTTTTACTTTTGTAGAGACGGGCATAGACGTTAATAAATAAAATATTTTATAATATAAGAAAAAAGGAAAAATAACTTTTCAAGGGTATTAAAGTTAAATTAGGTGTTATGATGAGAAATTGTGAATAAAGTGTAGTTAATATTGGTGGGTCGTGATGACATATTGTGTAATACAAGAGTATGTTGAGGATATTTATTGTGTGTAGTGTATTGTTTTTACTTTAGACATGACTAATTGTGTAAAACAACAAAATAAGGCAACCAAGACTAAATTAGTACATAGTTTAATAATAGTGTAGCTCTATCCTATTCTAATTAATAAGTATTGTATAATGATTTAATAATTGAAGGTAAATTTGATTAAAGGATAAGGATAATATTATGATTATCTAATCTATCAAATTCGAACTTTGGTGACATACTTATTATCGAAATTTATGCCTCATCGATAAAATAAAGATATTAAAGTTTATTTAAAATTAATATTTAAATGCATCTTACCAGAAAGTGATTAGATATTAGAAAGGAAACTTAATCGCTGTAATCAGATATAAAGTTTCAGTCTTGAATCTCAAATTAGGGTTGCATGTTAATCTATATTTTAAATTCTTTAAAATCTAAATAGGCACAAAGCACCGACTCTGTACAATGGCATGGATAAGCTTCTGATTCAAAATTATTACATCAATTCGCATCACTAAAAAAAATCTGATCAATTCAGTATCACTCAAAGAAAAAAACATAACTCATAGCAAAAATATTCAATATTATACATATTGAATAAATATTGAAAGCAGCGGTCATAGGCCATATAATATAATTTAGGTATTACCATAATTATTATTGTTATTAAATCAAAGAATTGGTATTAGGTATTAAATCAAACTAAAATAATAAATAAGGTAAATATCATACTTAAATTTATACATATATATATATATATATATATATATATATATGCTATATTTAAATGTATAATATAGTGTATTACATAATTGTCCCTAAATTTAAAATATTACAAGGATATAATAGTCAATCTACATTAAGTACTCAATGCTCTTTTTATATAAGTATAGATAGATAGATAGATAGATTATTCTATCCCAACCAATTCATTGCTTATTTTCTATTTCAATCTTTCGCCAATTCATTATCTATTCTAATTTTCCGTTCATTCCTCACAAATTTATTAATCATTTAACCCCACATCACTTATTACATCATATACCCTTGTTGGACCTAAGCAACTCAGTCCATTCACAATTGAATTACACTTTAATGTGTGACCTATATTCCAATCACAATACTACCAAACATCTTAACTTGTGCCCCTTGTATAGGCAGTGAATTCGTTGACAGAGGGAGTATAAGAATTTAGATCATGATGTAAGAGCTGACTTGCCTAAGGGTAGGATACCTCAACCTATATTCACATATGAGATGCAATAATGTATAATTGAACTTAGGGTAAAGCAGAGACAAATATTTTTTTAGTGGTCATTGACTTTCATGATCTTTTCTTTTGGAACAATTTATTTGTTTCATGGTTTAATTACAATAAGCTACTGGTTTTATGGAGACGTATCTTTCTGCATGTTCTTTTCATATCACTGGCTTTTCGCATTTCTAGAAACAAAAATAGCATGAACTATGAAAAAAGTAGTTAACATAAGAAATGTTAGTTTGTACAAAACTCGTCTCAGATGAATATTGATATACTACAAATACCGATTCTGCTTGAAAAGTAAATCTCAAAATTGTACTACCTCATCCATGATAATTGTGAACTATTGTTCGGCACACATTTCTATGTGCTGAAAAATAAATGTTAAGATAAAATTTTAATACCGCTTGATGCAGTATACAATACACTACATAGTATAGAATAATACACTACCTCAAGCGGGACCAAAAGTTTATTCTAACATCCACTTTTTGGCATAAAAATACGTGTCAATAACAATAGTGCATAATTATCACCATACAAAGAATATTATCAAATATTATGGTTGTAAACTTGGCATAAATAAATAAAATAAAGCATGAAATATATAAGATCCCCGACTCCCGATTTGTAAAAAGAGGGCAAGTTTTGCAAAGAAGCTAAGAGAAGAAAAGTGGATGTTAAGATAAAATTTTGGTACCGCTTGATGTAATGAACAATACACTGCATAGTGTAGAATAATATGCTTCCTCAAGCAAGACCAAAATTTTATCCTAACATCCATTTTCGGCCCATAAAAATTCGTGTCAAAAACAATAGTGCATAATTATCACGGTAGAGGGAGTACAAACTTATAAGCTCAAAACTAAGGTTCTATAAAAGCAATTATGTTCACTAGAAACTACAACTGGACATCAAATTACATGTTCTATTCATAATTCATAGTTGCATGATACCTGATGACAAAACCGCCATTTGTAAACCATACGAAGAATATTATCAAATATTATGGTTGAGCACTTAGCATAAATAAATAAAATAAAGCATGAAAAAAATGAGATCCCTGACTCACAATTTGCAAAAAGAGGGCGAGTTTTGCAAAGAAGCTAGAAGAAAAAGTGTTAGGGAGAACTAGTGCACAGAATTACAAAGCTGCAAGGATTACTAATTACCCAAGTCCTAACTGATATACACCAAAAAAATATACACACAAATACACGCATATACACAAAATGAATCGAATCACTCGGCAATATGTACAACTATACGCTTTCAAGATATCCAAACCATAACAGCACCTCTAAACAGACCGACTTTGTTGTGCATTTATCGAGCGTGAATATTAGAGGGTTAGGATGTCACCAGATCTGCAGTTTTTCTTGCATGTGGACTTCACGGCCTTCTAGAGGATTCTGAATCACGTCCTCCCACGAGAATCAAGTCTGGTGGGTCCAGACGAGTAGATTTCCAAGAGGAATTAGTCGACTTTAGTAGCAAACCGAGGGCCAAAGAAGCTGTTGCTCTCACAATCGCATCTGATGATCGATTTATCTTCCCAATCAACATGTTGAACACCTAAAATCAAGGCAGAGCTCAAACTATGTAACTTCGAGATTTCGTGGGATGAAAGTAAAAGTATTGTAGTGCAGTAGTTTACCTGACTCAAGTAAAGGGTGGAGATATGCAGAACACTTGAGAAAGCAATTATACTGCTACACAAATAAATGGCATTTGCTTGAATTACTGGCCAGGGTGCCTCAAAAGCCTGCACAACACGAGTATATAAGAAGATTGTTTAAGTAACTCTATATGAAAACACATCTATGGAGGAAAAGCATGCAAGTTCATGTAAAGACTATGTCTTCAGCAAATGCAGACCTGTATTAGTGATGCCATGTAGGTATCTATCCTGGAAGACATACGTTGAGTGAATAGCCTTGCAATATCTCTAAGAAAATCTTCATAGTCACCTCTGAGGAAGAATTTATACAGCAAAAAGATAAATGTGAGTTTATATAACAAATAGAACAAGGCTCTGATAGGGATCTGTTTATACGTACCTATGATCAGAGCTAAACCTATGTGTGTTGGCAAGAGCAACCATACTATCAAGTTCCATCAAAGGAGCAATTCGCTTGAATGTGTTCTGAGAGGCAAAAGCATAAAACAAAATCAGCAATGGTTAGAAAACTACGATAAAAATCCCTATCTTGTTCAAGGCACTGAAGAAAAGTTTTTCTCTGAAGAATTCTATACCCGGCAAGCTCGTCGGACACCAAGATCATCATCATGCAGATGCAAGACCAAGCGTGGAAAAGCAGCAAGAACCTAATAAAATAAGATTAATCGAATTTAGATACCTTGGAAACATCACGAAGTACAAAAAAATGACCGAAGCGGTTACTGTTACTTCTATCGAACATTCAGAACAAAACAAACACAAATAAATGAAAAAAAAAACATAGCTGTGCAGTCTCCAAACATTTCGTTAATGATGACAATTGGGTATGCGAGAATGAGGTGCTTACAATTGCTCTTAATGCTGTACTCACACCCCAATAAATAATAAGAAAGTGATAGCAGAATTGCAAACTTTCTCCTTACTCTATCCTACCCCTGAAAATGAAAAAATGAAATGTCCATGCTTGCTGGCATTCGAAAGTGAGGTGTTAGAATCTGGATCTGGATTTAGAGGGTTGTTGGGCGTTAATTGTTAATTTATGCAATTTATGGATATAGGACTTCTGTAATTTATGGGTTCATGATAAAGAACTAAGACTTTCCAGAATTGTATTTTGTGTATCTAATAACTGAATTTCTTATCAGAATTATGAGTGGGTAAAATAAAACTCTTCTAAAGCCCGAGCAGAGGCACACTATACAGGTAGTCATGGGCCGAGCTGGGTTTAGACATTGAGAACTTGAATACATGGTCTATCTAAAAATATGATCTGTTATTGAAATGTCAGCTTTGGTGAAAATCACCTTGCCAAAATAAGATAATTAAAGCAATAGCACAATTTAACCTATTGATTGACTAATTAAAGTCTTTCCAAATATCAAGTACTATGAATTAACTTACCTGCTCGAGAAAAGCATCACGTTGTGGAGGCCCAAAACCAAACGTGCTTATTGCCCCAAATGCTGCAAATGCATTAGCTCGAATTTTTGCATTCATGCATACCTATTGCAAAGCCAAGAAGGAAAAGTTAAAAACTTATTAGAGGCAACCAACAGTTCTCACCAAATCCAGAACTCAGAAAACAATGATGTGCAAGCATAAAAAAACTCACTTGAAGATTACGAAGCCGAACTGAAAGATTATACAAAATGGGTTCAACAGCTTCAGTAGAAGCAGATCCAAGGACCTAGACAGGTGAATAGTAGCACAATGAGCAAGACTCTTAATTTTGGTAGAAGTTGTTAATGGAATAAAAGAACATCTGATAAATCACCGTCAGCAAGCATGTGACCGCAGTTAGCTGAACTGATTCATCTGGGTCATCAAGTAAAGCAACAATAACACTGAGAATTTGAATGGTATACTGGATAACATGAACTGGTGGCATCTGCAAGGAAAGCAAGCAAGTGATGCTTATATAAAATCTTTAAATATGAAATTCACCAACATTTTAAAAATGTCCACAGAGGAAAAGTACATGCCTAACAAGATTGCTAGTCCTTTTAAAGTATTTTTCAAAACATTACTTGCCCTGGGCTGAAAGCAAGAGATTTCTAGAGCACCTCCACAGCACTAAACCATTTACAACCACTGACCCCATCATACACTGCCTTCCTCCACGCCTTTCTACAACCATGAAGATGGAACTGCTGCTAATTCTAGCTTCATAAAGTGCTTATTTCAAGTTTCAACGACATGAAGTTGAGTAGTTGACCCTTCTAGGCTTTATCTTCCTTAGTAACCTTATGGCATAGCCATCACAATCAGTGAAAGAAAAGAAGAGAAAGGCAGGACCAAGGAAGCTTAGGTAAGTAATCTAACAGAGGATTTTCTCATTTTTTAAACATCTCCACCCAAACAGAACTTCCTAAATAAGTGTTGAACTTGAACTTATGGTCAAGAGAAGACCATGAGTACAAGTGCAAAAAGAAAAGTAGTGGCCACAGGTAGCAGCAATAGTCATGTTATAGTTTCATGTAAATTTAGGTTTTCCTGTATATCTCTCTCTCCTTTATGTAGAATTACTACCTCCATCCCATTACATTAGTCCTCTTTGCTTTTTGATTGTTCGGCACGCTTTTCCACCGAAACCTAGTACGAGTTTTAAAATATAATTTTGACGTATTCATTTTTTCACGGGGTACTATGAGTGTCATAGTACCCCGTGAAAAAATGAATACGTCAAAATTATATTTTAAAACTCGTACTAGGTTTCGGTGGAAAAGCGTGCCGAACAATCAAAAAGCAAAGAGGACTAATGTAATGGGATGGAGGTAGTACAATTTATCCTAGTTTTTGATCCATATATATATATAAACGGAATCTCAATACTTGTGAGTACACGCAATATAGTTTTCTTCAATACATGTCTCTCTTTTATGCTTTACAACAAGTCAAAATTTGACAAACATCTAGTTCCCATTGGTTGCTTAAAGATACTGTCATTTTAGATACAAATGCCTGCAGGTTACAATACAGTCTGTGCTCTACGTTTTTTACTTCCAGAGAACGGTTCTACTGTGAAAAGTAACTGAATTGCTTCGAACAAGCAGAAGATCTTCAAAATTTGCGAGATAGAAGATGTTGAAAGTGACAGACTAAGATATAGATTCTTTGTTGATCCTTTAAGACGAGGGACTGAGAATTTTGAATAATGTAGAAGTTGAAGCACCATAAAGCAGAAACTATTTTCAAGTAGTATGGTTATTAGTAAAATAAAAACTACCTGTACAAGTCCTCTTAGACAGAGGCGCCTAACATTTGGAGAATCGTCAGAAACATGTCGTGTCAATCCTTCAACCACCTGCTCCAACAATGGACCAAAGCTCTCACTGCAGAATAAGATAAACCACAGCATGAGATGTTGATATATGAGAGCAAGAATAAGTTTAACCAAACTAGAGCTAGACCCAACAACCATATCCTCAAAAGGCATAATTTACCTCTAAAACCAGAAAAAATAAAAACATTTGAACCTAGTAAGAGCTAGGTAGCACCTATGATCTCTATTTTTCACGAAAATAGAAAGAAAAGAGATGAGCTTACAACGAACATTAAACCAACAGGACATTTTTATTGCACAACAAACTATGAATAGAAGTGTTCAAAAGGGGGAAATCTCAGCTTCCTTATTGCTGAAAGATTAAGCTGTAATCTATCCTGATGAAGTTTTGAACGATGGGTATTTTCAATTGAGCTGTTACCGGAAGGCAATCTACCTTAGTTGAAGCCTTAAGTTTGGTATTGGTTTCCTGTGCGGGTTATGTTAATAAACAGTGCATCAGGCTGGAGAACATCTCGTTTGTTTCACCAACCTATCTGGAAATTATGTGATTAAACTGTTCCTTATCTTTCAAGCAATGGTGTTTTAGACAGTCGCAAGACCTTCCATAATTTTCATGGAACCATTACTATATTGAAATATGTTGACAGCAAGTCACTCGCAAACAATTCCAGTCAAGAGTTTCCAATAAGACAATTAGTATCTAAAGAACAGATATAACTGAAATCAGATTTATTTCTAATCACCGAAAGTGATACGGCACAAGGCAATTTACTCAAAATGAAACAGCAAATAAGAGTTCCGAACATTATTTAATACAAATTTGAGAGAGAAATGCTGCAGTGAACTAAAGGGTACACCAACTAAGACATCCAGGAGGAGGAAACGTATTACACCACCGATAAAATTGTCATTAAGAAAACATACATCAGCGTCGACCATTTTCAGATAACTTGTATGCAAAGATCATCTCTTAGAATCAAAGTAAATGGAATGCAAAAGACACTGCATTTACTAGAAAACTGAGAATCAGAAATTGGAGATATAATATTGGAGATATAATAGAAGTCCATAAATCTCACAGCGAGAGAAAGAGCAGGGATTCTTAATATACCTGAACCTTACAAACTCTGACAATGCAGCAGCAGCAGCAGCTTCCCTCAGATACCTCGAGGGTCGGTCCAGTGATTTACAAAGAATCAAAGAAATTATAGGGGCCTGAGTCATGGTAAACAAGTGGGAATAAGAAGTCATAAAATAAAGAAGCAAATAAGAATAAGCAGTTAGACTACATGAAATGTTCGTAACCTCAGAGAGAGGAATATAAACTTGAGTAATTTAGTCTTCGTAGACAGTCGGTACAGGGAATTTTCAAAAAGTTATAGGAATAACAAGAATGGGAGACTAGAAGGAATTCGAAGTGCAATCCAATCTATTTCCTCTATCTAAGATGCCGAAATCTGGAAAAAGCAAAAAAAAAAAAAAAAAAAAAAAAAAAGCTCGAGAAATTCTTTTCCCTTGCATTGCAGTCAATTCAGGTGCTTTTTCCAGGGAAACAAAAAAACTAGTTTGTAAGATATGAAAAAGTTTTGTGCGAAGTCTCATACTTCTTTAGTCTGATTGAACCCATAGTTTTGTACAAAATAGCATAAATACTTGACCTAAGAGTGCCAAAAGGAACTCAAAGAAATTTCAGTCCTAGTTACTTTCAGATTCCAAAAATGACTGCACCACAATCCCAGGATTTTAGTGAAGGCACATGAAGTACTTCAATAATGCCATGGCATGTACAAGGAACTTGCAGACACAATTATTCCCGAGCTCTTAAAGACTACTCATCGCCCAACTTTACCCAACACCGCACGTGAAGGATTTCATATTAAATAGACGACATACGGAGCATGTTTTCAAATATGTTCATGGCTAACGTGAGAATCCCATGAACAGAATTCAAGTATTTATTATCTCCCATTGGTAGTTTAACAAGTATGCCTCCAGTTTGACATGAAAATCAGCCAGTTTGGTGGCAATAACTACCTCTTTGGGTCTTTTTATTGAAATGCAGCAAGCCAGGTCCCCAATCAGACCAATCCATTTCTCCTCTTCATTTTGTTCCTTGTCTCTAGCCAGAATCTGCAAATGATTCACTTTTATAACTTAAACAAAACAGTTGTGAAACTTCCACTAACCAGAGGCTAAAGTACCTTCCCCATCTCCAGATCACCAACACACTCGCAGAATGCATTAAATGCAACCAGTAGCGCACTGAAAGTCATTTTTGAAGATTAAACATAAGAATGCAACAGCATCAATTACTTTGGTCCTAGTAGTATGCATGTCAGAACAGTATGCTAGTATTACCGTAGAGGTTCCTGCTGGCCTGAATTAGATAAACTATGGCAAATTCCTAAGTGAAGTACAAGAGTTGCAAAGACTGCACCATAGCTTTGCTCCACAGACTTTTTTCCAATCCTTCCGCCACCTCTGCAAATACAAGAATAAATTATTCACCATTAGAAACTGATGGAGAAACAAAATAATGCAAATTTCATGATATACCTGAAGAAAGCAGTAAGAGCTATCACAGCAGCGTGGAGCACATTATCTTCTATACTACTTTCACCAAGATTGTTTAGGTTCTCCCCCTTAACCAAATCGCCTCGAAAAAGAGGCCTCTCATTCAGGATAGAAGTTATATGCTCCAAAAATGAATATGAAAGAACTGCATGCTGGGAAAATGCCTAACAATTTTAAGAAAGAAAGAAATATTAGTACAGCTGCCTTAAGAAATGGCTTCCCAGTTTTTCAAAAAAAAAAAAAAATGGCTTCCCAGAATGTGTGAGAATTGGCAATTAAACTAATATAGATGTTAAAGTAGAAATTTTACATGAAATGCGTCTTGCACCGGCCATCCCCCACGTAATCTAGATACATCTTTTGTGGCTATATCTCTCTCAGCAGCAGCCAACACTTCATCAAAAACGATTCTTGAGGTGGTATTCTCAGCAAGAGAAGATATCTTTCAACAGTCAAAAGAAATTAATCATAGGACCAGATTAGATCTTTTGGATCCAATTGATTTAAAGCTTAGAAGAATCAATAAGATGAAACCGATAAATAATCATAAAATATCAACGGTGGAACAATATTTCACCACCATAACCAGGAAAATGAAAAACAAATATGAAGGATACAGCATTAAGTGTTTCTTGGCGTAGATATTTTTCAGTCACATGGTTCGTAGCAGAGAGCAAGGATTGTGTCGTCCTGATGACACATGCATAAGGATCTCAGTCAACAAAATTGCTAATCTAATGCATAAACCAGATTATGCTTCAGACACAATTGTCTCATTTCACCTTGAGATATCTGTGTCATTCAGCTCCCTACCCCTCTTGATGATAAATTCAATCACAGCTTGAATTGCACCTTCAGCAGACTGTCTGACCTTGTCACATATAGCGGATGAGCTAAAATATAGGGCAGCAACAAGCTATACAATTTTGAGATGAGACAAGGTTAGAGAACTTTCGAAAAGACTTTTAACTATCTCAGAAAAAATAATACAAAGAAGTTAGAACAATTAAATTCTTACCTCATCCTTCGTGAATAATATGCACACAGATGAAACAACCCTGTTGAACACCTCTGACGGATCAAGCGATGCATCCTTATATGCAAAAGTAGTAGTGAGGAAGACTGTTCTTGAATTAGAAGCAGAAATTTAGAGCAAGAAATTCATCATGCCTTTCTGCTTTCCATTAAGGAACTATGATGAAGTACCAAAAAAGAGACTTGTGATTTGACTTACACTTCTCAAAATAGCAATCACATCCTCAAGAGCTGATAAAGCACCATAACACTTTTCAATATCAAGTCCAAAGATAGCATTCACAGACCTCGGTAATGAAAGGGATATACTGAAAAATAGATCAAGAATCTGCAGATAGAGAACATGGTGAAAATAAGTATCATACCCATGTTCACATAGATATGATGCATAGTTGAAACAAGTGGAAAAAGGTAAGGCATCACTAATTACTGGCCTGCACAGAGGTTTCTCTAACTTCAGGATTTGTATCTGCACAGCGTGAAAGATATACCATGATCCTCTCTCCTAAGCACAAGGCATCACGACTTGGGGATACAAATGCGGCTGTGGAAAACCAAAATATCTTAAGCTAGTAATCATTGATGAAGAAGAGTAGTGAGAGAGAGAGGTATACTTGGTAAATTAGAAAAATTGTTATTCAAAGAACGGTCAATTCGTTTGTTATGGCTGCAACGTCCTTGGCAACCAAGTGCACAGTAACCACTAACACATATAGTCCGGAACTTCTGAAGCATCTCATAAGCTGCAAGACAGCCTCTTTTTCTCTGACATTCCACGGAGGAAGAAACATATGGATCAATCTGTCTTAATATATGCAGTAATTGTTCTGCTCGACTTCTTCCATCTTCCCCACTAATGAAAATGAGAAAATTAAAAATACAACAGCAGTTGAGTGTATCCAAGGACACACTTTTATACCAACTATTGTACTAGCAACATGCCGAGATGTTTACACATGCAAGATGCAACATGACGAATCAAAATAATCAGAACACCAGACAATATGCATCAATATGACATGATAAAGAGATGCCTAAATGTTGATGAAAGTTTGCATTAAACTGGAAGAAACATTTTCAGAAACACTACATATAAGGCTGTTGCCCCTACATATGTAGGAAGAAAAAGAATACGCCGGATAGTTTTCCAGAAAGAAAAAGAGAAACCACGAAATCCTCGATAATCCATCAGAAGAATTAGAAAATACAAGGAAGAAAATAGTTTCTTCACAAGGCATGTGAATAAAAAGATGTTCAGACTACATTGTATACACTTGAAAAATTAAACAAAATGGGAACACATTGTTCTAGAAGAGCCCCCTAAATAGGCAGTGCATGCACCAAACTGGAGCTAGGCCTTCAACGAATCAGTATCAGATATACTAAATATCTCTAAGGTAATTTTTCAAATAGCCAAGCTACACCAAAAATCTGGACAAAGTGATTTTTGCGGGAAAGTACCTTGTAACCAGGATTGCACAGAGAAGAGTAATGAGATTGTGTATTAGACCATTGATAACGTCAGGAGGATCATCTGGTAAACCAAAAAATCCCAAAGTCGCCTGTCAAGAATGTAAGATACTCAGAAGGATAACAAAATTGTTGTAGCGAGAGAAAAGGAACTGAGTTGCATCTTTCACCTTCAGAACATGGTTCCTTGTATCAATTGTCAGTTTTGGCTCCACAGAAACCAAAGTTGTACAAGCACTTAAAGCAAGACACTGAGAAAAATTCACATTCAAGAAAAACACAAATGAACTACTAGCAAGGGATATAATAACAAATGAAAATCACATGTACCAAAGTATCATCAACAATTTTTAGTGAAAAAAAAAAGAGGCGTACATGTATCGATGTTGGGCATGCATGTCCAGTAATGATAGATGAACAAATACCAAACAATGTAAGGGAAAAGGACATAGGTGGCAAGACATGTTACACATAAAATGATAACATTCCAGTCTTTCTCAGCAAATCCATCACCCAGCCCTTCTATCTTATTATTTTATTGAGGGAGTGCAATCCAGTTACAGAATTATATTACATCTCCAATTTCTAAGGCTTATTGTCAGGAAGGATTATTTCCTCTAATTAATATATGCAGTGTCCGACAGGATATCCATATCTTTATATACTGTCATGCGCTTCCACCTATGAACAGACACTCATTCTTAATTAAAGTGAGAAATAAGATAACAAAAAAATCAGGTCGATTATTTATGCATTAATAGGATAGTGGTTCAAATAAATACAGTGACATACTCAAAACAGAACAAGACTCTCAAAATCTAACCTGAGTTTTCAAGAGATCCAAATTAGACTCGGAAATCCCATCTTCATCATCTCGGCCCATCAAAGTTAATATGTAATCAAGAAGCACATCTCTCCTTTTCAAAGGAAATGATCTACCACTTTCAGCAGCACCAATAACAGCCTGACCTGCATTGTTGAAATAACATGATCATTTTGATATAGATCGATGCATAAGACATTAAGACATGGCAAAAGGAGATGCACCATCATGTCACAGATGAATCATGGTATGTATAATAGTGTACATTAACCACAGCCAAGTAACAAGGATGCAGTACTTCTTGCAACATGAGGGATCAGATTACTATTTCCCAAAACCTTCTTCATTACAGATTCTTCAGGAACTAAGATCATTCATCCCTTCTTGCCAAAGGGCAAAACCTATCTAACATACATACAGTTTGTAGTCATGTGACATAGCATATTTTGAAACCAATCCATTTCAAAGTGTGCACACAGGAAGAGAAGGGAGTGGGGAAAGATGCCATTATGATGGACGCAACTACAAAAAAAGATTATAAAAAAATAGGAAAACAAACCCAGCATATTCCTAACAGCGTTGAAATGAACTTACAAACCTAGCAAATCAATAGCTGTGATAACTGCCTGCTTTGCTGTAGGATGGCGAACATTAAGAAGACGTGAAAGCATATTAGTTCCCTGTCAATTAACACATAAAAGCAGATGTAAGAAGTCAAAACACACAAAAGACTAGGAGCACAACTATCAAATCTCCTGTAGTGTTCATTATGGTTGTTTGGTCCGCAAGAAGGCAAAAGCTATTTGCATGCTTATCAATGAGATTATTGAGGCAAATATATACCAATTTATACAGTACATCTAATGACTTCTGCTGGTAAGCCATCTGATTCGCATTCAAACAGTCATCATCAAACTCATATGTGTAACAATCACATGCATGCTTTGCACCAATGACTGAAGATACACAAGTTCCACAACCCTTGTACCACTTAAATAATGAAAATACAATTCAAGCATAGTAATGCAGTATGGAACAATATAACCACATGCTAAGAAACTCCATAACTGTTACTACAGTGATGTGATTGCATCGACTGATTAGGAGCTATTATATTATGTTTAAGCTTCCACTAATTCAAGGGAGTTTAATGCTTCTGCCTATATCAGTTTCTATTAAAGAATCAACAATTTGTGCTTTTGCTCTAGTCGGTATTCTAAGTATTCACAGGAACAAGGGAGTTTATTCCCTTCCGTTAATGCTTCCGCCTACATCGGTTGGTACCCAGAGTTAGCATAGGATTCTTAGCAGCTATGAATCTGATAGAGATAAAGATTATAGCAAGGATCTTATTTCCATAGTTATTATATTTATTTTACCTTATTTATTTAGATCTTATTTAGAGTTATCGTTGTAGCAGGATTTTCAGTAATGGGCCCAGCTCTTATTGCTGGAAACCCTAGTTCTTTTAATTATTTAAGTGCGGGGGTTTTAAGTCATTAGGTATCAAAAAAGTTATTAGTTGGAAACGGCAGATTTTGCTTGAGATAATCGGCGCTAAGCGCTTGGAGCAGGTTCGCCTGCAAGTTCTTATTTGTATTCTCTTTTGTTATTGTTTATTCTCCATCTTCTTGAAATACCCTTTACTCTATTAATTGGTCCAACCTACCGGATGGAAAGGATGGAAACTACGATAGAGAAGGGTGTTGATTCTTTTTCACGAAAAGGAGATAGTTTATTGGCAACAATCGATGAGCTCAAGGAGATGCTAGTTCTATTGCTTCACCAAGAAAGATTGCTGCCTCTCGACAACAAAAACACAGACTTTTCTAATCTTGATCTCCAGACAAATGCTAAACCAACCATGCTGCAACCTCCTCCTCTCTCCATGACATTGCTGCCTGCTTCTCTTGTTGTTGCAGCACCGATTTCTTCCGCTGCACAGGTCCCTACTACTATAGCCGATGCACTCCCCTACAGCTTCTCCTCTTCTTAAAAAGGCTCCTATTCCTTCAAAGGCTACTTCTCATCGTGCAAAGGCATGTGCTCCTGCAAAGGTTGACGTTGTGATCCTTCATAGAGTTGAGAGGAAACTGACTGATTTCAACACCAAAAAGATGTATAGAAACTGTATAGTTTCTGGGATTAACCAACAAAAAGCATCTGTGAAGGGTCGATTGCAGGCTGATTTTCTCAAAGTTGTTTTTTGATACTGCAATGGGTGAAATGCAGCTCCATGTCTACTTGAAGCCTAGCGTTAGGACGAGACGAACGTGGGATATATTTTGAGGTTACAACCTTGAGGACAAGGTTGTTTTGAAGGGCGGTGGAATTGATAGAGATAGAGATTATAGCCAAGATCTTATTTCCATAGTTATCATATTTATTTTACCTTATTTATTTAGATCTTATTAAGAGTTATAGTTGTAGTAGGATTTTCAGTAATGGGCCCAGCTCTTATTCCTGTAAACCCTAGTTCTTTTATTATTTAAGTATTGGAAACGGCAGATTCTGCTTGGGATAATAGGCGCTTAGCGCTTGGAGCAGATTCGCCTGCAAGTTTTTATTTGTATTTCTCTTTTGATATTGTTCCTTTTAATATTTAGTTCGGTTTTCTCCATCATCTTGAAATACCCTTTACTCTATTACAATCCTAGCAGACATCCTCACAAGAATGACAAGGATCATCCCTACGATCTCTCACAAAATTGGAACCATAAATAGTTGGTGGGTCAGTTTCTATGTGTTTTCTTTTCTTTAGCATAACTTAAATTTACTTATGAGACACAATTTCTATAGCCCATCCATAAATAGATTTCAAAATAAATGCTCAAAGTATGAAGGCATAGTGAATCAATACAAAGAAATAAAGCAATGATGCTGCCGTACCACAAGTGCATCTATTCTGGCTTCAATGACCGTAGATGGAGCGTACTTAGCAGCATAACCATACATAAGAGCCAAAGCCGCATGAATATCATCCGACTCTTCCATTTTAGCTCTATCAGAAAAGAATGACAGAAACCTGCAAATGGTGGTAGCATCATTCACATCAAGATGGTGTGAGAGCATTACTAATTGGCAGTATCTTTACATGCATATGTTACCACACTAAAATAAAACAACAAATAACTCCAAATACATTGATCTTAAAACAATATAGAGAATTAATCTTGAGACAACGGGTAACCCCATGAGTGTGATACCTCATTAGGGGAACATAAGAAGCCGGATTTCTTAAGCTCTATATATAGCCAAATGCAAAATATAACAAAATTTTGCCAAATCTTTCTTTATATAAATATAATAACACTTAAGTCTTAACATAAAATCCTGCATACCAACAAATCCATGTTTCCTTTATCACGTGACTCTTTAACATCAAATCATCCAACACTCATAGATGATAAATATCTACTTCAAAGTCATCCCTATGGCTGACAACCACAATCCCAACTTCTACATAATAATTGATACAATTCAGATGTGAGAATTCAGAACTCAATAAAAAATTACCAAGACAAGAAGAACTGTAGTAGTCAATATATACTCATAAGCCACCTGAATTTACCTTTTGAAAAGATTATCACCAACATTATCAAGAATGTCTTTTAGCTTATCCAGAACTGTATCCAAGTGCGATGCGGCAACCTTTGTGTCAAGACAGGAAGCCATAAGCATCATTTGTTTAGTATTATTGATAGAACTCTTCATCACAGTCATGAGTGGGTTCAAACATATTTAGCAGCAAGAATGATTACCAATCCCATGGCCTTGGCTAAACCAAGCCTATTAACTGGTAAAGCAATGTTAGATTGCATGTACATCAACTCAATCTTAGCACGGACATAAGCTCTGTCATGAACTTTCTGCAGCAAAATGCCAAGGCATCTGCACTAGGAAATACCAATTGGCTTCAGTTCTCCATCTAAATATGTTATAGATCATGCATGCCTAAATATTTTAAGTATGTAGCTCACAAAGGAGTGAAGAACAGAGAGTCAAGCCTTAGAGCTCTAGTAGAAATGATTGCAATCATGAAGTCCAACAACTTATAATCTATAAATTAGTACACTCATCCACTTTTTCCAATTCAGTCTTTTAAAATGAGAACAATCCAAAGACATATTAGAAACTTTTAACCACTTCAAGGCCCATAAATAGATAAAATAATGGTATCCTAACAGTAAGCATATCTATTTCCAACACTACCCAACACAAAGAGGTATAGGGGAAAATTACAAGTCAAAAGATATAGAAACTAGTTAGTCAAAAAGAAAAAAAAGAATTTGACTTATATACTAAAGCTCCTCTCCCTAGTTATAAGGTTGAAATCATAAACAATCGAGATATCTCAAGGAGAACCATAAGAAATACTTGCTCTACAAAAAATTCATAAGAGCACTGCGTCAGAGGAAAAAGTTGCCGACACTGCAGATAATTTAAATAGAAAAACCGATAGTTCTTCCTGAGATTGAGACATAAGATAAAGGGGAGAAATAATGCATCATACCTGTGAAGCAATGCAGAATGCTCATCCTCGGATGAGTAAAGTTCATACTGTTTAGCAAAAGAGTTCCCCAGAGATATAACCCAATCAGGATCCTCAATCACATCCAATGACTCCGCAACAAACTGTTCACACAAACACAGATTATATCCATATCCACAATAAATATGAAGCTATACATTCATAACGTAGCAGCATCAATGAAATCAAGAGCAGAAAAGAATGCGCCAATACATCTACAAAAACATCATTACAGTAGACAACACATTCTTTCATTACAATGCTCAAGCATCAAACATGCAAGTAAGAATTTATTATAGAAAGACGCGATTTGACCTTACAAGCAAAAAAAAGAAAAGGGAATGAAGTTAATGTGGCTTGGTAAGTCAAAAACTCAAGAAAGCTTTTGGTTTGGTAATTACCGAAAACTATTCCAGGATTCCCAGTCTATAAAGGTAATGAATTGAAGGCTTACATTAATAATCATGTCATCCCAAGTCTCTTGGTATAATGGATCTTGTTTTAGGTCTTCTGGGTCACTCACATAAGCTTTCATTTTTGGAATCTAGAGCTTGCAAAAGAATACAAACAATTAGATGAGACGTATAAGTTTATATCTATCAGCTAAACATGTAAAATGCAATCAATCTCATATTGGTAGCACTTAAAAAGTATAAATGTAAAATAGAAGGCTATATTCAACAACCTCCTCGAATATGATGCCATACAATTCCAATTACAAAATAAAATGTGCAGTGTATGAGCAGAAGGCCCTACAACATTTACAGGTACGTGAAATGACAGCAAATGCATCTACCTAAGAACTCTAATAAACACAAGGACATAACTTATGCAAGGAGTCCGTCTTTAACACTACTCTACCTTGACGACACTGGTCAATCTACAATGTCCACCCATCCAGTTCCCTTGTTCTCATCCCTCAACTTCATGATGCTAAAACATAAAATCAATTATCCCATAGGGTAATCCCATTAATAAAATTACCACAAACCAAGTTCATATTTGATGCTACTCTGCCTTAACCATACACAGTTTATAATTCTACCATTGTTGGAGCACCCATGTCCATAGTTCATTATTCTCATCCTCAACTTCATGGTATTAAAAAAATACAATTAATTGCTGCATGAATTTATCATATAAAGTACAAATAATGCATCAAAGCATTCAAAAAGCAAAAAAAAATATTAAAAGATAAAAATACAAACAAAACATCAAGCTGCTATACCTCTTCTTGCCAAAATAAGATGATATTCTTTGGAAATATAGAAGCTAACTGATTTAGGACCTGTGAAAAGATAAAGCAAACTTACGGTCAATTACCAAACGTGCGCAGCTTCCATACATCAGATAAAGCGAACTTACGGTCAGAATATGAGTCACTAGCTGTTCCCTCGCGAGTGGATTGTGAAGAAGTACCACAAGACGTGCAAAAAGATCCTGAATTTATGTGTTTTTGGTGATGATTAAGTATCAGACAAGAAATTAAATGAATACATCAATGCAAGGCTATCTAACCTCAGGATTCAGATTATCTGCACGAGCTTTAATATCAGAAACAATTATATCACTTTGGGAGTGTTTATTTCTGCATAATTCTGAAATGCACCGGCAAACCTGCAAAAAATATCAAATCATTGAGAACAAAAACATAATTACACAATGAGGATCATACCCCAGCAGATAGAGAAACTAAGTCAGTGGAGTCTTGAGACAAAATTCTACCGTGGCAACAGCTCCAGTATATATCCGTGGTATGATCATTTTCAGCAAAAATGGCCAAAGTACATGCTGGAAATATCAAACACAATATTCTATTAGAATTTTAAAAACAATTAGCATAAAGGATTATGAAAAGAAGAGAGTTCAATGACAAAATAATAAGCCAAAGACATTCATATACCTCCATTTCAGGAATGGTCACTGTTATCAAAAGGAGGCCTTTTTCACAGGTGTCACGTAGCTCAGTTGGAGATATGCCTCCAATCTTTACCTGCAAGTGATCCAAATAAAAAGAAGAATACGTGAGAAGAAACATGACTTAGTTAAGATATCTAATAGACAAAAGCATCTAGATTTGCTAGTGAGATTCTATACTTCCCCATGGAAGTTCTGGCATTTGTATTCTTCTAACTAATTCATTCTTCATCTTTAATATGGTAGGAAGAATGCAACTAATACCAATTGGCAAGCATATAGGTTGTTCAATTGAAATTTGCTATTCATTTGTTTCGCAATTAGAGGACATAAGTAAAGGACAGTCATTTGCAGTATATTGCTATCAGATTCAATCAGCAGATGATCATGTTCACTAATATGCAGCCAAACCAAGAGCCAGACATTCTAAGCAGGCAACGAACCTCTGATTTCTTGTACATGAAAGGATAAAAAGAGCCAGTTGATTTAGTAAAGTCCTTTGAACTCTCAATATTCGCCCCATTCATATCTGTTACGGCACAGTGGCGTACCAAGTATTCCACAAATAACTCCCCTGCTGGACCAACCAAGTAACAATGGGAAGCCATAACAACAATCAACTGCAATCAAAGACAATCATGAAAAGTGTAAGCCATTATACTGTATATGAAGACATTGCATACTTTGCTATTGAGACACTACCTCAGAAAGAGCCTTACAAACAGCCAAATCACTCTCGTCTAACAAATTTTTAACTGCTTCAACTAGCAAAGGCCTTTTAGCATGCCAAACTTCAGACAATCTTAACAAGGAAACAATGAGAGCATAAGTTGGTAGATGATCTTGGAATCCAAAAATTTTGAAGAAGAAAGAAAGCCAACCTAGGTAAAAGATGCTTTAGGACAGAAAGTGCACCAAAAGTAAGAGGATCTTCTGTCAACCTGCATTTCTGGAACATACATCATTCAGATACAATAATTAAGACATTAAAATCCAACCATTCATTTATTTCTGTCATTCATTGGGGCTTAAGTGTTTTCCTTCTGGGAGGAAATGAGAAGAGGTAAGGCATCATGGTTGAACCTTGAATCTTATTGGAAGTGACTAAAGGAAATTGCACTAAAGATAATATTATTATAAATGTTACCCACATAGAGAAGGAATGCGAACATATCATCCGGGTAAACCTGAGCAACTGTGAGAAAGCAATGTTGAACTTCATTGTAGGTCTGCAGATATATAACATACATCAAATATATAACAGGGATATAATCACAGGTACAATCACCTTTCTAGAACTTACGCTATAAAAGAAAATCAAGTAGAAGACTATATTGACCAAGAAAAAAAGACAATGAATTCAGACATGATCCTATAATGCAGGTGAAAATAAAAAGTAAACAACTGCCAAATGAACAGACTTATCATTGAAAATACTAGATCTTGTTTGGAAGAGGCATGTCAAGACCGAAGATAAGTATATGACATGTAAGGGTAAATAAGAGAATTGTTAGCGTACAGAAGAACCTTGGGATAGGGTAAAATTTTGGATTGTGCAATTGGTCCATAGAGCTTGAAGGATTTCTTTGTACCTGATACTGTTAGACTCTGGTGGGGTGTTCTTTAGCTAATCTCTGTTCTACTTTAAGATCCTTTAACCCTTGTACTTAATTCTCTTTTGGGTTAGTAACATATTCTTCTTCTTTTTTTATATGAAACTTATATATAATTATAAGCACTTCAGAACAGCACCACGTTCTACCTTCAGTCCCATTGGAAAATCAGACTGTTGCTTATTGTCATTACTGATACAAACCACAGGAAGAAGTGTTGACAAGATGACAGTGAGATCCTGCAAAATTACAACCCATATGAGACCATGTAATCTTGGAGGAAAGAAGACAATTTTATGGATTCAAACAAAACCATAGATTTCATCATGTAATTCAAACCTACAGCTATATATTATACCTGATGTACCTTTAATTTCAACAGAATTATCTTACTTTAAAAGTGAACATGTAAGCAAAAGGATTTGCTCCCTTTTAAGTTTTGTAAGAATGAATAGCGCCCCTATGATTTACTGCTGATTATTCGACAATGAACTATCCCGATTTCATATATGTGATGGTATGATCTAAGAAAACTTGAAGACCAAAAAATTGTAGAAGTGGTTTTAACTTATTCATAAAAACATTGATTAATTGATATTACTCCGGAAAGTATGCAAGTCACAATTTTGTAGGTAACCACGAAATGAGAAAGGGGAGACCAAACTAATTATAAAGCTGGAAAGTTTCTATGATGATGTCAAACTCGAACGTGCAGTAAAACATACTCAAAACACCAAAATTCATCCTTCACAATAGTAAAATCACAATCATATTCAACCTCAAAATCCAGCAAGGGTGGGCCACTTTCGGATAGTAAAGAAGCATTCAAGAGATTGTGGAGACTACATGTAGCCACAAATGCTGCTACTTCTTGATCTTTCTTATACCTACAATATCAAAAATGGGCGAAAGGACAAGGAACATTAGCCAACATATTCAGTTGGTAAACAAAATAATACCATCTTCACATGAGTATCAGGCAGCAGGATTTAGACTGTGAACAAGGGGATCAACAGCAGGCTCATTACATATTTTTCATGAACTGAGAAGATATATAAACAAGCATATCACGCTTGAAGCTTACAGTTCCAAAATAGTGGGCACCAATCTTGGCAAAGCCGACTTTAGTTGCGTCCGAGTAACTAGACCAACCATCTGGCCTAAGGCATCAACTGTAGATACACGAACCTGCATAGATAAAAGAAATTACATTGTTGACAAAGCTCTGGTGTTTCCAACAAAACTTCAGCAGAGATAGCCAAACTAAATGCAACAAAAGGAAAGGATAGAGTGTGTTTTCGCATAATAGCCAAAATAGTCAGACTTCAGCAAATTTTTTTGGATTTACATTCAGTAATTGTCAATTTAGCCATACAATTAGCAATTGAGTAATTGAGGCCGAATCACTATCTTGGTAAAAAATTAGCTGACAGCCTGACATGTGGATCTGATTACCCTTTCACTACATTAATCTTTCTGGTAGATGTTTCCTGAAAACTAAGGTAATGTAGAAACAAGTATGCTTACTCAAGTGGTCAATTGGGTGTCACGTGCAAAAAACCATTTGGCAAGAGGGTCATCGTTCTTTCTTTTACGGGTTTTGATTGCATATGATGTAGTAAATTCTGTGGTGTCCAAGTCGTATCTTTGTTTTAGGATGGACGTGTTTATGAGCCAAGATCATGCAGAAATTAGAAAAGGGCAAAAGAGTTGGTATAATCCCTTCTGATAATTAAGGAGACCACTGATATCTCATTCTTTCATCCCAAAGGTAGTTTTCTATTCATCCTAGGTCTGTCACTTGTCATCACCAAGATAATAACCACAATTTTGCTCTATGTATAAAAGTAAGGCTAAACTGATGAATTAAAAGAAATTGGCTGAAATTCGAAGAACTTGCAAAGGTTGCCTTCGTCTTTTTTTCAGGGTGAAACAATTTAAATAAAGAATAAATATTAGTTTTTTGAATATTTACTATTGTTAGACAAAAGAAAACTTGAAACCAGAATAGCCCCTAGGTCATCATGTCGTGACAAGAGGTACACAATTAAAGTTTGTGAGCATTACAGGGCTAACTGTGATCCCAACAAATCAATGAGGTGAAGGAAATTGAATCTACCCAGAGGGGGAGGGGCACAGAGAAGCTGACAATAGTAAAATGGTCCCACTTATAATCCTTTGAAATGAGTTATATTTGAAAGTAGCATGCTTCAGACTCTCATGATTAATACTAGAGCTCCTTTTAGCTATAATGACAAATATGAGACAAAAAACCATCACGCATCCAGCCATAGTATGCCCTATTTTAGCTCCAAAACCTCAAAAGGACACTAAAGCTATATATAAAGAAGAAATAGTGTAATGTCCAGCAAATAAAACTTGGCATACAATCTACTTAAAGAGATTTCCCACAATGGATAAACTCAAAAGCATCAAGATAAAAGACACTTCATCTGACAATATAATACGAGTTGGACCAAATAATTTCTTTTTAATCACAATAGAGTGAACAAAACAAAATTTTAAGATCGTGTCACATAATAAAGATAGAGCAACAAACAAGACATTAATGACATTTATATTTCCAAATAGAAACCTTGAGATCTCGTGAAGCTGCCCAAACTCTCAATAGAAGCTCAAACGCAGAGTTCAGGAAAGACCTGCATCAAAATGGTTCAGCACAACCTAAAGTAACCAAATGCGGAAATGGTTCGATAAGTATGCAGAATAGGGCAAAAGCTAGAAAACAAGACTTACATGACATCACCATCAATAGCTGTATACAGCGGCAAATCAATGCGATACTGCCAACAGGCCTGACACCAAGATTTGAAAGCTGAAAAAGGACAAATTTCTCTTGATATAAGTAGAGGGTGCTGTAAAATTTATGATGGAGTTCCATAATGTGATGGCATTTTACCAAGTACCAATAAATCAAGGGATTCCAATATAAACAGAAAATAGAAAAATTAAAAAGTTAGTTAAAACAACAAGGGTAAAGGACCACAATGGTCTTCTTCCCAAACAAAAAGTATGGTTAGTAGGTTCTTGTATCACTGAGATCTGAAAATTGTTCCTCGTCGAGCATGACTTCTGCAAGAATTACACAATTTCACCCCTATATAGTTGAGCACCAATTAGAGTTGTTCAGGTTTGAGTTAAACTATTATCAACATCCCAGATTATCATTGAACCCTATCATCTTAGCTAGTCTTGTTCGAGTACTCTAATAGAAAGGTCAGTTAGAGGTATAGCGTTCTAGATTCTCTAAACATTCATTACAATATTGGAAAGATAGCAGAAATAAATCATAAGCCATCTTGTAACATAAATGCCACAAAAGTTAACATACCATTTGCAAAGATAGGTCGATGGATGTCTTTTACATTTCCAAGAATAGGAAGAACTCTTGTAAGTACACCTTTGAGCCGTGGAGTGAACTGAAAAGCTTCACATATTTAAAAAATTACATTAACTACCCATTAGAAAAACATTAACGACTACAAAGAAACAATATCAGACGTCCAAGATCAAGGCTCTAGACCATTTAATTTAATTAGAGTAAATAAACCAAATATACAGGAATACCATCAGAAGAAGCAAAATCTGCAAGTATTTGCACCATTGCAGGAAGAGCTGAATTTGTTCCAGAGAGATGAAGAAATATTTCTTCCATCATCTGCAAAAATAAGTAGATAAACAACATGTATTGTACGTCTGCATCATAGGCAACAGAGAAGTCATCGACACTTCTTAACAATTATGACTTAGCATGACATATGCCTCAAGAAAATAGAGTAGGCTATAATGAGTAGCCATCAAACTGATAACAATATGCAAACTATTCCTATTGGCTCAATACTATGGTAGCAAACCAAATAATTCATGCCACGGAAAAACTAAAAGGTATACTTCGCTCGAACGAGGAATTCATAGAGCTCCAACACCGAATTAACCACCAATAATAAGGTTATAGAGAATTTTTCCATCCAACAATCTATGATCAAAGTACGCAGAAGGTTTTAGGTATTCAGCTGAAAAGTGAACAAAACTGCAAAGAATTACTATGCATAATGGTAAAAAAAAAAAAAAAAAAAACAAAACAAAAAAAAACACAATGAAATGGTATAAAAACTTAAAGTAACACTCTCCATTTGCCAACTTGTCTTAGAGGAACTTACAAGATCGGGCAGATGTAAACCTAAAGCTACAAGTACGCCCGATGCAGCCTTTTGCCAATCAGCATTAAGTTCCTGGAAGAAGATAAACATGAGAAACAATTCTATATTTTATTATCAGCGCATACCCACAAACAAATGAAAGCATGTGCCCAAACAGCATTTGAATCATTAATGCGAGTCCTAAGTTTTGACTCGGTCAACAATTATCGAGCTAATAAGTAAGCGTATCTGCGTATGATCATGTGGCTATGCACTTCATAGGCTTCTATTTTGACCTGGCACTTTTCATGATCAATTAAGGTTATTAAAATGTAAGAACAAATGTCCTGAAGTCGACTGATATTATTCCTTTTCTCTATTTAGATGCAGTTTTCTTTCAAAAACTGAACTTAGATAAAAGCAAGCATGAAGCAGATATCCAAATAAAACCTTATTTCCCAGAATTTTAAACACTTCACAGTTACCAGGAAGTGCATTCAAAGTTCACCTTCAATACCAAGATTCATGTCGGTAATACTTTCTCACTGGTTTGTTGTTAGGGACGTAGTCCCTAGACCATGTTTATACAGATAATATCACTGAATGCATAGCAGTTCCGGTAGAAACATAAACTAGATCATCTATTGAGCTAATACTAATAGATGATCTAGTTTAACAGGAAACAAAAATTATTAATTTATCTACTCCAATATTTACAGGAAACAAAAATCAGCATGAATTTTAACAGTTGAATCGTTAAATCTTTCCCAATCTCCATACTAATATACTCCCTCCGTCCCCCAAGTATAGACCAAAACTTTCTGGCGCGGAGTTTAATGTGGTGTGATGATATATTAATAAATTAAAGTGTTAAAGTGATAAAGTAGAATAATTGTGGGCCCCTTTAATATTTTTGTGTGTGATAAAGTGTCAAAGTATTGTGGGGCCTACTGCCATAAAAGGAAATAGTCTATAGATGGGGGACGTCCCGTTATAGTAATAAGATCAACAGATGGGGGATGGAGGGAGTATCATTATATATCATTATCATTTATCACCATAAAGCGAAATCAAAACCATAATTATGAAGAAGCACTAAATCATTTCCAAGTGACAGGTAAGCAGTTGTCAGCAGAGGCCAGAGAGAACTAATGAGACGCGGGACAACAGCATTTCCATTTCTCTCTAAAGAAATTCAGTGAATACAAGTAGTTAATTAGACTAAGATCATAGTTATTAAGCTCGTGTACTGGTTCAGGTATCAAAACAATTAGACATAACAAAAATGACAATTTAAGGTATCAACTCCATGACTCTCTTCTAAGATCGATTAAAAGCTGAAGAGCTGATTAGCCTAAGTTGATAGTGGTCCAACCAAGCTGGCTAAGACAGCTAAGCAAGTAGACTTGGTAAAAATAACTTATAAGGCACCAAATGAAGAGTGTCTCCAACAATTCTCTCCCACCAAATAAAATTTTAACAATCAGTTAAAGCATCTACCGCATTTTCTGCAAAGATAGGTTTTAAAGGGGGGTAGAGTGAATTGACTTTGAGTAACTTATATTGTACCTTGGTTGATATTATTTCAGCAGAGGCAACTTTAGCAAGCTTTGCCATATACTGAGGATCAACATCATCTTTATCCAATGCGCGGATTGCCACAGACATAACTTGAAACAATCCGGCAATTTTCCCAATTCTCTGGAATGTATGAACAATGCTAATTAATTGCTACTAAATAATAGTATCAAAAAAGAGCATATAACAAGATAGCAGTACCCTTCGACCACCACGCGACACAGTCGAACAGCAATCAAGAACCAGAAGCGGGTTCCTGTAGATATTCAAGCTTGCATGGATAAGTAATTCAATTATCAGAAGAGCAGTTAAACAAATAAACGGAGCTCATTCCATCACGATACAAACATTAACAGTCACCAGATTCCAGTGACTAAAACAAAACAGACAAGCAAGAGCAAGGAATTACACAGAAGCAATGTCCTTCAGAGTAGCGGCCGACGCCTCTCTAACCACCGGCGACTCGTCTGCCAACGAGGAGACGAGAACTTGAACTGCCTCTGAGAATTAGAGAGAAACGCCTCATAATATAGTTAAGAATATCAAGAATTAAACACAAAATTATGGAATTGAATCAGAATTATGTCGAGCATACCTGGAGCAGGTACGGAATTGCCGGAACTAGAAGAAGCCATGAACGGCGGAGAAGACTGAGATCGGAGAGGAATGATGAAGAAAATTGGAAAGTATTACGAAGATGCTGGAATTAATTTATTATTAGCGCTTAACGCTGCGCTGTCTGTGTTTCTTTTCGACATTTTTTTTTTTTTAATTAGGTTCATTTCAACAAATCTATCTATATATTAAAAGCTGAGTTCAAAATTAAAAATCAATTGCAAATTGATTAGAGTGGCGATTTTGTAATTAAAAGCTAATAAAAGGTTTATTTTGCGAAAGATGGAGACGTGGGCAATAAGTGAATAACCGCAATGTTAATTAGCGGCTACTTTATTTTGTTTTATTTTATCTTTTTGAAAGGTTTTTTATTTTATTTTATTTATTTATTTATTTATTATTATTTTAACACAAATAGTTTTATTGTTTTGAAGAAAAGTAGTTTTATTGTTTTTAAGAATTGAATACGACCACATGTTTTTTTTTCTATAATAAGTGAGAAAGTACGTATTTTTTATGAATAAAAATTATAAAAAAAAGTTAAATTCAAGTAAAAAAAATTAATAAAAATTTAAAGCATTAGCACTTAAAATTAGATCACTTTCAAATCAAATTAGCTAAAACACAAAATCTTTTTTTTATCAGGCAAACATAACACACTCGACACAGGCACACACTCAAGGTAACTCGAACCCCCGACTTCTTAATTAGGGGGAAGCAATGCATAACTAGATAAGACAAATTAATAAATATAATAAATCTCCATAATAATAATGAGATAACAAGTTCATTTAGTGTAGGATTGCATTTTTAATATGCATAAATTCCCATAGTATTTGATTGTTTAAAATAGTCACTGTTAAATTTAAATTATAAATCAAAGATATTTGTTCCTAAAAATTTTATTATTTAGAAATACTTCAATGTCTAATATGGACACACTTAATATGCTCAATGCCGATATAACAATGTCAGACAATTTTTTTGAGTAGCATTGTGAATTTTTTTTATATAATATTTAGTTTTTAGGTTATATATTTATATGACATTATCATATCATCCGTGAGTATTTAAAGTTAGTGTGCCCACAATGAGCATCATATCATTCATAATTTATTACTGTGTTACTTTTGGTTTTTCCTATTGAATTATTTTGTTATCGCTTTATACAAATTAAAGTTTAATTCCTTATATTTTTTATATCAATTATTTTAGTTATTCGAGATTGTGACACAATTTTTATCCGTGCATAGCACGGGAGCGAATACTAGTATAAAACTAATTGAACTCTCTTCTTTGCTCCGATGAAAAATACCATTTTTTTTTAATTGAAATAATCTTCTTTTTTTGCTCAAGTCGGAAGGAGGAAAGAGGAATAAAATCCAAATATTAATCCGTATATAAAGAGAAATAGTATATATAATATAATTTTTAACATTGAACAAAAAAAAAATCCTTTTTATGTTGGGTAATTAAGTTGAATTATTTTTTTACAATTGTTTAATATATTTGGTTTTGGTTCTCAACGTTTACTACATGCCTTATTCAAAGTTGTGCAATTCATTTATCTTGAAATAAGAACACTTTGTATCAAACAAATACATAAGCGATATGAGCAACATTTCTGTAACAAAATTGCATAATCCACTTCCAACGCCTCAAGCAATTAGATAAAAGAATATGTGGACCAAAATCTCAAGTTCGAATTGTTAAAAAGAGTAATCTATCTATATATATAATAGTAGCTCCGGAAGCCTAATATAGAAAGTTTAATTTATTTATTAAATGTCATTATGTACATTTATATCAATGTAATTAATATGTACTAAATACTTATTTTTGGTTATTTTTATGTAATTTGATTAGAATTTATGAATTTTTATCAGGTCAAACATTAATTTATTACTTTATTTATCAAAAATTATGTATAAGTTTATGAATCTACACGCATGTTTATAACATTTTATATAAAAAAATATACAAAAAGAAGAGAAGAAAAAACATATTATAATTATAATCTACGGAGTAATGATAACAGCTGCGGATAGCCATATTTAGTAACTTCATTTTTTTCTCTCATTTAATTCTGTCTATTTTTATAAATAATATTTTGCTGTAATTTATTTATTATTAATAATATATGTACTCATTAAATATAATATATTGTTGTATCCAATTATTAATGTTAATATTAAATACGTATAATATTGTAATTGGTATGTTTTTTTTTTTTTTTTGGTATGTTCTCTCTTACTTATTTAATATTTTCCGTAATTACAAGATAAATCAAATGCCTACTAATTGGTCTAAATTAAAAAGCATACAAATACATATGGAAATATAGTTATTTAGCCTTGAAATTTGCAACGAAATTAATGCAATAGGTTAAGTTTAAAATTTGAAGTGATAATATTTGTAATTATAAATAGTGGTTGCAACCTTGCAATACAATCTCAACTTCAAATTTTCATACACCAAATAGTCTACCTCAAAATTTTTCCACGCCAAATATTGTTATGTTCTATTTTTTTTCCCTTGAAGATCATAATGGAGGAAATTTTCAATACGGCTTCATGTCACCCTCCTTCACAGAAATCATTGCATTCAAATTTAGTGGCATTGCAATTGCTTCTCATTCTTGCTTACAAGCTCCATTTATACAAACTCCACGTACTAAATTAATTAAATTGATAGATCCATCGATTATGTTTCGCATGTAATAAGTTTCAAGTTTTTTTTTTTTTTTTTTGAGTATTTGTTGTAATCCGAATCTTAATGATTTGTATCCATACAAATATTTTTGAATTGTGAGGTTGTTGGATCAATAAACTTTATGTATATCGTTTGCTTAAAAAATACAGCATTGATACAAGGCTCACAAAAAAAATAAGTACAAATAACAATGAAATACTGTATTTTATTTCAGCAAATCAAAGTTGACTCGTCCTTCATTTTCATTGAGAATTTTCTCAGTCATTGTTTACGTGTTAATGCTTTATTCCCCATGTCATAATCTATTGTTTGTATATTCATATTTTAGTGGATCAAGAAAATAAACAAAAAATAATTGTAATATTTTCTTAGAATTGGTTGTTTCATAAGTCTCATAAAAGCATGCAACAACAATTCTTCTAAAAGGAAACATTAACAGTTGAATATGTATTTCATTTGTCATATATGCATTTAAATTTAGAAAATGAATAACTTAAGCAACCATCAAGGGAATTAACTCGCATTTACATATTTTAAGTTTAAAATAATACTAATAAATAGGTTGATCTAAGTAAAACAATTAAATATTGTCAATTAAATCGTGCATTATATATATTCACAACAGTATAAGTTTTGAGCCAAAATTATGAATCATTCCCCTTATCTTAGTATACAACTTGCGAGCTACTACACTTCTGTTTTTAGGGAATCAATACTCATAACATATATTTTATTTTACATATTTTCCTATTATAAATTTTTTTAGATATATAGTTAAGTTGCAATCTATTAATCTTGCCTTATAGAATGTATTGACTTTTAAGACCAATAAATAAATAAATTATTTATGTGATATGTAGATAAATAAATAGGAATGCTCCAAATGCACGAGAGCATATAGTAATGATGCCGTGGAAGCGAATAGACTAAAGTAAATATTAACTACTCTTATCGTTCATAATAAGATCCTAATTAAACATCTAGGACTAAGCCTACAATAATGAACTAACTACATAAAATACTCAAGTAATAAAATAATAGTACTAATAATCTGAAAAAGATACTACGTAAAATAGTTTGTTTGTTTTTTTTTTTTTTTTTTTGCAATGTACATGTTAGATTTGTATTTAACTAACTATGGGCAAATATATTTAAATGTCGATGCTATTATAATATGTATATACTACGTGTGATATTTATAATTTGATGAGGGGTAAAATAATAAATATCAAAAGTTTTTTATTAATTGGTCTGGTGCCCAAGAACTGGTTGTGTTCTCTACGTATATTTTCTCCCCATCAAGAACGTACACTACGGGCGAAATAGAGAAGACTGGATTCTTGGAAAGCCAAGATGAGTCTTCAATCTTTAGCGTGATTATGGCAAATTCAAGTTAGTGCTTGCGCGTATGTTTTCTTAGATTATCACATAGAGTTTGAAAAATCTAGGGATTCGTTTTTTAGAGAAATTATGCCCTAGATCATGAGAATTAAATTTCTACAGTATATACTTATTTCAATTTTAGAGTGAACATATACCAAAATGCGGAGCAACTCCAAACCTAATAAAAGTTTCTTCATGTTTTGGCATTGTCATACTCCTGCCAAAATCCAAAGAGTCTCTGGTCCTCTACTTTTGCGTATAATTCTTCACCACATCAAAGTGGTGTCAATAATATTTTGATGAGTAACCGAGGTAGTTTTATTAAGTTCAGTTTTTCTACTTATCATGGACACATTTAATGTACCTATTTTTATTGTGGCAGTGTCACGTAGGTAATTTTTTTAAGTAGGTTTAGTATCATATAGATTTTTTTCCCTAAAAAAAAGTATCATATAGATTTTTGAATATAAATTTATATTAGATTATTTACAATGTGGCATTACCACATTAATCATATGATAATGACCTCCTATACACAAATGATCTCGCACACTCGCAGTGGCCACCACTAATGTGCTTACATTTGATATGACGACACCACATCAGTTGGTGAGCCAAGAGTTCAACATATAACAATAAATCCTAAAATTAAACTCCACTAAAAAATTTAAGTCTTATTAAAAAGAAAAAAAGAAAAAAAAAAAGAGCTATATGACAATACCATATCAGTGACTAATACATTTGTTGTTCCACCCATGGGTAGGGGATTGGTTCATAACCAAAAAATATGATTAATCGATTTGTATACCTATTTATTTCTATTAAATAGTTTGTATTTTGTGTTTCTACAATAATTTTACTTCATGGGAACTTTAAATTTATATAAGTATATACTATTACACGAACAATGAATTAATTATTTTTAATATGTCAAAAAATTCAAAATATTATAAAATCTTAATTATTAAAATATACAAATATAAAAAAATAAAAAAAAATAAAAATTCACAAAATTCAGTTTATCCCATGCGACGCACGGGTGTATTTACTAGTCAATCTAAGATTTAATTCGCCATCACTTTCAATTTTCACACATGTGTTTTGTTAATCCCTCCCCACTTTACTTTTTCCCTCAAAATTAACCGGCGTTAATTTCGCTTACATTTATGTGTTTGATTCAGAGTTTTGATTTGAACTTTTAGTAGTCAAAAATATCCCTAAATAATTCATAAAGTTACATATTTTTTTCTTCCCCCTAAATTACAGTATACTTTTTCTGATTGACGAATGACCTCATTCGTTTGTATTGTTGTTTTTGGCCAATATATATTTATAAGATTCATTTTCCTTGTGTTTCCCTCAATTTCAAGAATTGATGCAATGCATCTTATTATTGACGTACTTATGGTTTTTTCTAGTTGTTTCCCTTAATGTTTAGAACTATACAATGCATCTTCTTGTTTATATTCTTATGTTTTTTTTTAGTTGATAAAAACTCTGGTGTGGTCCAGCTGATGAAGCGGCAGGATCGTAATTTAAGTCGCGCCCGACATAATTTGATTTGCAAATCATTAAAAAATAATTTAATAAATGTGTCAATTGTTCTAAACAAAAGTGTCGATCTATATTATGCTCGAAATATTCAATGTTATCATGTTGGTCCTGTAATTATTGAATTATATGGTTATTATACTTCATTACTAGTGGCGGAACTAAGGGGGGCTAGGGTGAGCTAGTGCACCTTCCAATTTCTTTTTCTTTTCTTTTTTTTACTCTTTAGTTTTTGTATGATAATTATAAAATTTCGTAATATCACCCTTACCGGAACATTGTAATCTGAATTTGATGAGGAATGTGAGAAAAATTTTGGAATAATATAACACTACTTAGTTTATATATTTGACTGTATAAGTTGGAAAATTAGTAAAGGACCCCTGATAGTATTTTCTGCATGAATTCATTGTTATTCTATTCTTAGTCAAAATATCAATTATTGTGAATAAAAGTATCAATTGTCCTAAATAATAGTGATAATTTGTGATGATCAAAATATTAAATTTATCAACTTGGTTACTTGGTATTGTAATGATTTAATATTATGGTTATGTTTAATACATATTTGTGTGATTTTTATGGTTTGGTGTGAGTTCATTTTCATATATTTTGTTCGTTTTTATGTGTTTATTTTTGTGTGTTTTAGTCAAAGTCAAGTTCGTGAGGAGTTTTGAATGGAAGGAAGAAAATGAGCAAAAGATCGAAGAAATGAGTGAAAAGTGAAGATCAAGTTGGGATGATTTAAAAGCATAACATCGAAGAGGGGTTCGATAAGAGCGCGTAGGAAAAAAATGGAGGTCAATTTCGAATTCGGACGAAGGAGATATGGCCGAAACAATAAAGTTGTGCGCAGTCTTCCGCGGCTCAACCCTTGCGATCGCAAGGGGCTTGTGACCGCAAGCCGGGCCAGATTTTTTGTGATTTCTTTCCTTTTAAAAGTAGGTTTTGGACATATATATATATGTAATCAATGGGGAATGAAAATATAATTTTTCCTCTCCTATTTTCAGCATTAGAACACCTTAGAATTAGCTTATGTTGGGATATCATGTTAAGGGGGAACTTGGATCAAGTTAATAAACAATTTGTTTTGATTCGATTCCAAAACCCTCTTTAGAATAATTCCCTTATTATTTTTGTTAACTAGACAAGTTATACTTAGCAAAGCTTGCATGTTAGGAAGCTTTTATTTTAGTCTAGAAGTGCTAAGGATGAAGCAGTCAAAGTTCGCTAAGCGTCAAGAAGCAAAGCGGCTCCAGCAATGAAAGCGTCAGCAGTAAAGTTTGACAAAGCGTCATGGAGTCACTTCAGATAAAGATGCTTAGAGCGAGCTTCCGTAAAGTAGAAGCGAAGCGCTCTCAAATCAGCTCACCTAAAGCGTCTCTGATCTAGAGCTGAACTTAAAGCGTCAATCAGTGCTAGTGTGATAAGTTTAACTTTCAAACGTTCGGATGACTGACACCTCACAGCATAAAGCTTACGTGTCAACACACTATTGCACAGCGGATATGGCTACAGTCCGAAAAGTCAAGGTTAGATGAAGACTGCCATACTCCTAGGTGCGGCGAACATCCCTTCCTAGTACTGGAGTCTGAAAAGCCTGAAAAAGGAGCTGACGCCAACGACTTTTTCGGGAAATAAGGAACACGCAACCTCTTCTCTCTCAACGGGAAGTAGGGTTCCTTACTATAAATAGAAGGAGTTGCACACACTTAACTTAACGCACGTATAAACGATTCAAGCATACTACTCGCAAGAACTCAAGCAAATTATCATTTACATTCCTTTAGTCTTTCGAAGCGTTTCCCTTTAGTGTGTAGTCAAGAAATAATTTTCTTGAGTATTGCAACTACTTTCTTTCTAGGTTCAACCGCATATATCCATAACCTAGTTTCGAGAATCTTTATCCCTTTACTTGTGATCTTTATTTGCTTTGAAGATTATAGCTTTGGATTCAAGATTTAATTCAAGTTCTTCGTTCTTTCTTTCATCTTCGATTCGTAAGTTTAATTTGTGATCTTAGATTAATTTTACTTGCTTTCTCTTATTGCTTTGATTAGTAAAGTTTAGTTTTCTAGATTAAAATTTAATTGATTTCTATTTATTTGCCTAGGCTTAGATTTATTTGCATTAATTTACCTTAGATCCATGTTAAGATTTATTTGCTCTAGCTTAGATTTAATTGCTTTCTTTATTGCTTTCCTTTCAATTCATGTCTAGGTAGATTTATTGCTTTCTTTTTAATTTACTTCTTTATCCCGGGTGACAGACGGGAATTATTTCTACTTGCTTTTATTTGATTTCAAGCGAAGTCGTGAAGTGGTTCCGGGTACGAGCAAGCAGAAATTCTAAGAACACCTTTTCACGCTTCAGTAAAACCGCTCCACAAAGAATGCTCGAAAGAAAAGTCTGTTATCAAGCAGTGTTGATCGCAGAATCTAGCGCAAGAGGAGCTCTCGTGAAAGTATGGTGAAGCACTGAAGTTCAAAACACCTGAACTAATACGAGACGCGACAATCATAGACTTCATTTAATGCGGAACTGTAGTCAAAGGCCATGCATCCGCATAAGATTGAACAACAAATTTTGCCGAAATAGTACAACAGAGTTGTCCGCGCTAGAAGACACGGCAACCACCAACAAAGAGTTAGGGTTTCCTTTTCCGGGAAGAAAATAAACTCTGAAACTCCGAGTTCTGTAAAAAGCATTGAAGACCAATTTATGCAGACCATTCAAACGGGAAGTGAAAAGCAAGCACCACCAACCTCTCTAACGGGAAGATGGTCGACTCCCACTATAAATAGGGTTGCTACCTCAACGTTCAAAACTTACGAAATGACTCTCTCGCGCACTAGCAATCTACAATACTTGCGAAGCTTTCCTGCATTCAATCTCTCAAGTTCTACAAAATTAGAGTCCTTAGAAAACCCTAAAAAGTTTTCTAAGTAAGCAGCATCCTAAATCCCGTTCCCTATACTATAAACCTTCTTTCAAATCTAGAAGGAGAATCCCTATTCTTTTTACGTTGTTCTTCATTGTAAAAGGATTCTCTAAGTTAGAAATTTTTCAGAACCAAAAACCCTAAACCCAGTTCGTGTTCGTAGATCGAGTTGTACATTTGAATTTTTGTGTTTATTTGTGTTAGCCCAAGATTGTGAAGCATGTGTTTGCATACACAAGTGGAAGGTCAAAGACTGTGGATTATGTGGTTTGTTCTTAGGCTACTCGAGAGCCCAATGGGAATCTTTGAGGATTTGAGTTCATTTGGAGCTTGAATCACTTCATCGGGAAGTATAAAACCGAGACGTGTTTGGATTCTGAGTGAAGAAATTCAGTTGTTGAGTGAAGGCAACGAAGTGGACAGAGGAGCGTGACCTCTGAACCACTATAAATCGCTCTGTGTGGTTATCGCTTTCATTCTCTATTCTTTACTGCTTTCGATTATTGCATAACTCATACACACTTAAGCAACTAAACGGTTTTTCTCTTAAGCAAGATTTTCATAAAAGCGAGTATAAACTTTGCTCACCAAATCCCGCAAGCATTTTTAACTCTGAGAGCAATTTGCTCTTGAAAAGCTTTGCTCTTTCAAAAACGAAATGCTTCTCCCATATTAAAGACCCACTGTTTTGAAGAAAAAAAAATGAGAAGTCTAACATATGTGTGAAACTTGCTTCTTAAAGACCCACTGTTTTGCTCATTCACACGTATCCCCCTCTACGCGTGAAACTTGCTTCTGGGACCAACATATGTGTAATAAAAGCATACTCGTTCATGAGATAAAATATTCATTATTCTCATATTTTTTGTAAACAACGTCAATTATCATGAATAAAAATATCAATCAATATGAATAAAAGTAACAATTGGGTAAAAATCGGGTGTGAGTTAAATTCAGATCTTCTTATGATCCGACCCGATAGAATTGTATGGCCCGACTAATGGGAGTGCGCCACTTTCTAATTACAAGAGTATCCTAGAAAGATTATTGTGATTTTCTATTATATGATCTCTCTTAAAGATAACCTTAGCCAAGATTGTATCTTAATAAATAGATATAAGTTTGCCTTGGCTTATTGTATTGAAATGTTCATGTTTGAAACGGTTGTTCAATGTTTGTTCTTCCTATTCTTACTCATAGGTGCATTTTGTTCTATTCTCATTTGTGGCCATCTTTGAAGAATTGTATTTCAATTATATTGGTCACGGGTATAAATAATGATATGCATTTAGCCCTCGCAGCCATACGATTTTTGATGTTGGCTACACTGTAAATAGAGGTTATGTTAAAATCAGGGGTGGGTCGGTATGACATACCAATTTTTTATGCCCTATCGATACCGATACCGATACCGATACTGATACCGAAGTTGACCGGTATTGAGTTCTCGATGTTGATGCCGTGCCAAAGGTTTCGATATACCACATACCGGTATACCAAAAATTTGTCATTGGTCGAAATGGATGCCGATGCCGTGCTGATAATTCAGTAATACCGAATCCGAACAGTAATACCGAAATATTGAAAAAAAATATCAAAAATTCCAATTTAATTTATTTTCATACATATTGATCTACCTACTAAAATACTAAATAATTAAAAATAATTACTAATAAATACAAAATTAAAGACGCATGAACAACTTTAATAGTCCTCTAAAAGTATACAAAGTCGACAACAAAGACAAACAACTGAATCCAACAACAACAACAAAAAAATCCACAACAAACAAATGTCCATGCATGCGAAGTCCAACAATTAACACTTGAATAATTAGCTAGAGAAAGTCTTGAATAATAAAATCACACTCTTTGCTCCATCTTGGAATTTTTGCAATTACGCTTGCAAAGTTGTCTGTTCATCATTTCTTGATTCTTCAACCCCCGATGAAAAGAAAACAACTACTATTAACTTATTCTAGCTAGTCTTGAATTTCTTTTTTCTAATTAACATATAAATTAATCAATTGTTGAAAATTTTGTGAATAGAAGTATAACTTGTTCAAGATAACAATAAGAACAACAATAAAATTAAGTAGAGAATGCAAAAAAAAAAAAGTAGAGAGTTGGAAATAAAAGAAAAATACAAAAATCGAACTAGCTAAACTTACTATTACCTTAGTTCCATAATAAAAAGCAAATAGTTTATTCATTTGTGCTTGCATCTGCAAAAGTAAAAAAGAAACACCAAAATAAAATAGTATACATCGTTGTTGAATCAACATTAAATAAAAATAAAAATATTTGTACAAATAAAAAGAACTTACTCTTTTTAATTTCTTCAATTTCTTTTTATAAATCAAGATCATCATCAGTTGGATCCTTATAGAAGCTGAAACCATCACCTTTGAGCCAATCATTGGTGCACACCAATGCCTCTACCATTTTTGGACTCAAACTCGTTCTAAAAGGGCCCACAACCCTTTTGCCCAAGCTAAAAGCCGATTCACTAGCAACTGTAGAGCTCGGAATTGCAAATATATCCTTTGCAATAGATGAGAGGATCGGGTACTTGGTTTCACTTCCTTTCCACCAAGTCAAAAGAGTGAAGCTTAGATTAGATCGCTTCTCAATCTCATCGGCTAGATACTTATCCACTTCATTGGATATTTATTGAAGTTCTTCTTTTTCATTTTGTTCATCCACACCCATGTACAACTCATCAAAAATACCGCCACCACCTCTTCTACGAGTATCACTCCATTCTCACAAGACATTATCGCTTTCTCACCAGTCGATGTCTCATTCACTCCCTTATACTCTGACCACAAAGTTGTCAAGTCTTTTTTTAATTTGATTAATGGACTCTTGGACCTTTTCAGAAGTACCTCCCAATTTTTCGATGCTCACTTTGAGCAGTTGAAGCTTGTTCCTCGAATCCAAAACATTTGCAATGAAAATCAAAGGATTCATTTTATTCCAATCCCCCTAATATTTCTCAAACTTTTCATTCATTGCAATTCTAACTTTTTGAAGAATTGGATCCTAGCCATCATTGGATTTTTCCAATCTCATTTTGCAATGCAACCATTGTTATATAAATAAATTGGGAAGTAGGAGTTTTGGATGCACTTAGCTCTAAAGTTGCATCATAGAATATTTTGAGAAAGTACACAAATGATCTTGCATTTTCCAATCAGTTTGAAGAGGAGGCCCCATCTTTTCTTTACCCTTATCATCTTTTTCACGAAAATATCTCATAAAAGGTAAGGACTCTTCCGCCATCCTTTCAAACACTCTTCTATACATTAATGCAACTTCAAGCATTTTATAGATCGAATTCCACCTAGTTATGACATCCATAGGCACTGTTGACTTATTAGAAAACTTGGCTAGGATGGCAAATGCCCAAAACTTGTTCAATCTAGTAGGGGAAGAATGAAGAAACACGACTGCATTTCTAAAAGACTTAATTGAAAAATTAAGATCTTTCAAACCATCCTCAACTATCAAACTAAGTATATGGCATTCACATCTCAAATGCATATATTTCCCATCAAACAACAAAGTCTTTTCAATTTTCATTCTCTTTTTCAAGTAATCAATTGCAATGTCATTAGAAGATGCATTATCAACTACTATAGAAAATATGTTTTCTATCCCCCACTCTCTCAAACAAATCTCAATCATCTTTCCAATATCTTCCCCAACATGGCTTGTGATTTTTGTGAAGTTAATTATCCTTTTATGCAACTTCCAATCACTATCCAAAAAATGAGCCATGACAACTATATAGTTTATGTTTTGAATGAAAGTCCAAGTGTCAGTGGTGATACTCACCCTATGGCCACTAATCAATTTTTTCATTTTCTTTTTTCATCCAAAAACAAATCATAGACCATACCTGCAATTTTCTTTCGATTAGGAATTCGGAATCTTGGTTGTAATTCATGAACAAGCGCAGTGAATCCCGCTCCTTCGACAGCCCAAAACGATACTTCATCAATGATCACATACTCCGCAAGCTTCATTTCACACTTTTTGGATTGAAAGTGTGAGTAACCATGCTACTTCCTTGTGCAAATGTCTCGCTTGTCTCAATCCCACTCACATACAGAAGGCTTAACTTGCAACTCTTGATCAAGTGTCTTTTCAACCCACTAGTACTTCCATAATTCGTTGGTATTTCTTTTTTGCAGTACTGCAATATTTACTGTTTTTTTTACAGCATGATCTCAATATGGACTTGGACTTTTCTTTTTGGTAGGGGGTTTAGTAGACTTTTGTGTTGAAACTTCTCTTGGTCTTTTTCGACTATTGCCATCATCATCATCATCATCATCATCATCATCATCATCATCTATTTTAATATCAATAGCATTTGGGCTCATATAATCAATATGAGTCATAAGACTTGGAACTGTGTGAGAAGATTCATATTCCATTATGTAGATATATCATCTTGTATGTCTATATTAATATACTAAAGTAGGATAGTGTGTTTCCCTCCTAAATTTTTGATGTTACAGCCTCTTTATTGTTTTCTTTAAAATAATTTTTTTCATATTTCAAGATTTATTATTATTTTTCCATGTAATTCCTTAATGCATTTTTTACTTTGAAAAGTCTCATTCTTTGTTTATTAAAGCTTCACACATTATATAAATTTCAAATATTATTGAAATTTTGACTAATTAATTTTTATCATTTTTTTGTTTTGCTTAAATGTATTTATTTTAATAATCTATTAAATATATTATAACTAAATAGTAAATTTTAATTTTAATGTCTCAACAACTCTCAAATTAGTATTTTATTTTATATATATTATTTTTATTTAACTATCAAATAAAAATAATATTAATGTGACATTTGCAGATTAATTATGACTTAAGAGAATTCGTATCCAATATTTTAGGTATGCATGTGGGTTTTTACTATTAGCTAAATATATATTACAACTAATTAGAAGTTAGATCTTTCAAATGATAGTTCAATATTAGATATTGTACGTAATGAGATTTCAAATTTTTCTTTGTATTTTTAAATCTAAGTAACTTTATTCAATATTTATAGAATGCGTAAAGATGTCTGTAAATTTTAAAATGATAATATGTCTCTATAGATACACCATCTTATTATTATAAACTAATTTCAATTGGAAATAAAATTATTTTCCAGTGCATCGCAAGGATATAATACTAGTTATTTAATGATATTAAAAACTTATTAAGGTTGTGTTTAAATTTCAAATATAAAAATATTAGGGGCAAACCACCAATTACTCACTTTCATATAATAATATCAACTTCTACCCACCCCAAATTATTTACACATCAAATACCCAATTTTGAAAAAAAGACAATTTTACCCTTAATTTGTCTTTATGCACATGGTCTCTCACTCATCTCTCTTCCTTCTCTTTATGAAGACTCTCTCTCTACCTTTTTGTTTATTTGTTGTTTTTTTTGTTTTGTTTTTTTTTTCCTTTTCCTTATTCATTAATTTTTTTATTTCGTTAATTTCAGTTTTTTTTCCTTTTTTCTTTTCTTTTTTTCCCTCAGTTTTCAGTAATTTTTGTTCTTTTTTCCATTTTTTTTGTTTTTCTCTAGTTTTTCAATCTTTTTTATTCTTTCTATTTTCTTTCTCTTTTTTTCTTTTGTTTCTTCATTTATTTTATCAGTTTTTTTTTTTATTTTCGTTTATTTTAATTTTTTAATTTTAATTTTTTTCAGTTTTTTATATTTTTGTGTAACTTTTTTGATTTCTTGATTTTTTTTTGTTTTTTTCAGTCTTTTTTCTTTCTTTTTTTTTCCAGTTATTTTTTCTTTTTTTGGGTATAAACCGGGAAGGGGTACGAGGTACGAAAATGTCAAATTTGTACTAAAAATCAGGTAAAAAAATTTATACGGAGTAATTCATTCTATATTTCAACAAACATATAGCAGCAAAACTCTCATATCTCAACAACAAAAAACTTCTATATTTCTATCGATACGAATATTATTCAATTCATACCCAATTACCCATGATTATCGGTACGAATGTCGGTCAATTCGTACCGATTACCTATAATATAGTACGAATTCAAGAATAACAATAGCATTAAATCTACTCTAGAGAGAACAAGAAGCTCAAAATACACAAAGGTAGTTCAAGAGCAATTGGAAAAAAAACATGTAGCAGCAAAACTCTTCATATATATCAACAACAAGAAATTTTTATATTTCTATCGGTACGAATATTGTTCAATTCGTACCGATTACCTATGATTATCGGTACGAATATTGTTCAATTCGTATCGATTATCTAAAATGTAGTACGAATTCAGGAACAACAATAACAGCAAACCTAAGAATAGAAAGCACAAATACGCGTATATTATTTAAGAAATCAAAACTTTTCACATATCTCAACAACAAAAAAAATCTATATGTCTATTGGTACGAATATTGTTCAATTCGTACCGATTACCTATGATTATTACCAACAATTCTAACATCCCCAACTGCAAACAAAAAATTGCAATTCGTACTGAATATCTCACGAAGAAAAGAAAAGAAAAGAAAAGGTAAACACTTCAAAATCTATAATAAAAAACACACGAATAAAAAAATTGCACCAACATAGTATGAATTAATTGTCCCCACAAAACATGCTCTCATTCCTATTACCTATACGGGATGGCATATATCCATTCTAGAGAGAGAAAGCACCGGACATTAACAGTCGGCGAAGATGATAATTAGCATACATGAAAAATGCAAAATGTGAAAATGCAATCAAAATTTGAAGCGCGGGTAGTAGTCACGAGGATCAGAAGAATAAACATAAAGGAATAAGGAAGGATTTGCAGCTTCGAGGACCCGACCTCAATTCCGCCGCCCTCCTCGTCAAGCTCGTGAAGAAGCTTCCCCCCAACTCCACCCAACCCACCCCATTCCTCAACTTTCAGATCTTGCTCTTCGTTGACTGGTCCGCATCAGGCTTCGCATCTCCGATCGACGATAGATATTTAGGTTTTGATTTGGGGAAGGTGAATTTTAGAGAGAGATACCGCGAGAGAGAGACCAAGAGGGGAGGAGCTCCGCCGCCGCAAAGGAGCTTGATCTGAACTTGATGTCTCGGATCGAGCGCGAGGAGTGGTTAGGGCAAACCTCGTCCCCCTTTGATTTTAGATCCATCGCCGTTTGGGCTGTGATGTTGCGATCTAGTGGCTGAACTTCAGTCCAGAGAGATGAGTGCGAGTTCAATTGATTTTGGATGGGGAATTCGAATTCTCTGCTATGGCAAGCTTCGAGCAAGAGAAAGGAGAGAGAAAGAGGATGAGGAAGAAATGTAAATAATATAGGTATTCTAATTTGAAATTTGATTTGGGGTAGCTGGGGTATTTTTGTCTCATTGTGAAAAAGTTAGTAGTTTTTATGTAGATTAAAATGGGTGGGTAGAACTCGATTTTATTACATGAAAGTGAATAGTTGACCCTATTACCTCAAAATATTATAAATAAAAAAATTTAAATTACAGGTAAATATCGGCATTTACAAGTATACCAGACCTTTGGTATATACCGGCTGAAAATTTCGGTATTGTTGTGGTATCGGTGTTTGTCGGTATTACTACGGTATGACGAATTGTGATACCGGTGCCATACCGAAATTTATCCTACCATACCGAAAATTCGGTATACCGCAAAATTCGGTTTTTTTGATATTTTTTCGGCACGGTATCGTCGGTATTTCGGTATTTTTCCCACTCCTAGTTAAAATCCTCACAATTTTGTACTCGTCATTGGCCTAATAGCGTTCTTGTATAATATAGTCTATTTATACCCCTCTGTCTCGACGAAAGTGTCTCACTTCTTGAATATATGTGAGGTATAAAATAAAGAAGTGAGACACTTTTGGCAGGACAGAAGGAGTATTAAAGAGCAAGTTCACAATTTGAAATCAATTTGCAATTAATTTGCAATTAATTTTGTCGATAATTTTGAAAATATGTGTTCAAGTGACCTGATTTCCTAATAGCATCCCCAACCCGTTCTGGCTCGGAGGCTCGCCGCAACTCCAAACCCCAGTCTGAGCCCATGTAATCACCGGCGAGATTGAGAGAGAGCTGGGGGGGGGGGGGGGGTTCGCCAGAGAGAGCCTCATCCGAGCCCCCTTTTTTCTTTCTCTTTTATGTTTTTTCTTTTTTCTTTTCTATTTGTTTTTTTATTTTTATTTTGTATTTTATTTTTAATCTAGAGTTCATTTAAAAAATTGCTTATTTATTTTTTCTCTTTGTTTTCTTTTCATTTAATTTATGTAATTTCAAATTTGAATTTTATTTAAATTAATTTTTTTTATATAATTTTTTTATTTTCTATATTTTAGTATGTGGGATATTGATGCAGCTCGTAGATCGTGGATTTCACTTCATGGGTCAAGAATTAAAGATGATATAAGCTGAAGAGTGAAGACAATATTTAGTTAACTAGTTTGTAGCCAGTCAAAATTCGACGGGAAGAAATTTTTCATATTTAATCTATAAATTTTTCATATTTAATCGAATGAATTGTTTTATAATATCTTAACCAAATGGCTTTTGATAGCAATTTCCATTTGTCGATTGCATGGCATCTCTTAGACTCCTATCTGAAGCTTTGAAGCAATACCTATGCGTTATTATTAAGGTTATTTATTTTTAATGATTGTAATGTAACAATTCGTTGGATTAATTGTTAGGATTACAATCATATTGGAAAAAATAAATGTATAAGAGGTAAAATTCGTAGAAAAATTGACATGGGACTAATGAAGTGAGGCTTAAATGTTAAAGCTATATTCTCTATGTAATTAAAATTATTTAGTTTTTTATTTTTTTAGAATAGTTAAATAATATAGATTTAATTCTAGTGTAGTGCCCGTCGAAATTCGACGGGAACCATTTGATTTAGTAATTATTAAGTAAAAAATAATTTTAAAAAATATATCATCTCTCAAGCAGTTTAATTCAATTAAAATGTTAAGCCGCCCGTTGTTCGATGTAATTGAAATTAGGTCTATGAGATTTTTCGGGTAGTTGTACTCATTCTGACTTTCAATTCGTCTGTTGTTTGGGTATCCGTTGCAAGAGACATAGGTTGGATTGCAAAGAAGAATAACTTAAATTTTTTATAAAGTTATACTCAATTCAAATGGCAAGCTGCCCGTTGATTATGAAAATATAGGGTCAAGACTCGTCGTTTACATTAATAAAAATTAGGTCAAGAAAATATGTCATTTCTCCAGTAATTCAATTCAATTTAAATGTTAAGCCGCCCATTGTTCGATGGAAGTGAAAATAGGTCAAAGAGATTTTTTGGGTAATTGTACTGATTTAGATTGTCAATTTGCCCGTTATTTGAGTATCTATTGTAGGAGAGACGGAGAAAGTTCATTAGGTTAAGGAGGGTTTCATTTCTTAAGTAGCAATATTCGTTTTGAGTTTGAAGTCATATGTTGTTCATTGCAATTGAAAAATATATAGTACTCTAAATCATAAAATGTTGCATTATGGTGAAAACTAATTATTACGTCATATGGATGCGTTATGGTGAAAACTAATTATTACGTCATATGGTAAAATGTTGAAAAATATATAGTGCTCTAAGTCATATGGATGCGTTATGGTGAAAACTAGTTATTACGTGAAAACTGCAACCCATCATAAAATGTTGCATTTTATGCACAAAAGTGTTGCATTTTTATGAATAAAATGTTGCAGTCTCATAATGATGCATTATATGCATAAAAATAATATAAAATAATATATTTTATTATGCAACATTTTATATATAAACATGCATTATTTTATGCATAAAATGCATGGGTTGCAGTTTTCACGTAATAATTAGTTTTCATATGATATGTTACCTATTATAGGTTCATATTACTCCATGTTTGTTGGAGAGTACGTTACGAAAATTTATGATATTGCCACGTACGATATAATGTCAGGCCGCCCTTGACTTAGATGATTGTTCTAAATTTTATTATTAACTCGTTAAGAATAATAGGTTAAGCAGAACTTTTGGATAGTTGTACTCATTTTGATTGTCAATTTTTTCGTTGTTTCAGTGTCTGTTGCAGGAGACGGTGATAGTTGTACCTTATTTTGTAGTTATGCGTGTATTGTTACTAAGCATGAGTATTTTTGAATTAATATTGTTTAACGTACTTTGTTCTATTTTTCCCATGAATTGTAAGAGGCACGTTTCTCCCCATGATTTTATAATTTAGTTGCAAACAAAATAGTTGACAAATTGAAAAACGTTAATTCTTAGACTTAAATTAGATAAACTAATAATTTTCATGAGGTGTCTTATTTTATAGGAATATCTCCTTAATAAGGTTTCACAAATAATTGATGTAGGATAATTGAAATTAAATATAAGGTGATTTAAATTATGAGACTTCTATTCAAATTGAAATTCTATGAAAATATATATTAATTAGATTAAAATATTCATTAATTAGCTAAAATTATGAGAATTTAGCAAAATAATCAAGAAAAATCACGGTTGATCGACCTTTATTTTGCTATTATATATATATATATATAGGTTGGAGATCATATACAAAAGCATATTTCCGTGAGAAATAGGAAATAATCTAGTGCGTTAATTTTTGAAGATCTACGGTCAAGAAAAGAATTATATTGTGATTTAAATATTTTCTTTCATAAATCGCAGAGGGATACTCTTGTCTTTTACACATTAAGAGTTAACGGTTACCTTAAATTTAGGATTCTTTGACTTAATTTTGGAATGGATATACACGCTATAATTTATTTTCAAACCATATTTTTTAAGTTTTATGATGATTTCATTTCTTTTGATATATTAATTTCATATATTATCATCAAAAATTCATTAATTTCTTGACACGTGATATTTCACAAATTTATTGAGATAAATTCTTAACATTGTGAGATTCTTTTCATAAGGATATTTGTGCATTATTCATGACAAAAATGATAAAGTATTATTGATTTAAATATTTTATCATAAAAATATAGTTGATCCAAATAATAAATTATTCATATGATTATACTGCATTATTCATATGCATACAGTGCATTATACATCAAATTTTAATTTTTGTTATCTTTGGTTTGCATAATACGACGAGATGCATTATACATTTATACTACATGTCATAATGCATTTTTAAAGATTCATACATCGAACTTTAATTATTTTACTATCTTTGGCTTGTAGTAATTTACTACAAATTACTTGCAAAATATAAAATAATGCATTATACTATGCATCATAATATACTTAATATTTTTGTTAAAATGTGATTTTATATATCTTATATTATTATTTTCTAATGCAATATAAACCGTGGCCTAATGCATTATAATGCAAAACTAAATGCATTATAAAACTGGACCCGGCATAATGCATTATAAAAACTATGGATTGTGCATTAATGAATTATAATGCAAAACTAAATGCATTACAAAAAATAATTTTTTGAATTTCTTAAAACAATGACAACACCACTATTTTTCCTTAAATTTTATATTTTTTTAGTATAAATATTGATTATTTCCATTACTGTTTGACTATAATTTTTTATATAATGATCTGGATTAAAAAATGAATCAAGAACTTTCGAAGTATGTACTTTTAAAAGTTATATCCTTTTTTCGGAAATAATTTAATTGATAGTAAACATTTTGTTTTCAACTTGTAATGCATGCAATAATTTAAGTGGCTATTAATTAAGATACGAATCTCTCAACTATCACCAAATAATCCGCCAGCTTTCTATATTGTTAGCACTAGGATGTGATAATTTGACATTTTTATCCTCTTATGTATGCGTTTCCACTTTATTTCGGTAACTGCCCATTAATGCGTGATTATTAGACATAAAATCTTGACCATTTGATTTGGAATAATCTAAGGTCTAGAATGTTTCTTATTTCTTACACTTAGAAGCCTTTTCATCAGATCTCAACCCTATATATGTATATATATATATTGCCACGTACGATATAATGTCAGGCCGTCCTTGACTTAGATGATTGCTCTAAATTTTATTATTAACTCGTTAAGAATAATAGGTTAAGGAGAACTTTTGGATAGTTGTACTCATTTTGATTGTCAATTTTTTTGTTGTTTCGGTGTCTGTTGCAGGAGACGGAGAAACTTCATTAGGTTAAGGAAGGTTGACATCACTTGTTGTTTACATTAACAAAATTTTATTATAAACACAAATATCCGATTTACAATATAAACATGAACCTTATTTTGTAGTTATGCGTGTATTGTTACTAAGCATGAGTATTTTTGAATTAATATTGTTTAATATATATATATATATATATATATATATATATATTATAGGTTCATATTACTCCATGTTTGTTGGAGAGTACGTTACGAAAATTTATGATATTGTCACATACGATATAATGTGAGGCCGCCCTTGACTTAGATGATTGTTCTAAATTTTATTATTAACTCGTTAAGAATAATAGGTTAAGCAGAACTTTTGGATAGTTGTACTCATTTTGATTGTCAATTTTTTCGTTGTTTCAGTGTCTGTTGCAGGAGACGGTGATAATTGTACCTTATTTTGTAGTTATGCGTGTATTGTTACTAAGCATGAGTATTTTTGAATTAATATTGCTTAACGTACTTTGTTCTATTTTTCCCATGAATTATAAGAGGTACGTTTCTCCCCATGATTTGATAATTTAGTTGCAAACAAAAGAGTTGACAAATTGAAAAACGTTAATTCTTAGACTTAAATTAGATAAACTAATAATTTTCATGAGGTGTCTTATTTTATAGGAATATCTCCTTAATAAGGTTTCACAAATAATTGATGTAGGATAATTGAAATTAAATACAAGATGATTTAAATTATGAGACTTCTATTCAAATTGAAATTCTATGAAAATATGTATTAATTAGATTAAAATATTCATTAATTAGCCAAAATTATGAGAATTTAGCAAAATAATCAAGAAAAATCATGGTTGATCGACCTTTATTTTGCTATTATATATATGTATATATATATTATAGGTTCATATTTGTAATAGCCGTAAAAAATCCGTATTTGGAAAAATTGAAATTTCGAAGGAGGAAATAAAAATTTTCAAGTATTTGAGATCGAGCACGGATGAAAATGAGCTTATGGAAATTTTTTATAATATGTTGGAATTATTTCCAATGAAATCTCGAGAATTTTTGAGAATAAAGGAATTATGGCAAGACAGGAAATTACCCGGAATGATTTTCGAAGAATGTTATTCTGTAAATATTTTACGAAAATAAGATGAGATGTGTGTAGAGATATTCCACTAGAAGAAATACTATTAGATACAAGTGTGTGTGGTGCATGTGTGTGCCACATCTTGAGAGAAAGAGAGATGAGATTAAATCTCCTCACCACCATTTCCACCACACACCCACACCACAAATCATAGCTCTCCCTTTTCTCTTCATCACCATTCCCGCAAGCCACCATTGCCGCCACTTTCGAGCCGCCGCCGGCGACTCCTCCAGCCTCCGATCACTCCCAAAGTTCGCCCTCTCCCATATTTCGACCCATAGAATAAGAATCTGAGGTCGAAATCATGATTCAAGAGCTGCAAGTAGGACATGGAAGCTTCGGTTTACAAGCTCGAAGAACCCACTTCGATTTCTTTCTTTCCTTGAGGTAATCTTCTTTCCTTTTGATGAATAGAGTCTAGATTTGAACAATAGATGGAAGCTTGAACCCAAAATTTAAAGAACATAATTCGTTCACCCCCAAACCTTGTTGCTTGTTCGATTTTTTCTTGAGATTTATACTCTACTCTTCATTTTAAGATTGATCTATGAAAGAATTTTTGAATACTCCTTTGATTTCTCTTTAATCCGAGTCCTCAAGCTCATGTATGTGTGTTTTGGATGAGTGATCATTACGTTTCCTTGCTCAAATGATGGTTTAAGATGAGCTAGAGCCGAACCCGTAAGCATTTTTTCACGAAATTGAATGAAGCATTTTATCGAACAATTGGTGTGCGTGTTCTGTCCAGCTTTGTTCAGCGATTTCGAACCCTTTTCCTGACCTTATCTCATTTCAAGTCCTAAATGAAAGTTGTAGCTCATGTTCTCAGCTATCCATAGCCAAAATTTCATCTCGATTCGAGTCCAAATGAATTGGATATGACAAATTGAAATTCACATCTCATCTCTTTTGAAATCTGGAAATCAGCCCACTTGCGGGCTAAACTGAGAACAACTCGTTTGAAATTTGACATCAATTATTCTTCCATGTTGAAGTACGTTCATTAGCCTTCTATACATATCTCGTTTACTCAAAACGGAGTTCGTATGAATTTACTATGATTTTTCAAAGTTTGTATCTCCAATCTGGAAATTCCGACGAACAACTTCTGTCCCGTTTTTCCAACCACGTTTTGACCACTTTCCTTTGATCGAATGAAGAAAAGTATAACTAGAAAGTTGTTCCTTGTTTTCTGAACTTCAGTTTTGATAGCTCATTCATTCAAATCCATCAAGAAACGAGTGAGAAACCCTCACTCAAAGTTGGTACCAGAATCTGCCAAATTTCTAATTTCCAGATTCCGAGTTCTGGAAATAAATGATTCAAACTCCCAGCTCACTCATGGGAAAATTCTGAAATTTAAACATATGTTATTCCTATGTGTTATCTTTCCAAAGTAATATCATATGCTCTGTTTCGATTTATAATGAGTGAGAAACAATTATTTTCCTAGAGGGTCGCAGAATTCCCAATTCTCTTAGAATGTTGAACTTGTTTTTCATATGACGGACCTTCTACTGCTTTGTTAAGCATCTTGATCGAGTCTTGGGACTAGTTCGAATGGAGAAATTGAGTTCTCATTTGAATTAGTCGACTTTAGCTGATTTTAGATAAATTAGAATTATCGAGTAGATTTATCGACCGTCAAGGCCATGCCGAATTTTCCGGGTGGACTTTTCTATCTTCTCGATTTATAATATAATTCTAAGACGCAATACGAACTAGAAGCGGATGTGAGATCCTAAAACTCGATGAGATAAAATACTAGAACGAGAATTCTAGGAATAACATGTTATTTCTCTAAAACTAGTATTTCTTCTGAAACGAGACTTTTCCCTAAAGGTCAAGCAAGGGAAGAGAGTCGAGGAACGTGAGGAAGAAACCAAGAACCGATCTATCACTTTGCAATCAGGTGGGTGTTTCTTTCAAAGAAAATATTTATGTTGCTATAAGGAAGCATGTTTTTGAAATGAAATGCAAGTTTACTGAAAATTACTCATGCATAAAATGTTTATGGTTTTATATATGATTCTTATCTGTGTTGGTTTGCCAACTTTCTATCTATTGAGCCTGAGTTAGACAAAGGTCGCTAGCCAGGTTATGTATATACAAAGTCGAGAAATGTGTGCTCAGAAAGTGAGCCGGTTATGTAGGGATATGTCCGGGAAGGTGGCTACCTTGTCTGGTATATAATTACAGATATGGATAATATATTATAGATGCGAAATGGGCTGTACATCTGAATAATATATTATGGATGCGAAAGGGGCGGTACATCCGAGTAATATGTTATGGATGCGAAAGGGGCTGTACATCCGAGTGATACATTATACGGATGCGAAAGGGCGTACATTCGGATAATACATTATGGATCTGAACATGTCACGACCGCACTTTACTAATTAATAGCAAAGCTCGGTGATTCATGACTATGGTGGAATTTACGAATAATAAAGAAAAGGAAGTGAAATTTCGAGATTTGACGCTAACAAATTATAAAGCAACATCGATAAGTGGGCATAATAGTTGAAAGTAGTACGACACGATTTGTCATGATTCTGACTTAGATTACAACCAAAATTGAAAATGATTCAGAATATTAGAGTGTACGCAGCGGAAATGTGTGGAAATACGTGTATGGAGACACGTATTACCAAGAGTGTTCATCAACTACACTACTCGCTAACTTCGACAAAACATCGCTGGTCACTCTTCCGTCATCGCTGGAATACGATCTAGTTAATGATATCTCGATCTGTAATAAATTAAGAATTTGGGCTCATAATCGATAAAATGGGTCGTGGCCCAAAACTAAAGGTGGAGGTCGGCCCACTTAGCTTGCCCAGCCCAGAACTTGGCCCAACCTTCGGCTCGGACCCGCGATGAGAACCCGACCCGACCCGAATTAAAAGGGAAGGGGTCCTAACCCTCTCTTCGTCCCAGAACGTGATGTCCCTCTCTCTCTCTCTATCTCGCGACTTCCGTCGCTCTCCCTCACCATCCTCTCGATTCTTCTCCGATTCTCTGGTCATCTTCTTCGACAACGGGCGGTGCCTCAATCAATGGGGCCGCCGTCGATTTGTTGCCTCCCCCTCTTATCGAGAAACGTTCATCCCTAGAGAGCCCTAGATCGAAAATAGATCAAAAAAGAATAAAATTGGGAAAAATGGTTCTCCCTTCTAATTTCCAGCGATTCACGCCGTCTTCGGCCTCTGGACATGGCTCCGCCACCGTGGTGAGACGGCACCGGCGTGGGGTGGAGTCCCGCGACCTTTGTCCGAGCCACGCGAGCTTTGTTTTCGTCGGTACCCTCCCTCTGATTTGGTGGTTCTCGACTAGGCCGAATGCAACTCCCGCGGTGGTGGCGAGCTCCTAGAAGCTCTAGATTAAAAATCCTAACTCGGAAGAGTTAGGAGACATTCTCCCGGTTCCCTTCTGATTGTTGTCGATTTCGGCGGCGGCGAGGATGCCTCCGCCGTCGTTGCCTCGTTCTCGTTCGTTATTCGTCGACTGTTAGATTAACCTCTGATTAGAGATAATTCCCTTTTCGATTTTTTTCATTTTTGTGGAGTTTTATTTAAGTTCGAAAATTTAGGCTCTTATTTCCTGTTTCTTGTTGTAGGTTCCGGCGAGACGATCGTAGTGAAGATGATAGCAGTGGTTCAGAGCTGCTCAACTCCCTTTCTATTTCAAAACTTTGCCATCGAGGCTTCGAGCCTCGACGGAGGTTCGACCCTCAGTCTTTCTCTAGCTAAGTGTTCGAACTAAATATATATAGTCTTGTTTCTTTTACTGGATTCTAGGATATATTTGGGTTCTGGATTGAAGTGATTAAAAGTATAAATTTGTGATAAGTATGCTGATTTTTCTTACTCTTGGTTGAGATTTTCATAGTATGAATTTTACGGTTTATAGGTTCCTACATTCATGTTTAGGAGTTTAGGTTTTTGGAAAGGGAGAGCTTGGGACTGAATGTTTAGCATGCTTGTTTTATGGTTTCTTGTTTGAAAAGCTCATGCTTGTTCTAAGGCTGCAACATTAACTAATTCATGTTAGGCTAGTTGAGGTTCTACGGTTATTACCTTGAAGTGAGAGGCTGTGGTTGCTAGCTTCTCCCTTCTTCACTTCCTTCTTGCCTTCTTGATCCTCTGTTCTCTCCCTCTTATGTGTTCTAACTGTTTGTGATGAAGTGGTTTGAAAGTGGTGAAGGGAGACTGAATGAGTGAGGAAGGGTGATGATATAGGGGTCGATTTGAAATCCTTGAACAAGAAGGGAAGGTTGAATTGAAGAAAATGGTTTGTAGTTTCTCAAGGATACCTTATTGGTGCTATTTTTGTTCCTATTGGAAGGATTCCTGCAGGTTTGATTTGTCTCCTAATGTACAGCTTGGTTTCTCTTTCTTTTGTTCTTACTTGACTGCTTTCTTTTCTCAGGTATCAAGGTTGGGTGATGCTGCAGTTTTTCTGCAGCCCAACTGAAGGAAAAAGGGCTGGCTTTCCTTCCTTTTTGGGAGGTTGGTAATTGATGAAGTTTGTTCTTTTAGCTGCAGATTTCGAAACTCTCCCCCTCCTATTTGTTTTGTCTTGCAGGCTTGAGTTGCAGTATGAGGCTGCTAATGGGGTTGGTTTTTGGAGCAAAAAGGGAGCTGAACTTCCTTCCACTTTTAAACTAAAATTTGTTTGTTTCTCTTGTAAGATAATGGTTCTTGGAGTAATTTTGTCCTGTAGTGAGGGTTAATAGAATTGGCTTTGAAAAGGGGAATTCGACCCCTGCTTTGTGTTTTAAAAGTAATACATATAGTTTGTGCTATTGATTGGGAATCTCCATATCTTAAGCTGCAGAGATATGCAACTTTAGTCCTTAATTTGCTTTCCTCAAGCCTTGTAGTATTTTCAAATTTCCTAAATATTTGCTATGCTAATACCTGATTAGCAGCTGCTTAGTGTTTGATTAATCACAAGTCTGTTCAGCCCTTTGGGCCTAAGATTACACGACCTTCAGTTGTTGTTTGCTAGACGGGCTGAATAATTTCTAACAGCTTGACCCGATTTATTTCTTAGTGGCCTCGCTCCGCTTTTAGACACTTGGGCCTCGGCCCAATCTCTTAATTAATTACTAATCGCGTTTGCGACTTTAATCGTGGAAATCTTAATACATCAACACTTAGCTAAGTGGAATTTCGACTGCTAATTATCTATTTACCCAATCGAGTACTTAATCAACCATTGTCGGCAAATAAAATTATAGAAATCAAGTTGCTACTTGATTCTATTATTACTCTTTAACCAATTGATCAAGAGATTTTAATTACTAAAAGTTGATAGCTCTAGGTCAACTACGTAATTAATTAACTAATCTAGTTAAGAAAATACGGGGCGTTACATCCTACCCTCCTTAAAAGAAATTTCGTCCCGAAATTTACGTACCTTAGTTAAATAATTCTGGGTACTTCTCTTTTATCTTATCCTCAAGTTCCCACGTGGCTTCTTCCTGACCGTGGTGTTTCCACAAAACCTTTACTGAAGTGATGGATTTATTTCTGAGCTGCTGTACCTTTCGGTCTAAGATTGCCTCTGGTCTATTCTCATAACTCAAATCTGGGTTAAGTTCTACTTCATCTTGATGGATTACGTGCTTTGGGTCGTGCACGTACTTCCGAAGTTATGACACATGGAAAACGTTGTGCACGTTTCCAAGGCTTGGCGGCAACGCCAACTTATAGGCTACTGGTCCGATTCTCTCTAAAATCTCGTAAGGTCTGATAAATCGTGGCCTCATTTTTCCTTTAACTCCAAATCTCATTATCCCCTTGGAAGGAGATACTTTTAGAAACACCTTGTCTCCTACTTCAAACTGAATCTCGGTTCGACGATTGTCGGCATAAGATTTCTGTCTATCCTGAGCTTCCTTAATTCTTTCTCTAATTTGGCGCACGATCTCGATCATGTCGCTGATCGCGTCAGGGCCTAACATTTTTCTCTCACCGACCTCATCCTAATAAAGCGGTGATCTACACTTTCTTCCATACAACGCTTCGTATGGTGCCATATCTATGGTCGCCGGATAGCTATTGTTGTAGGCAAACTCGATCAGTGGTAATACTGGTTCCCAATGACCACCTCGGTCAAGTACTACCGTTCTCAACATGTCCTCTAAGGTTTGTATGGTCCTTTCTGACTGCCCATCGGTCTGAGGGTGAAAAGCAGTACTAAAATTCAATCTGGTTCCAAGTTCTCTTTGTAAGCTCATCCAAAATCTAGAGGTGAATTTTGAATCTCGGTCTGACGTGATCGAGATTGGTACTCCATGGAGGCGTACTATCTCGCGAACATACAACTGAGCTAGTTTCTCTGACCCGTACGTTATTGGGATCGGGAGAAAGTGTGCGCTCTTTGTAAGTCGATCTATGATCACCCAGATGGCTGTATTTCCTCTTCTCGATTTCGGCAATCCTGTAACAAAATCCATGGCGATATGCTCCCATTTCCACTGTGGAATTTCTAGGGGTTGCAATTTGCCATAAGGTCGCTGATGTAGAGCTTTCACTTGCTGGCAGGCTAGGCATCTTACCACAAACGATGCTATGTCCTTCTTCATGCCATCCCACCAGAATTTCTTCTTGAGGTCCTGATACATCTTCGTACTACCAGGGTGCGCGGTATACGGTGTATCGTGTGCTTCACTCAAAATTTCATTTTTAAGTTCTTCGTTAGGTGGAATGCACAGTCTTCCTTCGACCGTTATTGCATTATCTGGTTCTTCGCGGTACTCTCCGGGCTCTCCCATTCTGATTTTCAAGCGTACCTTCTCGAGTGTTTCGTCCTTCCTCTGAGCCTGAAGAATTCGACTTCTCAAGTCGGGTTCTACGGTTAGGGTGGCAATTATCCCTTCTACCGTTGCTGGTGGCAGTACCACTTCTAAGTTCATCCTTTCGAATTCTAGGATAAGTTTCTCTTCTTCAGTTAAGAGAAATGCTAACTTTGACTGTGCCTTGCGACTTAGCGTGTCTGCTACTACGTTAGCTTTGCCCGGATGGTAGTTGATTCCACAATCATAGTCCTTCACTAATTCGAGCCATCTTCTTTGTCTCATGTTAAGGTCTCTTTGCTCGAAAAAGTATTTGAGACTCTTGTGATCTGTGAAAATCTCACACCGTACTCCGTAGAGATGATGTCTCCAGATCTTCAGGGCGTGTACCACTGCTGCCAATTCTAAGTCATGGGTTGGGTAGTGGAGCTCGTGTGGTCTAAGCTGTCGTGAAGCATAAGCTATCACCTTCCCTTCTTGCATTAGAACACATCCTAGCCCATTCTTGGAAGCATCTGTGTAAACGATATATTCCTTGTCCGGGTCTGGGACTGCCAGAATTGGGGCGGTAGTCAGTTTCTCCTTCAACTGTTGAAAGTTTGACTCGCATTCCGGTGTCCATGTGTACTTGATCCCTTTCCTTAGGAGTTGTGTCATTGGCCTGGCTATCTTAGAAAATCCTTCTATGAATCTTCGATAGTAGCCAGCTAATCCTAAGAAACTTCGGATTTCGTTTGGTGTTGATGGGGATTTCCAGTTCTGAACTGCTTCGACTTTTGCGGGGTCCACTTTAATTCCTTCAGCTGACACAATATGACCCAAAAATGCTACTTCTTCTAGCTAAAATTCACACTTGCTGAACTTGGCGTAGAGCTTCTCTATTCTCAGAGTTCCTAATACTGTCTTCAGGTGGTCCTCATGTTCTTGTTTGCTCTTTGAGTAAATTAGGACGCCATCTATGAAAACTAAGACAAATTTGTCTAAGTACGGGTGAAAAACCCGATTCATGAGATCCATGAATACCGCTGGCGCATTCGTTAACCCAAATGGTACAACTACGAACTCGTAATGTCCATATCTGGTTCGGAATGCCGTCTTGGGTATATCCTCCGGTCGGATCTTCAATTGATGGTATCCTGATCTAAGATCTATCTTTGAGAAGACACTCGTTCCCTTGAGTTGGTCAAACAGATCATCGATCCTTGGTAATGGATACTTATTCTTAAGGGTTAGCTTGTTCAGTTCTCAATAATCTATACACATCCTCATGGAGCCGTCCTTCTTCTTTACAAACAGTACTGGTGCTCCCCATGGTGACACGCTAGGTCTGATGAAACCTAGGTCCAGAAGCTCTTGGAGTTGTACTTTTAGTTCCTCCAGTTCTTTTGGTGCCATTCGGTATGGTGCCTTGGATATCGGGGCTGATCCAGGTTCCAAATCGATGGTAAACTATATCTTCCTATCAGGTGGTAGTCCTGGTAGTACGTCCGGAAAAACATCGGGAAATTCACGAGCGATTTCAACATCTTCGATCTTCTTCTCCTTCTCGTCCTTGGGTTCCTCATTCAGGTAAACGAGGTACGCTGGGTTCCCTTTTCTTATCAAGGTTGCTGCTTGGATGGCGGAAATCACCGATTTTCGCTTATTTAAAGCAATTCCGTGGAAAGTTGTCGGTTTCTTACCCGGCATTCTAAAGGAAATTTGTCTCTCCTTGCAGAGGATGGTGGCGTAGTTTTCGGCTAGCCAATCCATTCTAAGATTATGTCTACGTCTTTCATCGGTAAGACACTCAGATTATTTGCTAGGAGTTTGTGTGAGCCTAGGTTCAGTTCTAAGTTTGAGCAACAGTGCGCAAGAGTGATGTTCCCTCCTACAGGCGATGTAATTCGCATATCCGTCCCTATTGGTTCTATTCTCAGACTTAGATATTCTACGCATTCTCTTGCAATGAATGAATGCGAAGCACCCGTATCAAATAAAACAATTACAGGTATGTCACAGAGTATGCCCATACCTGCCAGGTTTCCCTGATTTCCTTGATTCTTAGCGGGCTGCTTCTGCTTCATTGCATGAACCTTTGCGTTCTGTTGTTGCATATGTTGCCGGAACTGTTGGTGTTGCGGTGGAAGCGGGGGAGGTGGTGGGAGTTGTTGCTGCTGCGGTCCCTGCTGAGCTTGCATTGCTCGAAGTTGTTGGTTCTGGCTAGGTTGACCTGACTTCGAGGTCGTTCCCTCCTGCTTCTTAGGGCAGTTAATCGCAAAATGTCCTTTATGTCCACATGAATAGCAACTGTCGCTCCCCGCCCTACAGACTCCCTCATGCCTTCTATTGCACTTGGGGCATTGGGCGTATCTGGTTGGGAAGTTCCCAGTCGGAGCCGGCGCAGTTTGCTTTTCAGAGTTTTGAGGGCGTGGTTGTCCTTGCCACGGTTTCTTCCCACCTCGATTTCCATGATTATTATCCCACTTCCGTTTTCCCTTGTCGTGCTGTGGCTGAGAGTGAGTGGGGGTTGGCGTCGGGGTAGACGCAGGCTTGTCGCCAGGCATTGCTGCCTCGATGTCCAGTGCTCTTCCAAGAGACTCAGTGTATGATAGTCCGCCATGGCTTGCAAGCGCCATTCTGATCTCGTGCCTCAGACCGGCACAGAATTTCTCAGCCATCTTTTCGTCGGTGTCTACCTGATCCGGCGCGAAGCGGGACATGTCACAGAACACCCTGTCATACTCAGTCACAGACATTTTTCCTTGTTTCAGACTGTAGAACTCATTTTCCTTCTTCTTTCGGTAACTCTTTGGAATGTACTTGTCGTAAATTCCAGTCTTAAACTGGTCCCATGTGAGGTTCTCAAGCTGTTCAGGGGTCATGGTCTTCCTTCGTGCCTCCCACCAGAAGTCAGCTGATCCTGACAACTGGAAGGATACGCAGGTTAAGCGTTCCTGGTCAGTGCAGTGTAGAAAGTTAAATATCCGTTCCATGGCTCGTACCCAGATTTCTGCCTCGGCTGGGTCTCCGATGCCATTGAACACGGGTGGATTCTGCCTAAGGAATATCTCCTCGATCCTCCTCTCGGGTGGAGGTGGTGGTGGTGGGTTGTTATTTCCCTGGTGGTCTTGTTCATGGTTTACTGATTCAGCTACTGGTGCCCTTCTGGGATGTCCGGGTGCTCTCCTTGGTGGCATCCTGCTGAATCAACAATGGTTAAGTTCAAACTTCCTTGAGGCTTGCCTCAACCCAAGGTATGCATACACAGATATACTTGTATATAGACATATAGCATTCGTCCTCTTGTATTATACACGGTTATAATATAGTTATTCATAATTGTCGTTTGATAAGGTGGGAAAATATTTCTGAGTTATTTCTATATACGAAGGAATAAACTATAATAGGCATCATATAGATAAGAGAAAATTGCCCGAAATGGGTCTTAAGTACATCTACAACAGTCTCACTGTCTAAGTACACAACATGATGTTACCAGCTATGTGACATCACCTCAGGTACTTAGTCACGAAGTATCTAACATCCGTACTAACTGATCATAGCTACGATACTACGAAACGATCTAATCGTTTTCGTCTAGATACATAATACTGGAACATAAGAAAATAGGGTGAGTACGGTCTACTAGGCGCCGTTCTCAACCACTACAAAAGGGTACAAAGGTCGGTCACTCGGAATCTATGGTGCTGTGGTCCGAGCCGTAATCCACCTCGTCCTCGAGGTCATCCTTGTCATCGTGGAGGCCGAAGTCCTGAGGGTCCTCATCATCTCCCAAGTGGAACTGAAGACCTATCTCATCATCCTCATCATCCTCGATGCCTGCTCCGAACTCAAATACCCCCGCCATAAGGGTGACCTGATCGTCCTCCTCATTAACATCCTCCTCGGGGCCCTCCTCGGGATCCTCCTCATCATCACTAGAATCCGGCTCATCGGGATCCTCTGCCCCTACTCCTGCTCCAGCTCCTGGCACAGGCTCAGGCTCGGGTAGCCTCAGTCTCTCAAACTCGTCAACACGTCGGACGTGCTCCCCGTCCGCTCGGGCTAGATCGGCCTGCTGTCGGACTATGGCTGTCCAACTACTCCCTGGCTGTCGGAGGCTCTCCATGTACTGACGCGAACGCTCGTACCTAGCACGGTACTCCGCCATGCGTCTCTGAATCTCCTCAGTCTCCTGATGGAAGGCCTCCATCCTCCGATCCAACTCCGAGTCTCGAGATCTCACCAGATCGATCTCCCTAAGGATGCTTCTCGCCATATCGAACTGTCGGCGTCGTTCCTCTGCCCGTCCTACCTCTGGTAGTGGACGGTCTAACTCCTCAATCAGCCTCATACGGCGCTCATGGTCCTCGTCTATCTGCTCCAAATGGTGTTTATGCTCCTGCTGACTCACGAAGCGCTTGAAATCCTCGGACACTCGCCTAAGGTGCTCGTCGTCCCTGCCAAAGCTGTGCCTCGCATCCGAGATCACGCGGCTCAGCTTCTCGTGGCATCGACGCCACCCCTCCTCTCGGTCCCCTCGCTCCTCCCCTGGGCTGTCACTAATCACAATCGGGGCCTTCCCGCGATCGCCATCTCTGAGGGGCAGTGCTCGTAAGAGCCCAACTGAACGATCCATGGTAGCTGAATCGATGGAGCTACTACCTCCAGATGAGGTAGCCCAGTCCCGCTGCTCCGGGGTGACCCTCGCTCGAGTACGAGAAGGCTCCATCTCCTTGTCAGACTCATCTCTCTCTCGTCGTCCCAAGACGGGTGATGCAGGTAAAACAGCTAGGGGTGGAGGCGACGTCGGCTGCGGTGGGAGATCGGGTGGCGGTGAGCTCGGCAGTGGGGGAACCTCGGGCAATGGTGCCTCAAGTGGCGATGCGGGCGCCCCACCAACCGCAGGTAACTCTCTCAGTGGCGCACCGTGGCGAGTGAAAGTCGTCTGTAGTGTCGTCATGAAGCCGTAGTAGTCACCTATATCCTCTAGACGATCCGGGTGCCTCGAGGTGTGTGCCTGGGCTAAGTGCTCAGCCCATCCCTGCCAGTTGGCAGGCAGTAGTGGCACCAGTCGACGGATGCCCTCGATCTCTCCAACCCCGTGTGTGTGGGCGCGGGCCCAAAGTCGGTGATAGGTGGCCAAGAACTGGCCCACGTTGTCACCGTGGCACATCTGGTAGGAGCGGTAGTAACGAATCACCTCGTCTGGTGTGGCTCCCAGGCGAAGCGGCCTCCTATGCGTAAACATCCGTCCCGTCATCCTACACGAAACATGATCCTAATCAGTTCTGATAACGAAAGAGATATGAAGGCGATAGTAAGAACTTCTATATCTACGTGCTCAACGTATATCTATCCTTTAGTTCCATAGTACTTCGTTCGTTAGTTCTTCTTTTATCGAACATGCGGTAACATGTTTAAATGAGGTGGACTTATTTTATGTTGCCACAAGGTTCGTGTTTCTAATTTCTACTCGTATGCTAAATTTTTAAAGGCATTAGCAGCCTAGTGTAATGGTTTCCTTGGGAAAACGATAACGTTTGACGAAAGCGTCCCGATTCTCATGTTGCTTCCTATATCTAGTCTTCTGCTATCTTGCCTTGCTGTTCATCTTCTTCCTTGCTTGCTTGGAGAAGAGAGGAACTTCGTTCCAATCTTAGTTTAGACTTACTTTCTCGAAGTACGTGTCTAAAGCACTATGTTCTCTAAGAAGTTCACTTTTCTTTCTAAGTGATCTAAGAACTAGTTTCGGCTAAGTTCTTGCGAAAGAAATTCAATTTTTAATTAATTGAAGAAAGCATTTTCCTCACTTCCTCGTTGAGCGTGATGAGTTGGAGTGCCGAGCTTTTGTCGAAGGACTCTATTTAGTCTAGCGATTCAAGTCTAGACTATACTTTGAAGAAGACTCTTGGGTTTCAGAGCAGAACCTGAGGCTTTGATACCACTCTGTCACGACCGCACTTTACTAATTAATAGCAAAGCTCGGTGATTCGTGACTATGGTGGAATTTACGAATAATAAAGAAAAGGAAGTGAAATTTCGAGATTTGACGCTAACAAATTATAAAGCAACATCGATAAGTGGGCATAATAGTTGAAAGTAGTACGACACGATTTGTCATGATTCTGACTTAGATTACAACCAAAATTGAAAATGATTCAGAATATTAGAGTGTACGCAGCGGAAATGTGTGGAAATACGTGTATGGAGACACGTATTACCAAGAGTGTTCATCAACTACACTACTCGCTAACTTCGACAAAACATCGCTGGTCACTCTTCCGTCATCCAGCTCAACCTGCACATTGGAAATAATGTACAGGGCGTGAGTACGGAGTACTCAGTGGACACAATGCCCAAAACATTTTTATTGTCAAGACATTCATAGTGAAGCATAGGGTTTTATTGAAAGGCCTATGTTCACGAAAAACTGAGTTATCTTAAAAGCGTCTGCGCAGCCTAAGTTATGTAGTAATCTACCATATTTGAGTTTGTTGTGCCCGAGGAGTTGGCCACCTCACTCGGTCACCTGATCGGTCACTATCTGAATGACACGATCAATGTGTACACTAGTCCAAGAATAATAGCTGATCATTCAAGGACCCGAATTCGATTTATGAATTGGTATTTCGCCATTTAACAGATAGGCATCATACAAAAACTGAAAACATTTATGGCAAGACAATACTTTTAAAAGAGCTACTAATCTAATAAAACATGCTTTGTTTTATAGAAAGCCCACCTCGTTATTTTTCTCTACTGCAACGAGACTTGATCTCGGCTTCTGCTACTGTCCCTCCTTCGCGTACCCTTTGATTAAAAATCAAGGTAAGATTTGCATCTTAATGAATAAAATCTTATCTAAGATCTTAGTTTTAATTCTGATCGGAGGTTATTCTAATCCAGTAACGTGGTTACTGTTATCTAAGCTCAATTTATAAACACCGTTGATGAACGGTTCATATAAGTTTTTACGAATAAATCACCTTGATTTATTATTAAACTCGATTAATTCTAACTGCGTAATTGATCAGCTAAATCAATTAATTAGAAGTACTTGGTTAAATAACTTATCTGAAGTTAATTCTTTAAATAGCGAAATAATACTTCCTCCTGAATATCGGAATTTAATCGAGAGTGGAATACGATCTAGTTAATGATATCTCGATCTGTAATAAATTAGGAATTTGGGCTCATAATCGATAAAATGGGTCGTGGCCCAAAACTAAAGGTGGAGGTCGGCCCACTTAGCTTGCCCAGCCCAGAACTTGGCCCAACCTTCGGCTCGGACCCGCGATGAGAACCCGACCCGACCCGAATTAAAAGGGAAGGGGTCCCAACCCTCTCTTCGTCCCAGAATGTGATGTCCCTCTCTCTCTCTCTCTATCTCGCGACTTCCGTCGCTCTCCCTCACCATCCTCTCGATTCTTCTCCGATTCTCTGGTCATCTTCTTTGACAACGGGCGGTGCCTCAATCAATGGGGCCGCCGTCGATTTGTTGCCTCCCCCTCTTATCGAGAAACGTTCATCCCTAGAGAGCCCTAGATCGAAACTAGATCGAAAAAGAATAAAATTGGGAAAAATGGTTCTCCCTTCTAATTTCCGGCGATTCACGCCGTCTTCGGCCTCTGGACATGGCTCCGCCACCGTGGTGAGACGGCACCGGCGTGGGGTGGAGTCCCGCGACCTTTGTCCGAGCCACGCGAGCTTTGTTTTCGTCGGTACCCTCCCTCTGATTTGGTGGTTCTCGACTAGGCCGAATGCAACTCCCGCGGTGGTGGCGAGCTCCTAGAAGCTCTAGATTAAAAATCCTAACTCGGAAGAGTTAGGAGACATTCTCCCGGTTCCCTTCTGATTGTTGTCGATTTCGGCGGCAGTGAGGATGCCTCCGCCGTCGTTGCCTCGTTCTCGTTCGTTATTCGTCGACTGTTAGATTAACCTCTGATTAGAGATAATTCCCTTTTCGATTTTTTTCGTTTTTGTGGAGTTTTATTTAAGTTTGAAAATTTGGGCTCTTATTTCCTGTTTCTTGTTGCAGGTTCCGGCGAGACGATCGTAGTGAAGATGATAGCAGTGGTTCAGAGCTGCTCAACTCCCTTTCTATTTCAAAACTTTGCCATCGAGGCTTCGAGCCTCGACGGAGGTTCGACCCTCAGTCTTTCTCTAGCTAAGTGTTCGAACTAAATATATATAGTCTTGTTTCTTTTACTGGATTCTAGGATATATTTGAGTTCTGGATTGAAGTGATTAAAAGTATAAATTTATGATAAGTATGCTGATTTTTCTTACTCTTGGTTGAGATTTTCATAGTATGAATGTTACGGTTTATAGGTTCCTACATTCATGTTTAGGAGTTTAGGTTTTTGGAAAGGGAGAGCTTGGGACTGAATGTTTAGCATGCTTGTTTTATGGTTTCTTGTTTGAAAAGCTCATGCTTGTTCTAAGGCTGCAACATTAACTAATTCATGTTAGGCTAGTTGAGGTTCTACAGTTATTACCTTGAAGTGAGGGGCTGTGGTTGCTAGCTTCTCCCTTCTTCACTTCCTTCTTGCCTTCTTGATCCTCTGTTCTCTCCCTCTTATGTGTTCTAACTGTTTGTGATGAAGTGGTTTGAAAGTGGTGAAGGGAGACTGAATGAGTGAGGAAGGGTGATGATATAGGGGTCGATTTGAAATCCTTGAACTAGAAGGGAAGGTTGAATTGAAGAAAATGGTTTGTAGTTTCTCAAGGATACCTTATTGGTGTTATTTTTGTTCCTATTGGAAGGATTCCTGCTGGTTTGATTTGTCTCCTAATGTACAGCTTGGTTTCTCTTTCTTTTGTTCTTACTTGACTGCTTTCTTTTCGCAGGTATCAAGGTTGGGTGATGCTGCAGTTTTTCTGCAGCCCAGCTGAAGGAAGAAGGGCTGGCTTTCCTTCCTTTTTGGGAGGTTGGTAATTGATGAAGTTTGTTCTTTTAGCTGCAGATTTCGAAACTCTCCCCCTCCTATTTGTTTTGTCTTGCAGGCTTGAGTTGCAGTATGAGGCTGCTAATGGGGTTGGTTTTTGGAGCAAAAAGGGAGCTGAACTTCCTTCCACTTTTAAACTAAAATTTGTTTATTTCTCTTGTAAGATAATGGTTCTTGGAGTAATTTTGTCCTGTAGTGAGGGTTAATAGAATTGGCTTTGAAAAGGGGAATTCGACCCCTGCTTTGTGTTTTAAAAGTAATACATATAGTTTGTGCTATTGACTGGGAATCTCCATATCTTAAGCTGCAGAGATATGCAACTTTAGTCCTTAATTTGCTTTCCTCAAGCCTTGTAGTATTTTCAAATTTCCTAAATATTTGCTATGCTAATACCTGATTAGCAGCTGCTTAGTGTTTGATTAATCACAAGTCTGTTCAGCCCTTTGGGCCTAAGATTACACGGCCTTCAGTTGTTGTTTGCTAGACGGGCTGAATAATTTCTAACGGCTTGACCCGATTTATTTCTTAGTGGCCTCGCTCCGCTTTTAGACACTTGGGCCTCGGCCCAATCTCTTAATTAATTACTAATCGCATTTGCGACTTTAATCATGGAAATCTTAATACATCAACACTTAGCTAAGTGGAATTTCGACTGCTAATTATCCATTTACCCAATCGAGTACTTAATCAACCATTGTCGGCAAATAAAATTATAGAAATCAAGTTGCTACTTGATTCTATTATTACTCTTTAACCAATTGATCAAGAGATTTTAATTACTAAAAGTTGATAGCTCTAGGTCAACTACGTAATTAATTAACTAATCTAGTTAAGAAAATACGGGGCGTTACAGAATAGGGGTTGCACTTTCGAACTGTTGTGAAAGAAATGATGTTTATTATGCACTAGTTATTTATCTAAAACTTTGTGTGATATTGTGGTGAATGATTGAATAATAATTGTTTACTATCAAATGTTTTCGGCATAACCCCACGGAGTACATCAAGTACTCAGCACTGCTCGTGTTTTCAAAACCTTGCAGGTTGAGCGAGGTGGCAAGGGTGGCAGTGTTGAGAGGAGATTCGTTCATCTTTTGAATTCGGTTCAGAAAGAGATACATATCTTCATATATGTATCTATTTTGTTAAAGACTTCCGTTCTACGCTTCAATTATCTTATTCTGATAAGTATGTATAACTGGCTTCATGAACCAGTAAATGGTGAACTACTCTACCTTTATTTCTTCATGCCTTCGGACTATGTTTGACTTTGCAAGGTTTCTTCTCTTGAATACTTGTATAACATTTAAGCCATGAGCTTTTCTCGTTAACTTCGTTCATCTCCCAAATCTCTATTGATCGAGTCTATTCAATGGTTCATTTTGCTAATTACCGAGTTACAAGTCATTTCTCCTTTCTTTCCCGCTTCTTATATCCAACCCCTAGTCACGGTTTCCCGTCTTAGCTATCCTTAGCAAAGTGCGGTCGTGACAATATTACTCCATGTTTGTTGGAGAGTACGTTATGAAAATTTATGATATTGCCACGTACGATATAATGTCAGGCCGTCCTTGACTTAGATGATTGTTCTAAATTTTATTATTAACGCGTTAAGAATAATAGGTTAAGGAGAACTTTTGGATAGTTGTACTCATTTTGATTGTCAATTTTTTCGTTGTTTCGGTGTCTGTTGCAGGAGACGGAGAAACTTCATTAGATTAAGGAAGGTTGACATCACTTGTTGTTTCCATTAACAAAATTTTATTATAAACACAAATATCCGATTTACAATATAAACATGAACCTTATTTTGTAGTTATGCTTGTATTGTTACTAAGCATGAGTATTTTTGAATTAATATTGTTTAACGTACTTTGTTCTATTTTTCCCATGAATTGTAAGAGGTACGTTTCTCCCCATGATTTTATAATTTAGTTGCAAACAAAAGAGTTGACAAATTGAAAAACGTTAATTCTTAGACTTAAATTAGATAAACTAATAATTTTCATGAGGTGTCTTATTTTATAGGAATATCTCCTTAATAAGGTTTCACAAATAATTGATGTAGGATAATTGAAATTAAATATAAGGTGATTTAAATTATGAGACTTCTATTCAAATTGAAATTCTATGAAAATATATATTAATTAGATTAAAATATTCATTAATTAGCCAAAATTAGGAGAATTTAGCAAAATAATCAAAAAAAATTATGGTTGATCGATCTTTATATATAGGTAGTAGATCATATGAAAACTAATTATTACGTGAAACCTGCAAAATAATCAAAAAAAATTATGGTTGATCGATCTTTATATATATATATATATATATATAAAGGTAGTAGATCATATGAAAACTAATTATTACGTGAAACCTGCAACCCATCATAAAACGTTGCATTTTATGCATAATATGATGCATTTTGTGCATAAAATGTTGCATAATAAAATATACTATTTTATATCATTTCATATTATTTATATGCATATAATGCATCATCATGAGAATGCAATATTTTATGATAAAAATGCAACACTTTTGTTCATAAAATGTAATATTTTATGATGGGTTGCAGGTTTCACGTAATAATTAGTTTTCACCATAAGTCATCCCTATATATATATATATATGTATATATATATATATATTATTTAGATTCATATTTTCATTAATTTTCGTTTTTATTTAGTACTATAGTTGGTAGACTTATTTTTAGCTTTATTTTGGTAATTTTATTCCTTTTTTGACTAGGGTTTGATTTGATATCTTTTAGGATTAGTTTTTGAGTAGTTTCCTTGTAGGATTAGGACTTTATGAAGCCTATAAATATGACTCTCATAAGGGTGCGAAAATGAGAACCTTATTCATGAATAAAATTTGAGTTTATTTAAATATATATATATATATATATATATATATATATATATATATATATATAGATTTTTTGAAGCTCGATTTATTTTATTACTCATTTTTTGAAGTTAAAAATAAAAATAAATAAATTGAACATTGATTTTTTAGATTTTATGATTTGTAAATTAATTTCTAAGATACTAGAATATATAATAAAAATAAAAATTAAAAAAAAACAATGCAAACGTGATAAAACGACGAGGTGCCCACGAAGGTGCCCACCGGGAGGTGAGTAGCATATCATTTCTCTATATATTTCCGAAATTCGTTGTGAGCAGTTTGGTTTTTTGGGTTCCTTAGGACGTGTAGAGGCTATTGGTGCAGGTTGTGCGCACTTTTTTCAGAAATTCATAGGCGGGGAATTGTGTTTTTCGGGCTCCTCGAGTCGTGCTGATCATCCTGAGCTAGTTTCTGCGTAGCACTTTTTCGAAAAAAATTTGCGTACAAATTAGTTTTCTGAGTCCCTAACATCGTACTGATTGTTCTGATCCAGTTTCTGCGTAACACTTTTCCAATTATTTGTTACGTGCAAATTGGATTTCTAAGCTCCTCGAGTCATATAGAGTCTTTTTGGTCAGTTTTTGTGTAGTGTTTTTCCGATTTCTTTTCTTTCTATTTGTGCTCTTTGGTTTGTTGATGAGAGTTCGGTGGTTGATTGAGAGGATTTGAGTGCTTCTAAGAGAGAATTGAGTGGAAAAAGGCAAGAGATGTGAGACTATTAGAGGGAAAAAACCATCGATATTGAGTGATATATGAGCGTTGAGTGAGTCATCCTTGAGTGATACACGAGTGCTTGTGAGGTGGTGAGGACCCTGTTTTAACTAACCTTTTCTTGTTTTTTTTGTTAAAAAAAAAAATTCAGGTATGACAGGTGGTGCATCTCAAGACGGATCCGGCAACAACAAGCCGCCGGAAGATCAGCCAGAAAATGATCCAAAGATCAAGTTCTTGTACGATGCCTTGAGAGCCGATTTTAGGAAGATGATGAGAGAAGATCCAAAAATGGCGATCATGGAAATCTTGAAAGAACTGTATGAAGAGATGGAAAAAATTGAAGCACCTCATGCACTTACTTTATTCGATGATGGTGTTCCGAGTGTGCAAAATTAAGTGGATGATGAAGAGCAGCAAGAGAACATCTCTATTGTCGAGGATAAAGTGTCGCTTGTTCCTTTTATTGCAAAATAAGTGTACTAGGATCAAGTGCAATTGCCAATGGAAGTGGAAATGGTGAAGTCCAAGGAGGAGAAAGTAGAGACAAAGAAGAATGGATCCATGCATATGTCTTTACTTGATCGAAGTGGTGATTTGGAGTTGGTCGTGAATGAGAAGAAGTCCGTGGAGGCAAAGTGGAGCAAGGGTAATGCTAATGATCTTAATTATCTATCTCATTCTATTCATTCTTTGCAGGATTTTGGGGATATTTCCAATGATACGTTTTTTGGCTTATTATCCATTCGAGGGAGTGAACATCAAGTCGAGTTGGAGGAGATGAATGAGTTGGAGACCATGAAGCTAGGTGAAGAGAAAAGGAAGCAAAATTTCTTTCCTTTTGATGTGGATGACGAGCAGGATTTGAGGACAAATCCTCTTTAAGAGGAGGGGAATGATGCAGCCCGTAGATCGTGGATTTCACTTCATGGGCCAAGAATTAAAGATGATATGGGCTGAAGAGTGAAGAAAATATTTAGTTAATTATTTAGATTCATATTTTCATTAATTTTCGTTTTTATTTAGTACTATAGTAGGTAGGCTTATTTTTAGCTTTATTTTGGTAATTTTATTCCCTTTTTGACTAGGGTTTGATTTGATATCTTTTAGGATAAGTTTTTGAGTAGTTTCATTGTAGGATTAGGACTTTATGAAGCCTATAAATATGGCTCTCATAAGGGTGACGAAAATTAGAACCTTATTCATGAATAAAATTTGAGTTTATTTCTCTCTTGAGATTTATCTTTGAATTTCTTTTGGTGTGACCAAGAAATTCTTTTATCCGGCGAATCGACGGGTCAATCATCCCTCATTCGTGTGTCATTCATCGTCCCCGAGTTGCTAAGGCAATACCACGTTGGGTATAGGGAGATAATTCTTGCCTATATTACTTTTTGAATTCAATCTTAGAGGTTTTGGGATTTTCCATCGTTATCTATCGAGTCTTCCGCTTGTGTGTTCGATATACGGTCGGCGAGGATCGTATCAGATATAATACAAATAATCACTTTAGATAATAAAAGTACTATAGCCAGCTTTATAAAAATGAACTTTTGTAGCCATTTTTGATATAAAAAGTCATAAATGCCTTTTTACAATAAAGACCAACCGGTTTAATAAAGGATCACATCAATTTATTATTATAGGGCAAAAAATATTATACCATTGTAGACATAAAAAATACAAATTTTACTCAAAACTTAACAAAACACAAATTATACCCAATTTTGGTGTAAACTTCCAAAAATACCCCTGAATTCAAAAAGCCCCAAAATTGACACCCCATTATTCAACCCCCCCCCCCCCCCATTTCAGAAATCACGTCGCCTTCTTCAACAAGCCTCCCCCGAGAAACCCTAGGATTGCTCCGACGACCACCGGATTCCGCCCACCGTTTGTCTCTACAGTTATGTAGACTAGAAGTTTGAAGCGGAACCGTGAAGTAGCTGCGCCAGAAAATCTGCCGGTTCCAGAGTAACCAAAAAAGAAGAAGAAGAAAAGGAAGATGCGGCTCCGACGGAGCCCATGTGGTGCTATTGACCACTGGGCTTTGTTCTCCTCGGAAAGAAGAAGAGATGAAGGGGTGGCTCGCTCATTTTGGTGGAGAAACGAGGGAGAGACACGCCGGAGAAGATGAAGTTGCGAAATCGCAAGCTGTACGGCGAGGGTAAGAAATCGCGAGTTTGTGCACCAGTGGTAAGAATTGTAAGAAATGGTAAGAAACACGAGTTAGCGCTGCCGTTGGTAAGAATTTATCAAATTCTTATCGTCTCTGAAACTTTCGGTAAGAAAACAAATAATTAGAGGTAAGAAATTGACGATTTCTTATTGGGTAGAGGTAAGAAATTGTCAAATTCTTACGATACGAGTCATTTTTAGGGTTTTCGGATTTAAGTGGTTTTTCGTTGTATTTTTATGGAATCCGATGCTAGAGAGAGAGAGAGAGAGCTGCAAATTGGAAGAATTATATGCTGGGATTTGAAGGAATATATATTCCTTTAAAAAGTTTGCAATAAGAATTGCCCACCTTCTTCGATATTGGATCAATTCTTACTTTTATAATTCTTATGTCTTATGCATTATTATCTATCTGATTGAATTCTTATCTATACTAATTAATGAATTCTTACCGTTGTCTCTTGAATTCTTACCTTTAAAATTGGATTCTTATCTGATTGGATTCTTATTTATATAAATGAATTCTTACCACGTTTTTCGCATGTTCTTACTATAAAATTGTCATTTGTTGTTTATAATCATTTAGGGTTTGAAGAATTCCAGAAATAAGAACAATGGTGCAGTTGTACAAATGATAATATTAAAAAAAAGAATTCATTTCGAAATAATGGAAGAGAAGCCATTTCAAAATTTTCAGATTTATGAGGAGAGAATGGAGATAGAGAATGATGTCACCCCAAATATATATATATATATATATATATATATATAAATAACCCTTCAAATCCCAATATATAATCCTTCGAATTTGCGTCTCTCTCTCAACATCAGATTCCAGAAAATACAACAAAAAAAATGCTTAAATTCGAAAACCTAAAAAATGACTCGTATCATAAGAATTTGACCATTTCTTACCTCTACCCTGTAAGAAATCGTCAATTTCTTATCCCTAATTACTTGATTTCTTATCTCTACCCCGGTAAGAAATCGTGAATTTCTTACCTCTAATTATTTGATTTCTTACTTATCATTTGATTCCGCCGCCGTACAAAATCGCGATTTCCGGCCTACTTCATCTTCTCTGGCGTATTTCTCCCTCGTTTCTCCACCAAAATGAGCGAACCACCCCTTCATCTCTTCGTCTTTTCAAGGAGAACAAAGCCCAGTGGTCAATTGCATCCCAAACATTCGGATTTAGCTGAAAAATGGCCAAAACAGCAACAAAACCCTAGATTCCAAAAACCTCCAAAAACATCGACGACGAGCTCCGGCGGAGAGGGAGACGACGGCGTCCTCGGGCGGCTGAGGTCGGAGGCGTAGGTGGATTAGCTCCTTGTCTAGGAATTTTTGGAGCAGAGAAAGAGAGAGAGAGAGAGAGAGAGAGAGAGAGAGAGAATAATATTCAAGCACGCCGTCGCCGCCGCCACCACCACCGTCACGGAAAGCCGCCGTCACCGCATAGAGAGAGAGAGGAGAGAACGACATGAGAGATGAGAGCTGCGTTTCTGAAAATGGGGGAGAGCTAGAGAAAGAAGGCAAAGAAATGAAAATATTGATTTTTTGAAAATATGAAAATGGGGGTAAATTGGTCCACTCACTAACAAATTGGGTATAATTTGTTCTTTTTAAGTTTTGGTTATAATTTGTATACACTAAGAGATGTAGGGTAAATGGAGGTATTTCCTCTATTATTATTATTGTTTTATAAATCTTTCCCTTCACCTCGTATCTCTCTCTCAAATCCTATGTGTGGTTCTCTCCCTGTTTCCATCTTCTCTTTATTGTGCCGGAGACTTATGTCACCAGGGCCGGTCATGTGCTTTGTTGGGTCCTAGGCTAAAACAAAAAACGGGGCCCCTTAATAAGCGAGAAAAATATATAATATGACATAATAATAATTAGTTGAAATAGAGAAAAAAAAAACATTCTTATATCATCTAATAACGACATGTCGTGCAGTCTTGGCTGCAAATCGCTTAACAATTATAATTATTCTTCTCAATACTTTTTTCAAATGCTCTTTTTCTTTGTCGATTTGTAACTGCACATTTTCATCTATTGCAGTTTTCTTCTCAAGTCGTTCTTCCAATTCTTTCCAAATATTCATACTCTGACTATGCTCCTTACTTCTTTCATGGCCCTTGAGTCGACTGTGCATATTTTTCCAGTCACATAATCCATCAGAATCTATAACTCCAATCTTACTCAATGTACGTTGATCAGTAACAAATAACTTGCAACAGAAACAAAAGATACGATCCAAAGAAGCTGAATAAATTAGCCATCTCCTATTATCTTTTTGTCCATTTGGCAAAATCCTTGTATACTGTGAAGAATCAAAGTGTCTACCTTTCTGGTTGGCAGGATATGTTATTTCATCTATTCTTTGTGGACCTCTTTCAACTAGATAACTTCTCATCTTTTGATCAATATTTTTCCAATTCGCAGGATCTTGTAAAAGAGATGCATAACTTCTTCAACGACTTCCTCTTCTTGAGTTGGTTGCAAATCAAGATGTTCAATCACTTTCTCTTGTTCATCCTCTTCGATTTGCTGATCCACAATTTCATCTTCATGTGATTCATTTTTGCTAAACTTAAAGTATTTGTTAATATTTCCCGCTTGACTTCGAATTAGTTGATCCTCTTTTTATTTCTTTTTCCTCTTTTGAGCACCAGACATATGCTTAGGAGGCATTTTCTGTAAGAAAAAAAATTAATTTATCTATCAATTTGAACAAATAAAATTATCAGCAAATTCACTCAAAAAATGAGATAAATACATACACTTAACCAAACTAAATCATCAAAAGTTCGATTAGCAGTTTAAGGATCGAATGGAACAAACATAAAAAAGGAGGCTGCTAGATATATGCACCAACAAAACCACAATACACATCAATAATATTGATCAATCGTCCCAAATTAAGCACCGAACAAAGCCGCTCCAATCATCTCATACAATAAATTAGTGTATGTAAACATTAAAGAAGTATATTAGAAACTAGAAATTCACCTAAAGTTCTGAACTTGGAGTTGAAGGTTGGAGCGACGCCGAGAGCGAGCCGAGGTAGAAATTTGGGGCACAAGATTCTACAAGATTTTCTTCTTTTTTTTTGTTTTTTGTTTTTTTTTTTTGTTTCAAGGAAGATTGTGTCAGCCTTTTATACATTGTGATGTATAATTAGTAATTAAATATTAGTAATACTAATTAATCTTTTTTTTGTGGGCCCCTAAAAATTGTGGGCCCTAGGCATGGGCCTAGTCTGCCTTGAAACAAGTCCGGGCCTGTATGTCACTTATCTCGCTGGACTCTTTCACGATTTTTATGTCTTTCTTCGTCTCCCTCTTCTCCCTATTGTGCCGGAGATGAATCATCTCGGCGGACTCTACCACATTAATTTTTTTCTTTCTATCTCTATATCTCACTACATAGTCTTTCTATATATCTTCTTCTTCTTCTTCTATTACGGACGCGCCGAAAATGACTCATTTCGCCTGAATGCCCTATCAATTTTCTTTCTAAGTGGGAGAGAGTCCCATATAGGGTCTCAACGCCAGGGATGCCTTAAGATATCCAAGCGAGTCATTCCTTCACCAAAATGCTAAATTGATGTTCTTTATTTATTTTTATTTTTTTATTTTATGTCATGAGAATTCAGTGTCGCTATTATATTGATGTTTTTCTAAGTGGAAATACATATAAATAGCCACTTTATTAACAAACTACTTTTATAGCCATTTTTAATATGACCATTATTTGAAATGTTCATTTTGACTTTGTCAACAAAAATCATAGCCACCAACTTAATAAGCATAAATTATACCCACTTTTTGAGCTTTTGGACAAAATTACATTTCTTACTTTGACTTTACAGTTGGAACATTAACTCTTTCTCTCTTTACGTTTTTTTTTCTTTCACAACTTGTAATTTTCTTTCTCTTTCTCCCTCTATTCCCTTCTTATTATTATTATTATTATTTTATAATTCATCAAATTACATGAAATATAACCTTTTTTTAAAAACTAAATTTATGTACTTTTGGTCCTCTTGAACTATAAATTTAACTTTTTTTTTACTTAATTTAATATCTGGAACGAAAAAATACTAAATTGTTCTAATAGTTTCAACGAAATTACTAAATTGTTCCAACTGTTCCAACGAAAAGTCATAACTATTGGAACAATTTAGTATTTTAGTTGGAACTAAATACTAAATTGTTCAAATAGTTCCAACTTTTCGTTGGAACAGTTTAGTAATTTCGTTCCAATAGAATCAAACATCACTAACGATGAGAAGAATGAGGGAAAGAATCCGAATAAAAAGAGCGTAAGAGAAAGAAAAAAAAAAATCAATATTCAACACCACATAGAACAAAATATGCACAAACCAAAAAGAAAGAAAAGCACTAGGGATTAGACCCCAACATGCCCAAACAAAGGCACCAAAACAATAAGGGCAAGGGAAAAAAAATGTAGCAGTACGGCAGGATAGTCGCTCAAAACAGCAAACGGCAAAAGAGGCACTCGCCCTCTAGCAACACCAACGCAACTATTTGAATTCGCCCTATTATTAGGAGAAATTGGCTTCCCAATACTTATTGTATCCATTTGAGAAGTTCCATTCACAAGACACGTCATCTCACCTTTCCCATTCAGAATCTTCTCCATGGCTACCAAGGACCACTTTCGTGTCAATGCTCCCTAGCCACCACTCACGAACTCCACTAACGACCGGAATTCAGGCAGGGGAAGAGAGGGGAAGTTTTGAGGATTTCTATTAGGGTTTTCAATTTAGGAAATTGGAACATAAATTAGAGAAGGGGAAAGTGGAGAAGACCGCTGGAGCGGCGGTGCCGAGGAGCCGAGGAGGTGGTGCGCCGCCGGCAGTCCGAAGAAGAAAGGGGAGAGAGGCATGGCGGCAGAAGGTCGAGAGAGAATTGAAGGAGTGAGTCGAGAGAGAATGAGGGAGTTGGGCAGGAGGAGAGAGAAAGTAGATCTCAGATCTGAAAAGATAAAAGATGGGGAGGGGACAAACGGGGCTTTTAATTGAAAAATAAGGGCATTTTTGTCTAAAAAATTAAAAAGTAGGTATAATTTACACATTTTATCTTATTGGCTTCGATTTTTGTTGGTTAAGTCAAAATGGATATTTCATACCATTTTCACTTTTTAATATTAAAAGTCTTGAATGCCGCCCTTTTTAATTTAGACAAAACCGATTTAAACTTTTAGAGAACCAATTTCTTTTTTCTCATCTTCATCTTTTCACACCCTCTGCATTGCTCGATCTCCCTCCTCTATTTTCTGTCGCGGTGCCGGAGACGCGTCATTTTGCTGGAATTTTTCATAATTTCTCTTTCTATCTCCATCTCTCCGCTTCTTCCACTCTGTCTCCTTCTTTTACGCCGGAAACTTCCTTCTTCTACGCCAGAAACTACTCATCTCGCTGAAATTTTTGATGAATCATCTCTCGTTCTATCTCTCACCACTATCGTTAAGAAAGCAAATAAAATATCGTTCTAGAGCACAAACAAAACTTTGTACATGCTTGTTCACGAGAGTGCTGTTTTTTTATTGCTATATTGAGCAAAACCCCTTTATTGAAAGGAGAATTGGCCATAAATTTCCATATGTTTTTAATTGCATGTTTTTTGCTCGAAATAATGAATGGCAATGTGAGGTCTAATATTTCCAATTATACAACCGTGGCCATTTTTTTTATTTTTTTTTCAAACTCTAACCGCTTAGTTAGATGATTAATCTATATGTTCTTTCATATGACTTTTAATGTAAAAAGTAGCTAAAAGGGTTTATTTTTATTAAGGTAGCTATACAAGTATTTTTGTTATTAAAACTGGCTATTTTAATATTTCCTCCTCCTAAACTAAGTAAATATTAAATTTAAAGATCGCTCCCCAAAAAACTTGAAATTTAATATTGCTAGGCCAACACGCTCACACATAAATCGATTTTTTTTTAACATAGTTAACTTGAAATTTAAAGGCCCACATGCACACACATAGTTAACACGCTCACCCGGAACTTTTGGTCTCGGATATTAATCTCTTACCGCTAGGTTAATATATGCACACACAAATCGATATATATGTAGTATATATATATATATATTTTTTTTAACTAAATTAATATGAGTTTAAAGGCAACGTCACAGATGATTCGAACCCGAAATCTTTGGTCCAAGGCATTAACCCCCTACCACCAGTGTTTTGAAACTTGGACCTGACCGGACCAGACTAGCCGGTCCGACCGGTTTAACCAGGAACTTGCCAGCTGGCCGGTCCGGTTAAGTATATTCCGATTTTATGCAATGAACCGTAATGAGCGGGTCAGAACCGGTCAAACCGGGAACCGGTTTACTAAATAAAAAATTAAATGTTGCCAACAAGATTTGAACTAGAGACCTCTTAAGTAATAGTCTAACATGCTAGCCAAGTGGACTATCTCACAGCATTAACTAAATTGCAATAATTAAAAATTATATTCAATCCTTAACAAGTTTTTTATAATTTATTAATAAATTTTACACCATCTTACAAGGTTTAAACTCTTAATCTCTACAATTTTATTGAATAATTTTTGTCATTTCATTTACAACTAACAATTCAAAAATTATTATTTTTGATGACATGAATGACTTATATATATTATGACAATTATTTTTTCTTCTATTATTTTTTTTCACTTGGATGTGAAAATTTTTGTATATCCATTGGATTGAATAAACATTTATGACACTTAAATTTATTTTTAATTTATAATAAATTTAAATTCTATTCAAGTTATAATTTTATTTAAGTATTTATATATTTTGATATAAATAAATAAATAAATAAATATATATATATATATATATATATATATATATAGTAAAATACGGGTTATCCGGTTTTTTGGGAACGGTTCAACCGGTCGACCAGTAACCCAGCGACCCATTCGAATGACCGGTACGGGTTTGAAAGTATTGCTTACCACTAGACTAACACACGCACACACAAATCGATTTTTTTTTTTGGAAATAATTTAACAGGAAATTTAAAGGCCGCGCCACGGAGGACTCGAACTCGAAACCTTTGACCTCAGGCATTAACCCCACTACCGCTAGGCCAACTCACACACACACAAATCGATATTTTTTTAAAACAATTTAACAGAAAATTTAAAGGCCGCGCCACGGATGACTCAAACCCGAGACCTTTGGCCTCAGGCATTAACCCTACTACCGCCAGACCAACTCACATACCCTCAAATCGATATATATATATATATATATATATATATATATATATATATATATATATATATATATATATGTATGTGTGTGTATGTGTATAGATGCGTTATGGTGAAAACTAATTATTACGTAAAAACTGGAACCCATCATAAAATGTTGCATTTTATGCACAAAAGTGTTGCATTTTTATGCATAAATATTGCATTATCATAATGATGCATTATATGCATAAAATTAATATAAAATAATACTCCCTCCGTCTCAAGTATTCCGATACCCTTTTTCTTATTGGGCCGTTTCAAGTATTCTGACACCTCTCCTTTTTGGAAAATAATTAGCTAATTAATAGTACAATTAATAAATCCCTTATTATACTTAACATTATATAATTATATCTCATCATCCACTCACCTCACAGCACGTATCCCAATATAATTTAAATCCTAAAGTTTAAACTATCATAACTTTCTCGTTTGTTATTCGATTTTTATGATTTTTATACCAAATTAAAGGTCTTGATACGATCTTTCATTTAAGATCAAACATGGATATGTTTTTATACATTTATGATGCTCTAGTTTAAAAATATGTCTAAATACATAAACCACATCACATCCCTACACACATTACACTTTACACACTAAATACCCCCGTCATAAGTTCCGTGCCGAAAAGAAAGGTGTCGGAATACTTGAGACGGAGGGAGTATATTTTATTATGCAACATTTCATGCACAAAAATATATCATTTTATGCATAAAATGCATGAGTTGTAATTTTCATTTAATAATTAGTTTTTCATATGATATGTTATATATATATATATAGGTAATAATTAGTTTTCACCATAACCTATCCCTATTTTAAACAAGTAAACAAGAAATTTAAAAGCCGCGCTACGGAAGACTCGAACCTGAGACCTTTGGCCTCAGACATTAACTCCACTGCCGCTAGGCCAACTCACACACACCTCAAATTGATATATATATATATATATATATATATATAAATTAACATGAAATTTAAAAGTCGCGTCACTCGAACCTGAAACCTTTTGGTTCAAATCATTAACCCCTACTGCCAAGCTAACACACGCCCACCTCAAATTGATATTTTTTATCGTGAAAAATGTTGTTTTGTTAGTTTTTAGCATCTAGACAAACGAATTCGATCATTAGTAGCATTTTAATATGATATTTTCTATTATATTGACTGATGATTGTTTTGTATTAAAAGTATTTTGTCAATTTTAATTATTGTTAAATTTGAAAATGTTAATATATCATGAATCATGATCATATGTTGATTAAATATAACAATGTCAGAGATGCTCTAATATCGGTCATGGACGGTTTATAAATGTTTTTAACACATGTACATATCCGAATTGAATTGCCCGTCACAGAGGAACTGAAATGTCAACTAAGGAAACAGTACATCACAATATCCCATTTTCTCAAGCAAGGATCTATATTTTCTAGATAGCAACTCTCTGTTTTCATATAGTTATTTATAAACATAAATAGAGGAGGGATTTACAGTGTGATGAACATAAAAAATAAAAATATGGAGTATCCAATAAAAACAGTTAAATTAAGTCGGGCCTACTTGTACGCTTTATCAAGAGTTCCTTGAATTCTTGATCGGTGGCCTTGAGCATCGCAGGGAGTGCAACCTTCACTCCACTATGTACAACCTCCATGTGCCTAGGCTTAATCCTATTCTCCAAACTGAAGGTAAAATACTGCGGAAACTCCTTCAGTTCCTCCAATTTCCCATCCATCTCCTTGAAAAAATACTCCAACTTTGGCTTGAAATTGTTCTCGATACTGAAGGTGAAGAGCGTCGGACATCTCAGGACCATCTCCACCGCACCATTCCTCGAGAATCCCAAGCTCACGAAATAATCCAGCTTCGGAATTAGCGTCTTCTCCACGCTAGAAACCAGGAGAATCGGATTCTGATAAGCCAGCGCGTGGAGATCCCTGAACCCTAGTCTATGGAGGTAGAAGAGAGCAGGTTTCAATTGGTCCCTGACGCTGGAAATTAGGAATCTCGGGCACTTGTTGATCACCTTCCTGAAGTCGTGGTCGGGAACTCTGAGATCGCGGGAGAGAAAGTTGAAGACCGGAGCGAGATCGGATCTGATGTCGGAGGTGAGGATGGTGGGGCACATGCCGAAGATTCTGCCGAGATCCTTGAGGTGGATGCCCTTGGACTGAAGGAAGGTGACGATGGAGTGGATGGCGTGGAGGGAGGCGGAGTGGAGAGCGGGGTTGACGGCGAGGGCGCGGCCGGAGTCGACGCCCATGATCTCGAGGCAGAGGATTTTCTCCTTGAACTGGAAGGAGATGTTGGTGTGGGTGGTTTGGTAGAGAGGGTGTTTTTGGAGGAGAGTTTTGGGTTTTAGGAGGATGTTGTGTTGATCGGAATTGGGAGATGGTATTGGGGCGGGGATGCACATGGACGATGTCAGCATGGTGGCAGGGCAGCTCCTCCGCCGTGGGATGGTGGAAGTGGAGAAGGTGAAGACTGAAGAGTGTGTGCTCTGTTGGTGGTGGGAGATAACATGACTGGATTGGGTTTTTCTCTCACGTGGAATTTGGATTGGCTGCTAATGGATTTCACCGGATTGGGCGATGCCCTATTGGCTGTTATCCACGCCTCATTTTTAGTAATTGTAGTACTCCATCCGTCCCAATTCACTCGTCTAGTTGCTTTTCGGTATGAGTTTTTAGGAGAGTATGTAAAATTAAATGGAGCAGGGGTCCAGTAGTGTTTAAAGCTTTCTAATTGGCCTAATTCTTTTCGTTTATAGAAACAAGACTACTAATATGGGACGGCCGAATAAGGTATACTAGACTAGTCTGGGACGGAGGGAGTATTACTTTTCCAAATAACGGGGATGAGATGCTCTCTCCCCAAAATGGTAATGGTGTCCCAAAATTTAATTTCTATTAGTTTTTATTTTTTTTATAAAAATAAAAATATATTAATAAAGTAAATCATAATAGACATTTATAAGAAAAAAACTGGATTTTTTTGAAATTATATGCTTTAGTTTTGAATTTATAAACTCTAATATATAATAAAGGTGAAATTAAATGCTAAAAAATAATTATAAAACCTAATAGAGATGAGTGAAAATCTTGAAAATTAATTATAAAATTAGACCAAATTATTAAAAATTAAATTTTGAGACACGGTTGGGACGCCAAATTTGAGACGGAAGATCCCAAGTCCAAATAATGGACCTCAAAAAATTGATTGATAATGTTGTTTTGTTGTGACCGAAAGAAATATTAGAAATTAATTTACATGTAATAAACAAGTGACAACTTTTTAGATCTTCTATTATATACTCCCTTCGTCCCGCACTAGTTGACACGTTTCTTTTTCGACACGAGAATTAAGAAAATATAGATTAGAGTAGTAATTGTGGAAGCTCATGTGCACTTTTTAGCACATGGGGTGTTTCTTTTACCTTTTTAGCACATGAAGTGTAATAAGGGCACAATTAGTTGGTCCTAATTATATACTAATTCAACCCTAAATTTCTAAATTTCATTTGTGAGACATCCAAAAAAAAAAAAAAAAAAAAAAAAAAAAAACGTATTAACTGTCGCAAGATGGAGGGAGCATATTTCAGCATTGTGTATTCTATAGAACCGTGGATGTGGTATGTGTGACTTTATTTTTTTAGAAAAAAAATTAGTTGCAAAGTTTTGGATAAATTAGATAATTAAGGAAGGAAACCAAACTGTTTTAGATATCAAACATATGAATTGAGCTTGGAATTTTTTAATGTAACTCGATCTACCATACGTATGGAAGAGAGCATGACAATAGCTAGGTTTCTTTTTTCTTCGTTAAACTTATGAGAGTTTGGTCAAAACTGCGAGAAGCGTGGGGATTTATATGTTACGGAGTACTTTTTACAGTTAAAGTTCTTATTATTCTTATTTAAAAATAGGGTTCAAGAATTTACAGATTTAAGTAAGCACTACCTCCATCCCATTACATTAGTCACATTTACCTTTTTGCACGTATTTCCACCGAAACTTAGTACGAGTTTTAAAATATAATTTTGACGTATTCATTTTTTCACGGGATACTATGACACTCATAGTATCCCGTGAAAAAATGAATACGTCAAAATTATATTTTAAAACTCGTACTAGGTTTCGGTGGAAATACGTGCCGCAATAGTGAATGTGACTAATGTAATGGGATGGAGGTAGTAGTACTTTTTATGATACAATTATATAAATACCATTGAATGTAACAGAACTATATAGTTCAAATATGAATAATAAAAAAGAACAAGCTGAATCACAATTAATAATTTTGTATACTTTTTTATACGCAAGATTTGTTATCGAGTTAAAATTGACACTTTCTATACAATTATCATATCATGAATTTATTATCCACCATTGACTTAATTAATCTACTGTCGATCTCTTGTTATATACTCCATCTGTTCACCAATTGTTGACCCAAAATTTTAAGTACGGAGTTTAATGTGTTTTGATGATATATTAATAAATTAAATGTTAAAGTGGAATAATTGTGGGTCTATCTAATATTTTTACTTGTATTAAAATGTTAAGGTATTAAAAAGTAGAGTGCTAAAGTGATAAAGTGTTAAAGTGATTCTGGAGCCTACGTTCCAAAATGAAAATGGCCAACAGATCGTTGACGTCTCAATATAGTAGCAGTGTCAACAGATCGTGGACGTAGGGAGTATTACTATATCTTATCATCTCCAATAGATTCCCTAATTTTATGGTAACATAAACGGTACAAGAATAGTGCAGAAACAATAACTCATCTTCAACAATTTACATAGATATACAGTAGAAAAGAAATATTCGAATATATTCTCTTTTATTATTATTTATTTATAATAATATTAAAAAGCTAAATTTATTGGAATAATAGCAATTTGAACTCATTAAATTAATATGCGGATTAAGTAGAGATGGACATAAATGTGGAGATTGGCTTTCGTATTAATAGAGAAATCAATGGATATTTAGTTTTTTTAGTAAGTTTATATATTATGCTGGTGTGTTTAATTTACTTCCTATGTTCCATTGAACAAGTCCCCTTTTATTTGTTCAATGGGACGGAGGTAGTATATAGTAATATTTTCATTGTATTTTGTATTTAGTTTAGCAATTTTATGTATTTTTTTATTAATATAATTTTAACTTTAATTATTTTTTATCATTAAAATCTTTTTTAGCACATATAATTGCATGTAAAATGAGTTGTAAAAGGATAAAAAAAAAATATAACTACACAATATATAAAATAAAAAAGTAATAACTATACGGTCGTGAACAGTGCTATGCTATATATAGCGCAACATTGTTCATAAGGAAGGAGTTCATGTGTAAATAAGTCATCATGTCAGAATTAGGAATACACCCTAACCATCCATCCAATAAAACAAGTGGCTAAGATTTGATATCTAAATTAATTCTACATGTATTAAGGGCCCGTTTGGTATCTATATACGTATATCAGGTATGAGTATCAAAATGACTCATACCTATACCATGTGTTTGGTATATCAGTATATGAAAATTCAATTGATATCTTTGATATACTCATTTCCTACTTTTAATATTTCTGGATATACTCTTTTCACCACATGTATCACTCTTTTCTTCACATAAACTTTATTTTTTCTTTTTTGCTTCTCCTCCCCCAGTTTCTTCGACATTGCTCCAATTTTTTCAAGAACTTCACGATTTGTCGCTCATCATACCAAGTACAAAAAAAAAAAAAAAAAAAAAACTTTTTTTTTTCAAAGCGGAAATTTGAGGTTTTTCTTTTTCCCTTGTTTCAATTTTATTTCCCCTCAATTTGAACCTGTACATTCAAATTTGCGAATCAAATAGTTGCGAATCAAATTAGGTTGATCGTTGCGGATCATATTTTACTCAATTTCTACTTATTCACATAAGTTTATTTCAATTATAATTTGTTGCCTAGTTTTATTTTGAAATTCAGTTAGTTTCGTTTTGCAAATTGTTTAACTTAATGAGGCTGGAATTTTATTTTCAAGCAAATAGGTGTTTTAGGATTTCTTGTTGGGATGATGCTACATTAATTGGGGGTTTTTTTTTTGACAAGTTTTTTCCAAATATGATGAAAATAACTTTTTCGCTTGTGATTGCAATTCATTTTAATGGTGTAAATTTTTGGTAGCTTTTGCATAACTTACTATTATTTTTATGGATTTGTTAATGTCTTGGATTGTTTTTAGTTAAGAATTGTAAGTTTGGAACAAAGAAGAAGAAAATATGAAGAAAAAGGAAGAAAAAAGAAAGAAGAAATAAAATACAAAATTAACTTATAATAATAATAATATTATTATTATTATTATTATTAATATTATTATTAATAATAATAATAATAATAAAACAGGATTTGATATCACATATTGGAATCTATACCAAACGCAGATATTAGATATCAATCTCATACTCTTTCCTAATATCTCATACCCATAGCCCCCATACCCATATCCGATACCTGATATGCTAGTATATGGATACCAAACATGCCCTAATTCATTATTTTAAATTAATTGAAGGTTAATTTGGTACATTAAGTATATAGGGTCCCACCGATTCTTTTATTCCCTAAATTAATGGCTATCACCTTGCTCATCAATATTGTATGTCACAATTAATACGCAAGTTATTTCACAAATTAAGAAGAGAATTTCACAATTTATTTAGACGAATACGTTATTTTTTTTTATTATTATTATTTTGTAATAATTTTGTACATTAAAACAAGATAAAATCATGTTTAACATTACGAATTTGTATGCTTAATAGTCATGCTTAACATTGTGAATATGTCTGCTTAAAACTAGATAACATCATACTTAACATTACAAAATTACAAATTTGTATGCTTAATACTAGATAAAATAATGCTTAACATTGTGACTTTGTATACTTAAAACTAGTTAAAATTATGCTTAACATTACAAATTTGTGTGCTTAATACTTAGATAAAATCATCCTTAATATTATATTTTTTTGCTTAATACTAGATAAAATTATGCTTAGCATTATAAATTTGTATGCTTAATACTAAATAAACATGCTTAAAGTATATAATATAATAATCATGGATCTTATATATTACTTGACGTTAGATAATTATTTTGAAAGATAATATTAAAGAATAAAAAAGAAATAAGAAAATATTTTCGGGTATATATAAGACCATAATTAGAGAGAGAGAGAGATAGAATCCCTGAATTTTAGGACGGGAAGTTATTAAAAATATTTTCATAGACAATGTTACCCCTAAATTTATTAAGTTGACCTAATTCTAGTTATTTAGCCTATATTTTCAGCATTCATTTATAACCACATATCCGAAAAAATGAATGGACAAGATCTATTCCTAATTGTCAACTTATTTATATATCCATCATCCTGTTCACAATCTATACTATACTTAAAAGCAAGGTAGTGCAGCACACACTACAACACATTTTTCACACACACTTTCCCACCCAATGTCAAATGATAGCTTAGGTATAATATTTTATGCAATTGTTTAAAAGGGCTATTGAGCTACTTAAATAATATTAATATTTTATGCAAATTGAGTGGCTCAAGATTGATTACATAATAATGTATTTAAAATATGCTAAACTTGGCCTCCAAGATTTAATGATTACAATATATTCTTCATGATAAAATTTACAGATTTTTTATGAAACTAGCAGGGATTACGTGCGTTGCACGTATAACTTTTTATTTTACCTAAAATATTATTTTGAATAGTAATATACTTAAAATTAAAAAAAGAATCTTCAAAGTTTAAAATAATATTGATTATGAATTATAAATTTCAACATAATATTAGCAAACTGATGTAAATAGAAGGCAAAAGATAAACCAAACCATGTATAAGAAAAAATTATCTTTTGTAAAAAACTTTAAAAAATCATATGACAATGATCATTATAATTATGATAAATCAATCAAATTAAATAAACCTTAAATAAAGAAAAGTAAGAACACATATTATATTATTCAATTGGACAGATGTATGAATGTAAATATATAGCAATCATCAATGAATTATAAATTACCTTGAATCAAAACAACTTCGAGTATTATGTCGACGAAGTTGTACCAATAAATATAGAGTTCTATAAATATTACTAATACTTTGGAAGTTTGATAAAAGTAATAATATGAATAGACATTTTTATATTCATTTGTCTCTCTTTCTAATTATAGTAGTGGTTCTTGTAGTAAAATACATTTACCTTTAAATTGAATAAATAAGAACATGACAAATTCAAATTAAATTGAGTTACTCTTACTCCTTAAAGATACTTATATTCCTCATAATTTTTTTATTTGTAAATACAATTCTCATTAAAGATATATAAATATATATTTAAGATTTTGAGGATCATGCTGGGCTACGATGAATTTTAATGTGCAGTAAAAATAGTCTTCTTACATGAAAAAAATAGAATTTAATTTAATAAAATTTAATCTTCTTCTTCTTGTAGACGAATACCAATTTGTGTGGACGATAATAATAATGAAAGTATAACACTATTGATATTATCCTAAATATATTTTAATACGGAGTATTAAATTTTCTGAAGTTTTTATAATTATAGTATTGCATTGTGCCCATAAATAAAGGACATAAAAGGTGACGAAGCGCAGCTCAGTTGGTAAGACGTTTCCCCTCCAACAAAGAGAGTTCGAGTCACCCCGGGTGCGTGTGTGTGTAAGTGTGTTGTGTTTGCCTAATAGTTTCGTATCTTTTCAAAAATGTAATTAAAAAACACATTTTACAAACCAACTAATTTAGTTTTTTTTTTTAATTACTTTCACATGCAAAAAGGAGGGCATGCAATCTTTACATAAACATTTAAACACAAAACCAAATATTGATAATGCTACTTAAACTAAAACGTTATGGCCATAAGTGTAAATATTATCTGTCTCTTTCTATTTTCAATTTTCCCAACCCTTCTTTTTCCCAATGCATATGACTTGCCTTAGCACAATCAGATGACCATTTATAGTCACGTATCATTGTATTTTAAATTAAATTGGTATGATATTTTGTACTTTATCATCTAATTATCAAACTTCAAAGCATAAGACATCTATTATTCTTCTGTATTATGCATTTCTAATTACATATATTGGTCCATAACCTTCGATGTATCATTTTACGTATTTTTTCCTTAAAAATTAAATATTTGACTCTGAAACAAAGTGCAAAGGACGGAGACCCTAACCAATTTTCCAATTTCAATAATTTTAGAAAAAAGCATTTTAAGTTCTATATACTGCTAAAAAGGGAAAAAAATCATTAAGCAAATTTAGATATTATACTGTACAAATTAGTATTATTTGATTGTATCATACAACACATCTAATATAAAATATATTATAATATATATTATAATATATATATATATATATATATAGAAGGAATATTATAATATATTATGAAATAACGAATAATTTATAGTATTAATTAACTTGGATAGAGTTCTATTACTATAATACTTCTTAAAATAATTATATAATATATTACACTATTGCCCTTATTATTAAATATATAACAGGGACAAAATAGGTAAACCAAATTTTGTAAAATAAGACACTTTTATAATAGGGTATAGACTTGGCCTCCAAGATTGGAGCCAACAATTTGAATTCAAATAAAAAATTGGAGCCATTTTTTTTCCATTTCCATCTATAAATAGCAGATAATCTAGCAATAGCATAATTCTCACAACCTTCTACTCTTGCTTTCAAAATTTACAACTTCTATCTTTCTCTAAGCATTTTGAGTACTGTTTCTATAAAAGAAATTGAAGTCAATTTATTTTTTTAGTCTTTGTTCTGGTCTTCCACTTATAAACAAAGTTAGTGCTGAGTGTTAGAAAAAAAATAGTTTAGAAAATTTACAAACAAAGTCGTGTTTGGTACGCAGATCTACGTACAAATGTATAATGAAAAAAATTGCAGCAACTTATCTAAATCTATGATATAAGATAATTTCAGAACATGTATCAATTTTTTCTCGAGGCCACACTATCTGAAAACGTAAGAAATTTGGATTAGTATATGAACTTAATATATTTCTGTATATGATAAAATAAGATTATGAAAATCCATCATTCTTTCCTTAACTATGTTTTTTACTAGATATTTTGGATTTTGTATTCGTTATCTATATAAAATTATATTTTATTGCACTTTAATTTGTTTTACATTGGTATTGCAATCATGGATATATAACAATGGAATGTTATTACAAAATAAGTGCATTACTTTTTATATTGTTGTTAGTCTTTTTTACCTATTTACTATGGATTCCATAATGTATTTGGACATTGCAGATTATCTATCTATAAACAAATCATGTTTATATATTAGTGAATAATTGAGTTATTAAAGTGACCACATTTATTTTTCATAGTCATGAAAATTCGAGCCAACACAATACTGGGTGAAATTATAAATTTTAAAATTATTTAATGATATAATAATAAATATTCATCCCGTACATAGTACGGGCGCAAAACTAGTATATACAAAAATAGCAGTCGTTTGTAATGGTCCGTTGGAGCAAACTTTGGCAGCTATTAGCCACTAAGATTGTCATTTGTTTAACATGAAACAATCTATAACAGAAAGGAAAAAATGCAAATAAATACACCAACTTTGTCTGACATCCCATTTTGGTATCGAACTTATTTTTTTTCCTGTAAATACACCAACTTTGCCCCGATGATCAAATTTTCCACGAATTCAATTTCCGGCGAAATCGAAACTGACATGGCATCTACGTGGCTGCCGGACACACGCCCTTAAATTTTTTGGCTGTTGAGTAAACGACATCGTCTCTTTAGCATTAAAAGACGCCATTTAGTACAAATCGAGCTTCTTATTTGAATTATATACACTTTGGTTTGTTCGAACCCTAAATCGACACGAGAGAACAGAGCATTTGTAGGGTTGGCTCGAAGCATTGCTAGTCTCAAAAGGGGAAGCAATGACTGCAAATCGATTTCAAATTTCTCTTCTCCACCATCGTTCTCTCTTGTCAATTTAGGGTTCGAACAAACCAAAGTGTATATAATTCAAAGAAAAAGCTCGATTTGTACCAAACGATGTCGTTTAATGCTAAAGAGACAACGTCGTTTACTCAGCCGGCCGGAGGGTGTGTGTCCAGCAGCCACGTAGATGCCACGCCAGTCTCGATTTTGTCGGAAATTGAATCTGTGGAAAAATTAAACATCGGGGCAAAGTTGGTGTATTTACAGAAAAAAAATAAGTTCGATACTAAAATGGGATGTCAGACAAAGTTGGTGTATTTATTTGTATTTTTTCCTAACAGATATTATTTTGCACTAGCTATAAAACATGTTAAATACAATTCATAGTTATTTTATTGAATTTGCATTCCGATGGATTAATGACGATTGGCACTATATATCTGCGACATTTCATGTCCGTATCTCCATGTCTACAAACAATTGTTTAGACTTGAAGGGCATAAGACATAAATTTGTGCAGTTCCATCATTGATTAATTATTTAGTTTCTATCAAATACACTCACATGCATTAAAAACACACATTTAACTCATGTTTGATTCGGAATTTTTTAATCTAGGAAAATGAATTATTTGTGTGTTTCTATTACTTAATATTTAGTTTGAGCATTGGGGTATCCATTATCATTATATTGGGGTAATCCAATCTCTTACTTTGTTACCACCCAAAACACACCGGAAACAAAATAATCCATGACAAGTACTTCATCCGTCCTCCATTTAGTGAACTAAAATTCTGGGCACATATTTTTTTGCATTTTGATGATATAGTACTCCTTCCGTCCACTCTGAAGTGACCACTTTCTTTTTGACACAATAATTAAGAAATACACATGTGAAGGAGTTAATGGTAGTGCCCACCCCTTTTAGTAAGTGTAAATTAAGGCTTAAAAAGAAAAGTGACCATTTCGGAGTAAACGTCCCAATATGAAAATGTGGCCACTTCGAAAAATACGGAAGGAGTAATAAATTAATGTGTTAAAGTGTTAAAGTGATTGTGGGGTCTATGACCCAAAATGAAAAGAGTTCAGTAAATGGAGGACGTCACAATATAGTAAGAATGTCAGTAAATGGAGAATAGAGGGAGTAATTCATTTCCATTGTTGAACCAAACACTCAATAAAAGTAATAATTATCATTTCCATTCCCTTCTTATATTTGATTCCATTCAATTTCTATTCCACTCATTGAACCAAACATGGGCTCAATTATTCCCACCAGTTGTTATGTGTTTTTAGTGCTAAGCAAAGCAAGGATAGCATAACATTATTGCTCCACCACAACTCTCAGGTTTGAAAGTTTTGAGATCATCGAAAGTTTAGTCCAAATAACAGAATGAATCTGGCCAGTGTAATTAATACCTACAACCCACAAAATAGATCTTCAGCCCAATTGATTTCCCAAAACTGGCCCAACTCAATACCCAGCCCGGAACCGACCCAAGCCCTCACCCCTTCTCCTCACCCTCAACGCCCCTGCCCTTCCCCCCCTTCCGCTGTCGTCGGCGTCGCTCTTCTTTGTCTTCTCATCGTCGCCGCCGTTGAAATCCTGCCACCGCCGAGGGTCGCCGTTGTCTAGTTCCTCCAGTGCCACCGTCCGCCGCCGTTCGCCATCAACGAGAGAATCCTCCCTCGATTCGGTACTCTCTCGATTCCCCCTTTCTCTTATTTTATGAAAAAAAATACTAGATTTGTTCTATTTTCTTTTAACTCCAGATTATGCAGTAGGGTTTTCTTTCTTAGTAGCATTTATAGATTTGTTCTTTGTTCTGTATTAACTCTGTTCTTGTTCTCTATTAGTTGTTCTTTGTTCTGTTCTGAGTTCTGTTTTAAATCTGTTTTTGTTCTCTATTTTGTGATTTATGCCGATTGTGCTATCGTTTGGGGTGTTCTTTAACTGTTTTGAAAGAGTATGTGTAGCAGTAGAATTTCATAGGGTTCTTCTAAGTTTTAAAACGGAAATATCAATCACTGTTTCTGTGGGTTCTTCTGATATAGGAAGTATCTCTTTAGTGATTTATGTTTCAGCTTATGTCTTAACTTTAGAGACTGGTTTAACAGCATACACGCTTCTAAGTTTCACAGTATTAGTGTTTATGTTTGAGCAAGCTTTAGGTCTAGGATGCTCTGGTTCTTACATGCTTTATCAAAAGTTATGGGTGAACAAAAATCATGCTAACTTGGACAATACATATATGTTCTAAAAAGGCAGATTCCAGACTTAGGGAACTGCATATGAATTTGTTATCAAGTAGTAGTTGTTTCATTCATAAAGTTTTTGTTATCAAGCATACTTGGTTTGTGTATAGTTTGGAAATGGCAGTATAGTGAGTATTTTAGAAGAGTCTGCTTCTTATTGTAAGAAATAGGTGTTGATTGTTTGTACCTTGATGAATGGGGTGTTTGGTTTGTGTGATTTGAGAATGAGCTTCCTTCTCTCCTTCTCTGGTTGCTGCTCCAACCTCTCTCCCTCAGATTTTCTTTCTCTATTTTCTTTCTGTTTTTGTGTTGGTGTGAGGGTGAATTGGTGTGAGGGTGTGTTCTTATAGCTGAAGTTTGAAGATGGAGCAAGACTGTAATGATGGGGGTTGGTTTAAAGCTGGTTTGGGCTTAAATCTAGGCAGCCCGAAAATTCCGGGATGGGCCAGATAAACTGGCTCGCTTGAAATACTTGAAAAAGTCAAATGGACTGGCCGGATTGGCCTGGCCCGCTACTTTTGCCATCACCTGAGAATAGAATTGCCCTTTTGATAGCAATTCAGGGCCCTAATTTTGACTGCCTTGACCCTTAAAATTTTCCTTTCTCTTGCAATTAGTGGTAGGCATTTTTGTTTGTTGTGCTCAGAATCCTGATTTTACCACATCGAGAATGGTGGACTTCATTTGTGTGTTTCCAGGACAAAAAACCCTTTTTCCGTTGGGTTGGATTTTCATTTTTTCTTGTTTGTTTTAGTGTAATTTATTCATGTCACTGGCTGATTAGGGATTTTAGTATGAGAACCGAAGAATCCTTGGGTGCATTGCTACTATCTTAAGTTGTTTGCTTTGGCATGATTTCATTGCATTTGCTACCAGAGGACATTTTTTTTTTCTCATTCAGGTGCTCTATTGTTATTTGTTCAGGACCTTTGACCAGCGATGGCGGTTCCATATGCTAATTACTTTCAACTGTCAAAATTGAACCCGAAATGCCACCATTTTAGCTCTTCTAGTGGGCTCTCCACCAGGGTCGCTCCTGCATCTTCCTGCCTTAAATCTTCCGGCCCTGATTTGCATTTAGAAGCGAAGGTAATTCTGATTTAATGTGTGTTAATTTTACTGTGAGAACTTGATCTGTTTTCTGGTGGCTTGGATTGTCCATTGTGAATTGTTATGATGGTTGAAATGTATCTATATTGCTAATAGAATCATCTTTATGTATTGTGAGATTCCGTAGTGTAAAGCTGGTACTTGGTCATTGTTATATTTTATTATACTTAATTTGCTATGAACCTAATTAGCCTCTATCACCAGATGTTAGTCAGGTGTTCATGATTTTCTTGTGATGAAGGCTGTTACATATCTGGTAAATAGAAGATAGAGAAGGGAGATGATGGATGGGTTTCTCATCTATCATTGTCCTTTCTCTTGGAGGTGTTCATCGTTGCTCTATAGTTTACACTTATAATTATTTGAGCTACATCTGGACCCTACATCTGGACCCTACATCTGGAGGTGTTCATCGTTGCTCTATACCACATTTTCCTGATATGGCATTTGGGTTCTTAAGCATTATTTGTAACTTGTAAACTGGGGAACAACTGATAATTCTTCTTTTTATGCCGGTATGATGGTATCTTATTTATTGGAGAGAATTTGCTGCCTGACTTTTCAATCCATACTTATAACTTCTCTTACACCAGACATTGGCAGGTGTCTAATGCTCACTAGTTGCTTAGACCGTTGAATGTTCTGGTATGTGAGAGGTGTTCATCGTTGCTCTATAATCAATCATCAGTGATTCCTGAGCTACATCTGGACACAACATTTCATTTTTTTTCTTCACTTCTGTGTATGTGTGTTCAGAAAAGATGACAATTTGTGTTTTTCCCATGTGATTCTGGCAGAGGGATGCCTAAAATCTTTGTTTTACTGTTCTTGAATAATTTTGCACTGTCAAAACAGTGTCATATTTTTTACTGCTTATAAATATAATAAAGTTTCGAATATGACCCTAATGCAATATTTGTTTTGTAGTCTTTGTTGATCCTTTGATTTTTATCTAACTAGATTAATATAGGTTGATCCCTTATTGGGTAGTGTCAAATGGGACGACAAAGGTTTGGCTGTGGCTATTGCTCAGAATGTTGACACTGGAGCAGTGTTGATGCAAGGATTTATCAACAAAGAGGCTCTTTTGAAGACTATTTCCTCCAGAAAGGCTACATTCTACAGCAGGTCACGGTCAACTTTGTGGACAAAGGGAGAGACCTCAATGAATTTCATCAATATTTCTGATGTCTTTCTTGATTGTGACCGTGATTCTGTAAGTTATAAATGTTAGTTTTTGTAGAATTTTCCGTCATTTAAAATGTTTCATCTGTAATCATAAAATAACATTTTCATTCATCCTCAGATAATCTATCTTGGTAAGCCTGATGGACCTACTTGTCATACCGGGGCTGAGACGTGTTACTATACTAAAGTCGATGATGTCATAAATGATCCACAGGTAACTCATATATGAATTGATTGGAATCTTTCTGAATTAGTGCAATAATGTTCATTAATGACTTTTTCATTGTGTTGTTTCCTTGTATAGGTAGCTGGTAATAAACTTGCATTAACAACTTTGTACTCATTAGAATCAACTATATTAAAACGAAAAGAAGAGTTATCAGAAAACCCAGACAGCAAATCATCTTGGACTAAGAAATTATTGCTTAATGAAAAGTTATTATGCTCAAAAATCAGGTTAGTTCTCGCATTTAGATGTAAATTATAGTATTTCTTAAAAGTGATATAGAAGAAGTGAACTCTAAACATTAGCCTTTACTATCTTCTATTTAGGGAAGAGGCGGATGAATTATGTCGTACACTAGAGGAAAATGAGGATCAAACTAGGACTGCCTCTGAAATGGCAGATGTTCTCTATCATGCCATGGTATTGTTGGCTGTAAAAGGAGTTAAAGTTGAAGAAGTTCTTGAAGTCTTGAGACTGAGGTTTGCACAATCAGGCGTTGAAGAAAAGAAGAGCCGCAAATCATAGTGCGTTTTACTATATTTGCTTAACTTGCACTGAACAGAGGTGTTAGTCCAGCTGAGTAACTAAAAAGAGGCGTAAGCTACACTATATGGATGAGAAAATTGCCTGTATACGCCTCCGAGTGAATGTATTGATTGATTGGTGTGACTGTAATTTGGTTTCAACTTTCTAGGCTATGGAATTTCTACTTTTTTTTTTTTTTTTTTTTTTTTTTCTGCATTACATGATGTACTCAAGTGGTTACTGTGATGAGAAATAAATAAAATAAATAAATTCAATTCTTGTGGAATTTGTGTATGTTGACTAGCCGTAGGGTAGGGGTTAATGCTTGAGATCAAAGATTGTTCCATTTTTTTTGGTGCATGATCTTTAAATTTTAGTTAATTGTGTTTAAAAAAATCTTGTGGAATTTTTCGCTTGATTCTTTGTGTTTGTAGTCTTGGCTTTTGTAAAATTTGGTGGGAAAATTTATCCTCTTGGCTAAGGTCTTTGTGTTTGTAGTCTTAGCTTTTGTAAAATTTGGTGGGAAAATTTATCCTCTTGGCTAAGGTACGTTCACATATTGTACACTATAGTGATATAAACAAATAAATTAGGCCATCTTGTAAACAGGTGCACTATAACTCCTACTAAAAAGTGTTAAAGTGGTAAGATGCTTCCCTTCCAATCAAGAGGCCGGGGGTTCGAGACACCTCGGGTGCATGTGTGTGTGTTGTGTTTGCCTGATAAAAAAAAAATAAAAATGTTAATACCTCAAAATAGTCCTTTCAATAAGTAAAAATTAATTTTAATCCCTTCATAAGTAAAAGGAATCATTTTAGTCACTATCACGACCAATCATAATCATGTGTTGTGGTCGTGTATGATTGTGGTTGTGATATACAACTTGTCACGACAATGTGTCTTGGTCGTGATACACGACTATAGTCGTGCGTAGTTGTGTATGGTCGTGCATTGATCTTGGATACTGTCATGACCTCGCATGATCGTGGTCATGACATATGACCCTGCGTTTTGGTTGTACGTGGTTGTGTACTCTGGTTAAACTTATACCTTTTATTTATGAAGGGCTAAAATTAAACCATTTATTTATGAGGAGATTAAATTAACTTTCACTTTATTAAAAAAAAAAAAAAGTTATTTTAAGGATCGCCTCTACTAACAAATCTTATAAGTTGGGATTTTGTAAAATAAAAAAAATAAAAATTGAACTCTAAAGAAAATTTCGATTATGTGAAATATATTAATTTTCCTGGGCTCGAACTAAAAGTAATCCAGCCATGCAATAACTAAAAAAAAAAAAAGGATCATTATCAATATTGAATTCATTCAACATATCAATGTATTGAATGCATATGCAACTCCATGTATAGTTCTATTAGCCATTAAAATCCAACCCAACCTCATAACTTTTTTACTTTATCCATGACCTGCAATTTTAAATATTTTTCAATTAGCATACTCTTACCCGTCCCATTGAAAATGACTCACTTATTTGCTTTATACCTTACATATATTCAAAAGTAAATCCTTTTTGGCGGGACGGAAGGAGTATTATATATATATATATGCAACAACCTACTCCTTCCATCCCTCTGGACTTGGCCTTTTTTTATTTATTTTTATTTTTTAAATTTAAATGGATAATATGAAATAATCAAACAAGTCAAATTAAGTGAGAGAGAGGGAGTATATCAAAAGTAGTTAAAGCATACGAAGGTCATGATAAATATAGTCAGAGCATGCAGATTTAGCTTAACTTATCGTCTTTTTAAGTTTTGCATGTGCTTGTGTTGCACTGAGTGCTGTACAGATTTCTTTCGATTCGATCGAAAAGGTTTTGTTTTTGCAAAGAGATCCACTAGCTTCGAAGTTGGCATAAACGATTGTTTGTGTTGAATGTAGTGTGTAGTGATTCTTGGTTCAATGCGCATTTGTGTGGATTGTGGTGTTTTGTGGTTTATTTATTTTCTATTGAAGAGGTCTCTTTTTTGGTCTTATTTTCTGTTAAAGACGGCTCGAAAAACAGACGAATGTTAGACAGCTAGTTCATTATTAGTTTGGTTTGATTGAAGTGTAGTGAAACTGGAGCAATGCTATTCGAACCACTCTATTGGGAATAAATTGGAGTTTCTTGAAGTGATTGTCGCGTTCGTTAATTTCTTTAATTCAATGGATCCTTTGACTATAGTAAATTTATAATAAATTATTTATATTATGCATTTTATCAAATTCTTGACTTGCATTTCTTAGTTTGATCTGGTATTGTTAAATTCTTCAATTCGTAGGAAGAGAAATAAGTTAGGAAAATGTATCTCCAGCTTGTATGAGGTAGTCTGTTTGCTGTATTGAATTTCGGATTGTTGCAATTTTGTTGATAATCGAGATTGAATTCTGGCTCGTAGCGCGTTTAGATTGGGCTTGTTCCTGATTCTCAGAATTTATGAGATGAGACATGTTGATTTTCGGAATGCAAATTAGGTTCAGTTGTTTAATTTGTGTACAGTTTGGTTGTAATCTAGCTTGGTGATATTCAAGGTTCATCATTTTTCAGGTTCAATCTTAAATACAGAAGATATCTGCTGCAGAGATTGATGGAACTAATGACCAGGTTCAAGATCTTCAAAAGGAAAAGGTAAGGACTTTTAACTGAGTCCTTCAAATGCTTTTAGACTATCTTGTGTAAGCAGTTCAGTGAATTGTACTTGGTTTTCCAAAGTGACAGGTTGCACAAGGTTCTTGAATTTGTGAGCACAATTCACCATCTATGTGCTGTCCTTGGGTTGGACTTGGATTGGACTTCTTTACTATCATCATAGAAGTACATCCAAGCCTGAATGACTCCACTGGTGTTCAGTCGAAAAACATCAGCACCGACTCACTAGTTGGGTTGGCAAAAACTGTTTTAGCATTAATGGAAGATAAGAAGCAGAGATTACGGTTGCAACTTTTGAATGATTTGTGATAGTGAACTTTAGATAGCTGCTCTTTTCAGCTCAGGTTAAATTAGATAGCTGCATTTTGACATCATATATCTTTTTCTCGAATAAAAGAAAAATTAGAACCTAGAGAAATACTCTTATTCCCATTTTGTTGAATGCTTAAGTTGATTGTGAGTTTCATATATCTTGTTATTACATTACTGCTTCATTTCTGGTGTAGGATTTTCAATTTGAGCTATTGGTCAATTTTTATTTTTCAACTAGCATTATTTGAACATGTTCTCCCAAATGCTGAAGAGGTATATTTTTGCATCAATTGTTAACTTACTAGTAGTGTCTCTGCCCTATTCCACAATCTTTGTCGTCTTTGTTATAACAATTTATTGCAATGACTTGAATCCTTTTTCTTTTTCTCTTTTGGCTTGTAGAGTGTAGACAATAGATATCTTCATTATTCTGACTGCCTCACATGACAATTAACTCAAATTATTGACCATGTTGGCAGCTTCAAGAATTAGCAACTCAGCTGATTGACCTTTGAAATTTGATGGACACACCCCCAGAAGAACGTAGCCTATTTGACCATGTTACTTGTAATATTTCAGCTTCAGTGGATGAAGTTTCTATTCCTAGGGGCTCTTGCTTTGGACCTAATTAAACAGGTACCTTGATGTTTTTACATTTTTAATGTTGAACGGCATAGAAAGGGCCAGTATTGGCTAATTTTGTTATTCTTGTTCTTTAAAAGGCTAAAGTGGAAGTTGAGAGGCTTGATCTGCTAAAAGCTAGCAGAATGAAGGAAATTTCTTTTAAGAAACAATTTGAGCTTGAGGAGATTTTTGCTCATGCCCATGTAGAGATTGATACTGAGGCAGCTCGAGAAAAAAAAATTGTCGCTCACTGATTTAGGGAATACTGAGCCTGCAGAGTTATTGGCTGACATCGATTATCAGATAGTAATAGCAAAGGTTTCAATTAATGGTAAATCACATCTTTATGAATCTTGCTAATTGTATGCTTCTTTTGAGGACTGAATGACTGCCACCGATAGTAAGCCAAATTAAAGATCCTATGATTTGGACAAGAAAAATTCAATGCTCATCTGTAGTATCTAATTTTGATCTCCCATGTCTCAAAGCATGATCTTTCAAGATTCAAGTCTATTTAAAATGCATATTCTCAAACCGGTAGTCTAGTCACATTTGAATGAAGAATCCTCGATTTCCGTATAAACATTGATATCGGATGTTGATATTTTTGCAGGACTCTTGACTATAAATTGTAATGCTAATACAAAACCTGCAAAGGCATTTGGTTATGGTTCCGAATATAAAGTCAGAAAACATATTTTGGCTGTGACTTTTAAAAAAAAATAAAAAAATAAAAAAAATTGTACAATATTATGTATTATGATGAGAGACACATTAATTTGAGAATGCGCATACTTCACAAATTAGATTAAAACCTGATCTTAGGCATCAAACTCATGTTGTAATGTTGAATTAGGGCCTAAGTGTACAATGAGAATGAGATAGAATGAGATAATGTGTGCATTTACTCGGTGTAAATTCTCATTTTTATCTTAGTCAGAGAAATTGCACGTGTACAAGATTCTATTACAGTAGCATGCTCAAAAAGAGAATATCGGTTTTCCCGTATACACTTTTGAAGCTAAAAGACATGCTCACGCTCGCCGTTTTAAGTAAAAAGTTTCAATTAATGGTAAAGTATATGAAACATCCGAATTTTTCACCACACTAAAGGAAGCAGATCAAACTACTGCGAAAATTGCTTGTCAGGCATTATGTTAGAAGCAGAATGATGAAGAAATAGTCTGCCGTAGTCTACCAACGGCGGGAATGGGCTGGAATTGTTAATTATTTTATTATTTTAGTATTATTTATAGAATATGACGTATTTATCTTAATTATGGTACGAAATATTTATTTTAATTATGGTAGGATATATTTATCTTAATTATGGTAGGAATAGGGTTGAGAGTATTATAAATACTGTTAATTAGGGTTTTGAAGAATTATTATTGAAGTATTGTGAATTTGAGCTCTAGGCTGAACAGCTTTGCCGTGTGTGTTTTTCTTTATATTTTTCTGCTCCTAACACATTATCAGTGGGTATAGCTCAGGCGGCAAGTACTCTTATTCTATATTCCAAAAAATGATTTAATTATATTCTCGCTAATTTGCTATATGGCTTTGTGAATTTGACATAATCTGAAGATAAGTGCTTATAAAAAATTGTCTACAAGAATTTGCCGAGAAAAAGGGTCTAAAGTATCCATCATATGTCAAGTCAGGGTTATCAAACAAACCTATATTTGTGTCAACTGTGGAGATAGGGTCTACAACCAAAAACATGGCAGCGATGAATGCTGCTATTGTGCTCTTACGAGCAGTAACAAAATGATAGAGAGAGTCTGAATTTATATATATATATATATATATTGAAAGGAAGTTCTATTTTTTTTTTAATTTATAACCAAAGTTAGCAAACATGATTTTTGATTGACCAAACATTTTATCCATGAGGTATTATAAGGAGTTATTTTTATTGACTGCATGCATATATTGAACATTCCTTTTTGAGCATGCTGCTGCAATAGATACTTGTACATGTGCAATTTATCTGATAAAGATAAAAATGAGAATTCACACTGAGTAGATGCACACATTATCTCATTCTATCCCATTCTCATTGTACGCTTAGGCATTAATTAGGCATTACAACATGAGTTTGAAGCCTAAGATCAGGTTTTAATCTAAGTGTGAAGTATACACATTCTCAAATTAATGTCTCTCATCATAATACATAATGTTGTACAGTTTTTTTGTTTGAAAGTCACAACCAAAATATGTTTTCTGACCTTTATATTCGGAACTATAACCAAATGCCTTTGCATGTTTCATATTAGCATTGCAATTTGTCGTCAAAAGTCCTGCAAAAAAATCGACATCCAATATCAATGTTTATACGAAAATCGAGCACTCTTCATTTAAATGTGACTAGACTACCGGTTTGAGAATGAGATCATGCATTTTAGATGGACTTGAATCTTGAAAGGTCATGCTCTGAGACATGGGAGATCAAAATTAGATACTATAGATGAGCATTGAATCTTTCTTGTCCAAATCACAGGAACTTTATCTTGTAGGATGTCTGCCTACGAATTCCTTGAAGGTATCTCCTATGAACAAGTTTTCTTTTGCTGATAACTTGTTACATAATATTCAGCCTACTGCAACAACTCTAAGCATAAAATTTCAACAGATGAAGGTAAATTATGAAGACTCTAAATCTCACTTGATTCGTATTGTTATTGTGGTCATGGCATTAGATGATCAAGAAAAAGAGTAATTTCATCTATTTTAGTATTTCCCTCTAGCCTATAAATTATGTCCGTACATTTTATGACTTCTTATTGCATGGCCAAGGCTTTAGCTCTACGATCTTTATGCGAGGGAATAGGGGGAAAAAATAATCACACACGAATTAATTCCATTAAGCTATTTTGTCTTCCTTCCACAATAATGCATTTATATGTACCCTATCAAATTCGGTTTTGTTTAACAAAATATTGATAAAATATAACTTTTTCCTGATGCAATTGATTACAGTTCAGAAGATAATGCACCGCGAAACGAGCTAACTATTCTCCTACACACATGGGTGTGCATGCTCATCTTCAAAGTAACCCTCCAACTTAAATATGGAGAACTCACTACCTGCTCTCAGCTTATCCCTAATCCAATGGCTGAAAACAATCTATTGATCTAAGGAAAGGTGGGTTGCTTACAGAGTTGAATAAGACCAAAATCCAACTTTGTCTAGGCAGCGATATTTTTTTGGTTTTAGGCGATGCTAGCTGTGAAACTATGCAGTAGAATTAATCTCATGTATGCAACAATTATTGGATGGCTAAATTACTTGTTATCTCCAGGAATGAGTCTTTATCAGTCAGAAATATTTTGAATTATCTTCGACCAATTTATTATGCTCAAGCATCTTAGATATGAAATGAGTCGAACCTAAAAAAAAAACTTCACTAGTAATAAACCAGCTTCATGGTTTTTTCAGTACAAGAAAATGTGTATATATGTTACACCAGAAACTAGATCAACCCTACCTTGTGGACAAGATGAAGAACAGAGCCTAAAATGAGGAAAATCGAAGCCCAAAGAAGACCCAATCCAAGGGAAGCCCAAACGAGAGATCAAGAGGCCCATCAAGCTTAAATATTTCATACTAGAGGGTAAGGAATCAAGTGGTCTCAGGTTGTTAAAGGGACTGTAACTCTGCTATTTTTCCTTTCTGTTTTGCAGCATTAGCCAGAAACGGCCTCTTTTGATTATTATTTGAATGAACAAGTTTTCTTCCCTTTCCTCCCATCTCTCTATTCTCTATCTCTCTTCTAAGTTTGGAGTTTGTGCTCACTCGGAGAGCATTCTTCTTTGAGTTGTATCAATATAGCCTCAATTTAAACACAAAGTCACAAATAGGTATTTGCATTTGATTCACATCAATACAAATTTGTTCCAACTTTCAATGTCTACAATAATTGGCAAGGGTGTGAGAACTCAACATCTACAAATATTGCTAAAAGCCTAAATAAAAACAAGATGTATCATCTAAGACAAAATTTTGTATCCAGATCTATCAAACTTGGTCATCATGGGACAGAAGAAACTATAACAAAGAAATGTGATTTTTCAGTTAGGCGAATTCACATTAAAACACCTACAATATTTTTGAGGGCCTTCTTTGCAATCTTGAACTTACTCGTCAGTGACTTTTCACTGCTCAAGACATATTTGCTAATGAAAAGCTCAATATCACCCCTGAAAGCCTCGTATTTGGGAGTCACAGCTGCACGGGTAAAAATATTCCAAACTTTCTTATCTGAGAACTTGAATACAGCCTCGAACAACGTCTGGAAATGCATAATCCTTTTTGTGGTCGATTTTTTGTGGTCGGTCAGCTCGACTGCCTTCAAAACTGCTATTGAAAGGCTAAACGACTCGACCATTATGTTAGAATATGATGACTGTTGTTGTCACAACACAAGAATAATAACACAGAAGACAGACAAAACTGCAAACCTGAATGTTGTGACAACACTGCAGACAACACAAAACATAGCAATCCAGATTATGTGACAACACTGCAGATAATACAATACACGACTCCAAACAAGAGCATAGAAACATATCTATGAAGATGAACGAACGAAAAATAGTAAATAAAAAACATATGATTTACATGGTTCGACGTCCAAGGGAGAAGCGGTTGAGAGGATTCACTAAAACAACGACAACGATTATAAGATTGGGCAAGAACTAACTCTCTCTACTCATATGAAACGAGCTGCTATCTCACTCTCTCTTCCTTTATCCATCTCTCTTGGTTTTCTGCTCTCATCCGTCGCATAGAAAACCAATTACATGGATCACATATTCATAACCTTTACCAAAACACTAATCCTCATAGGAATCTACTTTCTTATAGATTAACATGGCAAGAAACTAAACATGGAAACAAATCAATTGAGGAGGTGAATACCTTAGCGGCGAATTCTTGGAACATATGTCGGAAGCCGGGATCATATCCCAGCTCACTGCGCCAGGAACGCCACATCAATGTGGTATGGCAGAACGAAGGAACCGAACATTCTTAGAAATATTTTGGTTGATGATGAGCTATTTTGATTTACCTTTTATGTTTTAGGGTTTAGAAACAGCGGCGTATGTTCTAAACTCGGCCCATTTAGGACCTCGTACTGAAATACGGTTTTTTGTAAGATACCCTAAGGGAACGAGAGGTGGTCTATTTTATAGTCCCAAAGACTAAAAGATCGTCGTTAGCACAAATGCTCAATTTTTGGAAGAAGGCTACGTGAATAGTTATGAATCCACTAAGATCATTTTAGAAGAAATGAAGGGAAAAAGGCGATGCCGGAACCGCCCGTACTAGATGTTACACCACGAACTACACCACGTGTTGACGCTAACACAAACTCTCAGGTAGAGACTTGTCGTAGTGGGAGAGTCATCTTTCAACCTGAAAGATGGTTATATCTGGGAGAATCTTCGGATATCTTACCAGGTGAGGATGACATTGATCTATGGACATATAGAGGCAATACAAGAGAAAGATGCACAGCTTTGGCGAGTTGCAATGGATTTTGAAATTGAATCCATGCATGATAAAATGTGTATGATGTTGTAGAAACTACCTTAAAGGGTAACTCCCATTGGATAAGGGAATCTACAAACGTAAGAGAGGATCTGACGGTAAGGTTGAGACTTTTAAAGCTAGGCTTGTGGCAAAAGTCTCGCCTGTTGCTATGCTTAAGTCGATTCGGATTCTCTTAGCCATTGCGGCTCATATAGATCTGAGGATTTGGCAAGTGGATGTCGAGACCATTTTTCTGAATGATAGTCTTGAGAAATCCATTTACATTCGCCAACCAGATGGATACATTGCCAAAGGGGAAGAACATCTGAATTGCAAGTTTAAGCGATCCATTTATGGACTTAAGCAAGCATCTCGGTCTTGGAATACACATTTTGATAAGGTAATTCAGTCATATGGATTTATTCAGTGTGATTATGAGAGTTGTGTGTATAAAGAGTGCAACGGAAATGTTGTGGTGTTTCTAGTACTGTATGTTTATGACATACTCCTGATTGGCAACAACATGGAGTAGTTATTGGACGTACGGAAATGTTGTGGTGTTTCTAGTACTGTATGTTGATGACATACTCCTGACTGGCAACAACTTGGGTGAAGCTGTTCGCATTCTTGAGATTAAGATCTTTTGTGATCGTAAGAAGAAAATGTTGTGCTTGTAACAAGCGGTTTATATTGACGCGGTAGTAAAGCGTTTTAGCATGGAAAACTCTGAAAAAAGCTTCTTGCCATTTTGATAAGGAGTTCATTTGTCTAAAGAAATGTGTCCTAAGACATAGAAATAAGATAAATGACATGAAGGCGGTTCCCTATGCCTCTGCAATAGGAAGCCTCATGTATGCTATGTTTTACTCCAGGCTTGATATCTGTTATGCTGTTGGCATGGTTTCCAGATAACAATCTAACCTTGGTCAAGGGCAATAGATAGACTGCTGTAAAGAATATAATCAAGGACACAAGATTATATGTTGATCTTTCAGTCTGACAGTCTATTCCCATTGGGTTATACTGATTTCCAATCAGATAAGAATTTTTCGAACGTCTACCTCGGGATATGTTTTTATGCTGGGAGGTAGAGCCATTAGTTGGATGAGCGTAACGCAGATTCCACTATGGAGGCTGAGTATGTCGCAGTCTCGGAGGCGGCTAAAGAAACCGTATGGCTCCGGAACTTCTTATTGGACTTGGATGTGATTCCGAATTTGCCTCAGATGATCATAGTCTATTGTGACAATTCTGGTGCAGTAGCGAATTCAAAGGAACCACAAGACCAGTAAACACATCGGAAGGAAGTACTTTATATTACGAGAAATCGTAATGAGAGCAGACATTGTGGTGTCAAAGATTACGTCAGAAGATACCCCGACGGTTTCCTTCACGAAAAATATGCCATCAATTTTTTTTCGATAAGTACGTGAAGAGAAAGGGAATCATACATATGGCAGCATTGCTTTGAGTATAAGTGGGAGAGAATTTAGTGTAGTGATATACTTAAAAGCATGCTTTGAATATAAGTGGGAGATTGTTGGGGTGGTGCGTCGTTTTATACCAAAAATAATTTCGGCTTTCGGTTGGTATGCTCACACTGCCCTGACAGTGGTAAGCAAAATCGTTTCCCAAAGGACTGGCGAGTTTTCCTCCAAATTTCCAACTGCAAAATGGTGAATTTTAATTAATCTAATGACAAAAATAAATAAGAAAATTAAAATGAACAAAGAACTTAAGAGACAGCTTGAGATTTGGTTCTATCAAATAAAAAACGATTCCGGCAGCAAACAATTCCACTGTAGTGATCGCTCACTTTTTGAGGGTGAGAAATGCAATGATATCGAATAGTATATCCGAGTCGAATCCACAAGGAATGCTATGGCGTGAGAATTTCAAGTAGTAACCTAGCTATCTAATCACTATCCAAGCTACCAAACATCATGTTTTTGGGTTTTCTTTAAACTAACGATCAAATTAAATGACGATTAATCAAGAAACAACAAGTAACAAATGATTGAAATCAATAAGAAAAAGTATGGTTCCAAATATAATCCAACATTCACTAGAGACATAGGCTTTGAGATTTGCAAGGATAAACCGATTTAATCTAGATCAAAGGGGAGTTCTCTATATGATATACATTAGTTCTTTTCTCAAAGCAACAATGTAAGTAGATTAACCTATGACATCTATCTCCGACTAGGACTCAAGATGCATAGATCAACTCCTAATGACACAATTAATATCTAGAATCTCCTATTAGCATGAATTTCTAATATGTTGTGATTTGATGCTAAGTGCTATGAATTAAAGCCTACTAAGCATTTAACCAAACACCTTGTATGCACTCAATGATGGCCAATCAATCATGCAATATAATTCAAGACCCAAACCACAAGACCTATGAAATAGAAGGCAAATCCAACTACAATACCCAAAAACCTAAGAATCTAGCTCATGTTTTCATATATTTGAAACCAAAAGAAGTTTAGCTAGACATAATTAGAGCAAATGAACCATAAGAAATGTATAAAACCATAATCAAAAGATAGAGAATTAAAAATGGAACAATGTAATGGAAGGATCTTCAAATCTTCAAAGTAAATCTTCAACAATTGTTTAAAACACCAAAGTAAAAAGAGAGAAATGTAATTATCCAACTCGGTCAAATAATGAAAGAACACGCCTAAACGGCGGTTGGGACGGCAGTCCAGCCACCCGCCGTGTGGGTTGCAGCCCAGGCCGCCGTTTAGGCTGTTATCCAGCCACCCAGACGGTGGTTTGGCCGGCGGTCCAGCCGGCCGCCATCTGGGCCGCCGTCGGTCCGGTCATTTTGCGCAGCTTCACCGTTTTCGCTTGTTCTCCCTCGTCCGAACTCCGATCCTCTAATGAACTCCTATTCGACATGGAATAGTTCAATTGGCCAAATAAGTTCTTCATTATTCCTGCAAAAAGCATAAAAAGACTCGAGATAACGAGGAAAACATAAATGAAATCAAACTAGTGAAACCCTGGTTATATAACTTGAAATTCCACATTTTTAAACATAAGTTTCACTCTAATTAAGCTCGTTTCTTCCTCGTTTCTGGCTCTCGATCCTTAGCTACTTGAATGCTCTTTCCAATTCCTACCAAAATAGATCGAAAACCGAGAGAAAATGAGAAAAGTATAAAGTATGCTACAAGTTAAGAAACCCTAGCATTTCTAATATTTAAGCACATAAATTGAGACTCAAACACATACAAAATACACTTGACATGCACATAAAATACGTGTTAATCATGTAGCTCAATTATTCTGATCCTTGATGCAAAAATGACTCTAATTACATGCAAACAAATCGGTTATGAATACCGAAGACACTTCTGACGTAATCTTATTTCTCCTTAAATTCTCGATAATTAGGAAGATGTTTCACCAATTATTTCCCTAATCGACTGACAACCATAAGAGACATTCTATAGATTTAATGAGTCGACAACATTAATGTCAAGGGAAACCCGATTCAAAACCGACAAACTCTGATACAGGATTATCCAATTAAAACTATTATTCCCTCAATTTACCACTAATTAAATCTAACCACGATTACATATGACCAGCTTAATTGGCTATAAATTAACTCTATTCAACTGAGCATTGTACACTACCTAGAAGAATAAAGCAATTAATAAGAATAAACACGGAAAATAATAGATGCTTGCATAAGATTAAAGTATGAAAACAATTAGAACTCATAGAATAATTGAAGCTAGAGCTTCCTTGCCTTTACCAGAATAAGAAAATTAGCTAGAACTCATAATTGAATAGCAACAATTAATAAAGAATAGATGATGAAAAACACCGTGAATAAGAATGAAAAATAAAAACTTCAATTCCTTGCGTGAGATCTCAAGATAGGTTTTTTTTTTTTCAAGAATATAAAAGTTGCCTCTATATACTCCTAAAGATGGAAATAAATTAAGAATCTTAATTCACTTAGGAAAGTGAATAAAAATCCTTATCTAATATTGTTTAAAAGTCTATTAAATAAATAAAATACTAAAAGTCTATGAATCCCGTTAAGAATTAATTAGAACCCTTCCAAATCTCCAAAATTCCGAAATTGATTCTTTTTCTCGCCACTAACAGGGCACTAGAGGCGGTATGGGCACGCCGCCTGAATTTCCAGCATACTATGCTCTTCTTCACTTCAGTTCCAACTTCGAAATTATTCTCCAAAACACATCCAAAACCACCAAAATTCATCATTCTCCTACAAAAACATATTATATACAATTAGTCCAAATAAGCGCATTATCATACAAAATAACACCAAATTCCACCAAAATATCTAAGAATTAAATAGAGAAATAACGTCCAATCAAAATCCCCCACACTTAAACAATGCTCGTCCTCGAGCATACACTAGAACTAAAACTAACAGACTCAAGACAAAACACAAAATGAGCTTGGCAATCCCTTCAACAAACAAGAATCATAGTTAAGATTAGGATACAACCATTCAAACCGCTAACCCTTCTTCCAATCAAAACAACATGTAGATGCCCATCATTCAAGTCAAAAATATGATGCCAAAGCAATCCAAGCCTCACCAATATCACTCATGTCTCTCAAAGAAGAATAGGGACAAATTTGGAATTCTCAATCATAGCTTAAAAACTCTCTATCATAGTTTGCCCATATGTCAATATCTCCACCACAAATAATGAAATTTGTTGCACAAATCAAAAGGTCTTTGAAAAGGTTGTAATGGGGCTAAGGTGCATAGGTAGGATAGAAGAAAATGGATAAAAAATAAGCTCATAACTGAAAATATGCAAGATATTAAAGCATAAGCCATCAATCCAAAACAACTTCCACATCCCCTTCTTTTTCCTTTCTTTTTCTTTTCTTCCCCAACTCTCTCTACCTTTTCTCATTTGTTTTTCCGATCAGTTCTTCCGTTTTTTTTTTCTTCAAGCAATTTGTTGTTTTTTTTATTTTCTTTCTTTTTTATTTATTTATTTTTCTTTAATTTTTTTTTCAAGAACTGATCGAACCCCCCTATCTTCTTCTTCTTCCTCTTTTTTTTATTTTTTTAAACTCATCCTCCATTCTTTCCCTTTTATTTTTCCTCATTCCAAATTAACTACGAAATAGACAAACAGATTTCCATATCTCCTCTTCGCCCTTTTAACGGACACTACTAAGGACTCCCACCATATTGTTTCTCTTTTCATCTTAGGTTTCAATAACTTACACAACATCAGTGGGACAAAAGAAGGCTAAAAATGCTAAAAAGCTTCAATTTAAATGGCTAATTTCAAGAAGAAAATCAGATATTAAAGCTCAAATGGGGAAATTAAGGGAATATTGATAAGGTAGGGAATATATCAGGCCAAGAGGGGTAAATCCTAAGTGCCTAAATATTTTTTGTGCAAGAATATCAAATAGAAGTTTCAATTATGGCAATGGGGCAAACCAAATATCAAACAATCAAGACTATGACATATCTCTCATCAAGAAAACAAGAAGCATTTTTTATATAATTGCTCAAGGCTCAAGGCTCAAATCTCACCATTTAAGTAAGCTTCACATTTGATCAAGTTAGCATCTAGGCAAATAACATACTCTTTTTTCATGGAAGAAGCCAAACATACCACATCCAATCCCAGTCTCTCCTATTCAACTTATTCATCTAAAAAACTGCCAAGACTCATCAAAAACTAACCAAGACTCTTTTTGTTTTGGATTTTTTTTTATTTTTTATTTTTATTTTTATTTAAAAAAAAAAAACATAGTATAAGAAAATCAAAGTAAAAACAACAAACTTAACATCCCCTCCCCACACTTAGACAACACGGGATCCCCACACTTAGACAACACAATGCCCTCATTGTGTAAAGGAAGAAAACAACACATAAAACTGGACAACACAAACATATAAACTTTAATAAGAAAAGACAAAGAGACTGCCCTGAATAAGCTCTCGCGAATCCGATGGGGAAATGAGACGGCGGATGGTGTCCTCTAAAGTTGTAACACGATCTCCCAATGCTTTTATCTCCTTTATCAGCTCCGATGCCCATTGGGGAGTAGAATCCGTGGCTGGGGTAGCAGATGAAGATGCTCCGGAAGGACCTGCTCTCGCCTGTACCTCATCATCAGATAAAAAACTAGGAGCTTCTCCTTGGGACTCTTCGGCATCAGAAGCATGAGTTGCAGTCTCATGGTGAATGGCCTTCTCCGCCTTCTTTCTTTTGCTGCGTGTTGATGCTGCTGGTTCACTCTGTTCATCAACGGCCTCCTCCCTTATCCTTTGTTTTCTCAACCTCCTCAACTTCATGGTAGGCATCGTAAAATCCTCCTCACCCAACTCGCTAATGGAATCAGCAACCTCGGAAGGTATTGGCGAGTGGTCGGGATGCTCAGAGGATTTTGGGCGGCTTCGCTTCCGTAACCGTGGGCTGGTGGAATTGGGTACAGCAGCGACGGAGGTTTTCTCGATTGATTCCGGAAAATTTCTAGACTCCGGAACGGTTGCCTGCCGACCTCTTCTTCGCGAATGGGTTTCCACCTGTGGAGAAAAGCCGCGGTCAGGCGTGGTGGCTGGTGAAAGGGATGGCGACAGTGGGTCGGCGGTGGGAGTTGAAATCGGCGCAACTTCGGCGAAAATTTCGGCCGGCGGTTGCTGGTTTGTGGGATTTTCTTTCGCTCTTCTCTTCTTTACCATGGTTTTGATGATTGAAGGTGAGGTGGTAAGGGATGGTGATGCTTTCTGCAATTTGGTGGAAATTCTAGAGGAAGGGTGGTGCGGCCAGAGGTTTCGTGGGTACTGCCCGTCAAAATCTCCAAGTCAAAATCTCCTCCCCTTTTTCTCTATATGAAGACACGCTTTTCCACCCAAAATCTCTTCAACTCCACGCTTTTTTTTAAAATAAATAAATAAATAAATATCCTGAAATAAAACATAAAAGGCAATTAATTTTTTTTAATATTTTTTTAATATATAAAATTATGAACTAAAATGCATAAAAATGAAAATAAAAATTCTTGGGTTGCCTCTCAAGTAGCGCCTTTATTTTATGTCCTCGGCCGGACACAACAAAAGTTGGAATTATTCGTGAACGGTAGGTGGAGCCAATTGCATCTCATCAAATGCTTCCATCTCCATCTTCCCGTAATATGGCTTCAACAACTGCTCATTCACCTTAAAACATTTTTGAGTGCTCAAACTTTGAATTTCCACGGAGCCATTGGGACTAACACTCAAAACCTCATACGTGCCCATCCAACGCGACTTCAATTTGCCCGGCATAATCCGAAGTCGAGCATTAAACATGAGCACTTTCTGGCCAACTTCAAAAGAATTCCTTCGAATGTACTTGTCGTGAAGAAATTTGATATGCTCCTTGTACAAACTCGCATTATCATATGCCTCCAACCTTATTTCCTCTAATTCTTGCAATTGGAATTTTCTCTCTTGGCCCACAACGTCTCTATCCATGCAAAACTGCTTAATAGCCTAGAATGCTCTATGTTCTATCTCCACGGGCAGGTGGCAGTGCTTTCCAAAGAGTAAGCGATCTGGAGACATGCCAATTGGAGATTTGTAGGCCGTGCGGTATGCCTATACCGCATCATCCAGACGAAGGCTCCAATCTTTTTGGTTTGGATTAACGGTTTTCTCCAAAACATTCTTGATCTCTCTGTTCAAAACTTCAGCCTAGCCATTCGATTGGGGGTGATAAGCTGTAGCAATCCAATGATGGACCCCATATTTCTTGAAAAGGGCTTCTAAAGTGCGATTACAGAAATGTGTTCCTTGATCACTAATGATGGCTCGCGGCACGCCGAACCTATTAAAAATTTTAGCCTTAAGGAATCCTACAACCACTTTATAGTCATTAGTTCGGGTAGCTTTTGCTTCTACCCACTTTGAGACATAATCAACAGGCAATAAAATATAAGAATTTCCGAAAGAACTTGGGAACGGACCCATAAAGTCCATCCCCCACACATCAAAAATCTCACAAACCAAAATAGGAACCTAGGGCATTTCATTGCGAGAAGAGATGTTACCTGTTTGTTGGCATCTATTGCAATTCTTACAAAATTGGAAGGTATTCTTGAAAATGGTTTCCCAATAAATACCACAATCAATAATTTTTGGGGATGTTCTCCTTGGTCCAAAGTAGGGGTGGGAAAGAAATACCAAAATACTGACAATACCGTACCGAATTTTTTTTGAAAATGTCGAAATCACCGGTATACCGAATTTTCAGTACGGTATTTATACCGTACCGAGCAATTTCGGTATGACACCGGTATCCAAAGTCATGATACCGCGGTATTACCGGGAAATACTGATACCGCAGTATTACCGGTAATGCCAATTTCTTCGGTAATGCCGAACAATACCGATACCGAGATAATACCGATACCGCGGCAATACCGATATTTTGTCAAATATTTTATATATTTTTCTTTATAATATTTTTATATTTGACTAAATTCGAATTTTAAATACAACCTTAATATAATTTTAATACAATTTAATAATATACAAGATGGTATATCAAAAAGATGCTATAAATATATTATACATATTTTTTCTTTTTAATCTTTTAATGATTATAATACATAAACTAACAAAGAAAATAATTGTATTGTACTAGTATAATGTAATAGTGTTGCGAAATTAATTTACACTTGTTAAATATGTAGTAGTATATAATATTTCATAATTCATACAAACTTTTATACTATTGTAATTTCAAAATTAATATATATATTAAAAGATTATAATACCATGTTAATCGTTGACACATTGAGAATTAATGAATTATGACTATGAAATTCTAAATTATTTATGATCACGCTAAAATAATTTATGAATTATGATCACACTAATATAAATATATAATACTATGAAATTCGAAATGATTTATGATCACGCTAATGCTAATGATTGTAAAAATAAAATATGATGTGTAGGTCCCGATAAATAGGTCATTGGTGTATGGGGGGGGGGGAATACACCAATTCGCCAACAGATTTGACTTTAGAAACAAAATCGATCTTACTGAGTTGTCAGCTCAGCTTATCAGTGCAACTCGGTTTATCCAGCTCAGTCAGTAAACTGGTGAGCTTGCTAAACCGAACTGTGTGCGGAAGTTTGGTGGACAGGTTGGCTACCTTTTAGAAAATTCTTTCTTTGGTCTGGATCTTTGTGCAGGTTGATTATATCAATGAAGTGCAATGTAATGAAGGTTAGTTGAACATTGTAAGGTATACTGTAAATAAAAGATAGAGAGAGAGAGAGATCGAGACAGTCGATTTAGCGTGGTTCGGGAAACGTCCCTACATCCACGTCAGATACCGTCGTATCTGAAATTCCTTACTTCTCTCTTATTTATACTGGCTGAGTACCAGCCTCAACCTTCGTCAATCTTTAGACTTGAGCCGAGCACGAGTTCTGGGTCGTGACCCTTACAACCTTTCATACATACTTACATACAACCTTGCAGCTAAACTAACAAATTCTTCTTTACTTGGACGAATATGTAGTAAGCTTGTGGAGAATGTTCTGTGAGGTTCCAGACTCAGAAATCTTGAAGGTCTCAACACTTGGGAAATGGCTTGGATTCGAGTGTTGAGTTTGGCTTTGAAGCGTAAAGATTTCTGGATAGATTTGGCTTTGAAGCTCTGGTTTTCTCTCTCTATTTTTCTCTCTTCCCCGTTTATTTCCCCTTCTGATTCTGGGATGGCTTGAAGTATTTATATGACTCCAATTTGAATTAGAGCCGTTGGAGTTGCAGAGGTGTCAGAACCGTACTGCTGACTGGACTTCTAGCCGTTGAGGTTTTCTGTACAGCTTGAACCATCAAGGTTGGCAAGGCACAACTTAGGTCGGACTGGGAAGGTCGACCTTTTGTACCTCAAGCTGTCTTTGTTTTCTGTGGTCTTCAAGCTTGATCTTTGTATTAGAATCTTCATCTTGAGAAGTTGTTGACTAATAGCAGCTTGACTCACAGCAGCTTGACTAAGCATATTGGCTTCAGGAGGTTGGCCTCAGCAGGTTCCTCAGCATGCAGGTTCCTCAGGAGGTTGGCCTCAGCATGCAGGTTGCACTCAGCATGCAGGTTGCTCTCAGGAGGTTGGCCTCAGCATGCAGGTTGGCCTATGCAGGTTGGCCTCAGCAGATTGGACTATGCAGGTTACACGAGCAGGTTGACTAAGGAACAGGTTGACAGATTGATCTAACTAGGTACAAGGTTGCACTACCACACTACCAACCTTGATCTTTACATGGAGCAACCTGTTCGAGTTAAGCTTGACTGATCCAAACACAGAGATCAGTCTGTTCCTATCAATCCTATAACTAAATCCTATAACTAAGTGTGGTTTCTAATAACATCATCAAAACTAAACTAAACAGGGTTCCCAACATGATGAATAATTTAATATAATTTGGTCTATATCTTAAGAAAAAACTATTTATTTCTTTTATGAGATATATATCAATAAACATAATATATAATTGTATTTAAGTAAGATTTCTCAAAGATTTGGCATAACTACATCAATTGTTGACTATTGAGCATTAATGAACTATGACTAAATGAGATTCGAAATGAATGAATGATTTATGATCATGCAAATGCTAATGCTCGTAAAAATAAAATATTTTGAATAATTTAATATAATTTGGTAAATATCTTAAGATTTTTTTTTTTATTTTTAACAAAGTATATATCAACAAACACGATATTGCATTTAAGTAATATTTCTCAAGATTTGGCATAACTACGTCAATCATCGACACATTGATAACTAATGAACTATGACTCTATAAAATAAAATATTATGAATAATTTAATATAATTTGGTAAATATCTTAAGAAAAAACTCCTTATTTCTAACAAAGTATATATCAACAAACATGATAATTGTATTTAAGTAATATTTTTCAAGATTTGGCATAACTACGTCAATCGTCGACACATAGAGAACTAATGAACTATGACTCTATAAAATAAAATATTATGAATAATTCGCAATCATTGTCATAAAATAAAACTACTTATGTAGTTATGTGACATGGATGGGCAATGAGTAATGATTTTCCTACATAAAAATAAATGAATAAGCATTCATTTAGAAAACAAAGTGAGACATAATTTTTTTTTTGTGAATGTTAAAAGTTAATAACGAAAAATGTACAGCTAAAACATTTGAATAATCATGTAGAACTAATGACGGAGCTGAGTCGTTATGACTCCGTCAAGATAAAATTTATATTCATATCCTTTGCACTAGGTTCTGCTAGTGGTAAGTACAGGGTGGATCCTCAGGGAGTTGGTGGAATATCCGCCTCTTGTCACAATTTGTAGGGATCTTGCCCAAGACAAGATTGTAGCCAGCAAACTAGAATGGAAATAACTAAGCTGAAATTAAACACTAAGAAAATCAGTAATAAAAGCAACTTGGTTTGGTTGGACTTGCTAACCTGAACTATATTCCCTTGATCATAGGCAATTTGATCAGTGAGATGTACTCCCATTGTCACGCGTCACGCGTACACCTCACATTGCCTAGCATACCCATAAGAGTAGGGAAGCCGAAGACATATAGTCACTTCCTCACTTGACCAAGACACTTTCCTCGGATGCGACGATCCTGTCTTGGCAGCATTTGCCCAAGGTATCCCAATTGGCCTATCAGCGTGCCTAAGACACGCGACCACAATCACTAGTGCTATTCTACACTATCTGGGGTGAAGCGATTAGCAACCCTTTTTCCAGTTATTGTTTGTACAATAAATAATCCTTAGACATTACCGGCCGAATAACATCTAAGGAGAATCCATTGGTTTGGATCCCTTGACATAGCACATTCGGGAACACACACACTACACTATGAATCATCTTTTAGATCTCACAAGGGTTAAGCATAATTCGGATAAACTCATCTTCCCCAAACCAAGTAAAAGAAATTAGCTACTCATACAAAATAAATTAAACACAATATAAAAGAAAGAAAACATACTTCAAATTAAAAGAAGAGTCGGGTGCTCAAAACATAAAAAATTGCCCGTAGGACTTGTTTGTTTCCTCCCCAAACACTTATAAGAAAATGAACATGAAAATAAACGAGGGTAGCAGCTCCGGTATCTCAATTGCAGCTCCAGTCTCCGATGATCGAAGGATGCCTTGGCCTGCGGCTGGTATCGTATTTATAGATGAAGGGCGGCTAGGGTGTAGACTTGCTCAAACGTGTCTAGGGTTAGTCGGAGACTTCCCATTTTTGGCTTCAATCATGATCCTTTTCCAGCAGACTTTCCGCATGTCAAATCTTTCCAAAAGCTGATGGTCAGATCTACATGATTTGTTTCCTTATTTGCTTTCTGGATAAGGTTCGCAGATGTCTTGCCCGCGGAGCTTGTGCCTTGACTCATGCTAGCTCGACATGGCCTCTGTCGAGATCTGGCTCTTCCTCTTAGCATGAGTTCCCTTCTTTGCCTTCTCCCTTATCTCTCTCATCAGCTACTCCCTCTATTTCTGTTCACTTCTTTTCCTTGGCACCTCGTGCCTTGACCAAGCTTCTGATTCCGTGCGGTACTCTGTTTGGGTAGTATCTTGCCCAAAACCTGAATAGGCCGAGTTTTTGCCTCTCTCACGGAATGAGACTTGTCCTGCCCATCTCTCCTGCAAAACCCCATAAAAGTGTCCTCCTAGACACAGACTGACTCTAAAAAGACTCTAAAATAGCACACAAAAAGAGCACGAAATTCGGGCTCGTCACACTCACACACTTTGGTCACGATTGTCCTCAAGTGTGTAAGGTTCCTTGCCCAAGAAAAATAGAACTAAAAGACTTAAATAATAAACATGTTAAACAGATGACAGTGGCCAAAATATATAACAGAGCATAATTTTAAATTGAAGTCAAGCAAGTAAGAGATGCATCCTCACTTCACCCTTCACTTTGTGTATATGTATGTGTATCGTTCTTTTGATGTTTTGACCAAGATGGTTCCATAGGCTTGCCTGTTATCTCGAGATCGCCACCCTATTATTTTGGACAAAATTCTTATCTTTGGGTCTTAGTAGGGTTGTAATGTGGCTGAAGGCATAGGTTGGAAGATTTGGATCTGGCTATGGTCAAATTGAACAATAGTGTTAGGCAGAAACTACCCTCCATTCTTGATCAATATCCCATTTTCAGGCCTTAGCACTTTTGTGGAGGCTAATTTAAAGCCTCCGCCCTGTTTATACACCTTTTTCTTTTTGAATTAGCTGCCCGGTTGAAGACTAAGGGCAGCTCCAATTTTTTTTTTGGTGGCACTTCCCTTCTTTTATGTATTTATTTTCCATTTATTCCTTCCCCTTTTTCTCTTAATTCTGCCTATGTTCATACGACCAGGACGGCTGTTTTGATCAAGGCAAATTTAGTGGATTCAAAAAGAAATCAATACGGCTCAAAAGGGCAATCAAGGGAATAACATGTATGGGTGGTCGTTTTTGGCTCTGGGGTAAATGTCAAAAAATATGCCCAAATCATCTAAGAATTTATATCACAACTACTGGGTCTTGATTGAGATAAACAGGCAAGTTCTAGAATAGATTTGACCAAACCATCATACTCACAGAATAAATCATGCTTTTAAGAGGCAATAAGCATATAAGGCTCAAATCTCACATGGTAACTTACTTGACATCTTTTTCCATCATCCTCGATTATCATCTAATCATGCTCTAATCATATATGGTGGTCACTGTTTATCATCATGCCCAAGGAACATACTTGCATGCTTAATAAAAAATTTAATGACAAACAACCCCTCTCTCCCACTCACACACTTTGCCCAAGGCAAAGTGGTGAGGTGAAGAGAGGTGTACTCACTCGGATTTCATGCAATTGAGGTTGGACAAACCTCGACTCAACTAAAAAAATAAAAATAAAGGAACGTTGATAAATTGCGAGACAGGGCAATTGACATGCAAGTTTGCTGGAGAGACGGTGACTTTCGACATGTATAAGGCAGGGCAACACCCTCAAGATACGGAGATGGTCGATTATGTGGAATCCGTTGAAAAAACGGTGAAAGAAGTGCTACCTGAGTACATGATGGACCTAGATGATTATGAGGTCGTGGAAGAAGAAGAACTCTATGAAATAGAGACGGGGCCACTGGAGAAACTTGGACCCAAGGCTGAAAACAAGATGGTGCCTTCTTTGATCAAGGCACCACTACTAGAGTTGAAAAAGCTGCCACATCACCTCAAGTACATATACTTGGGAGAAGGAGAGACTTTGCCAATAATAATCAGTGCTAAACTTGATGGGGAACAAGAAAAGAAAGTCCGAGAGCTATTGGGTAAGTACAAGGAAGCAATAGGATGGACATTGGCAGACTTGAAGGGGATAAGCCCGACGGTGTGCCAACATCATATTCTTCTTGAGCAAGACGCCACACCAGTTAGAGACCCACAGAGGAAGCTCAATCCTGTGATGAAGGAAGTAGTCAAGAAGGAAACCATCAAACTCTTGGACATGAAAATGATCTACCCTGTACCTGAAAGTCGATGGGTGAGTCCAGTGCATGTCATGCCCAATAAGTCAGGGGTACAAGTAGTGGAAAATGAGAACAAAGAGTTAATAGCCACTCGACTACAGACAGGATGAGGAGTTTGTATTGACTACAGGAAGCTGAATAAGGTTACCAAGAAGGATCATTTCCCACTTCCTTTTATCGATCAAATGCTGGAAAGGTTGACTGGAAACAAGTATTTTTGTTTCCTCGATGGATATTCAGGATACATGCAACTTTGGGTAGCATTGGAGGATCAAGAGAAGACAACATTCACATGTCCATTTAGGACATTCGCATATCGATGTATGCCCTTTGGCCTATGCAATGCACCAGGTACTTTTCAAAGATGCATGATGAACATCTTTTTTGATTTGCTTGAGAAATGCATAGAGGTGTTTATGGACGACTTCATGGTCTGCGGGAGTCATTTTGATCAATGCCTGGAACAACTTGAGTTAGTATTGCAAAGGTGTGTTGAGAAGAATCTCGTATTGAATTACGAGAAGTGCCACTTCATGGTCAAGGAATGGATAGTCCTTGGGCATGTCATATCTAAGAAAGGGATTGAAATGGATTGAGCCAAGGTGGAAATTATAGCTAAGTTGCCATATTCCACCAATGAGAAGCAGCTTCAAGGATTTCTTGGTCACGCTGGTTTTTATAGGCGATTTGTGAAGACTTTGCAAAAATTGCTCAGCCTATGAACTGGCTTCTTCAAAATGTTGTGGAATGGGATTTCAATGAGGAATGCAAGCAGGCATTTCAGATCATCAGGAACATTTGATCTCAGCTCCCATTATCTGGCCACCTGATTGGGGAATGCTCTTTGAATTGATGTATGACGCAAGCGGATATGCCGTGGGACCAGTTCTTGGTCAAAGGATAGGGAAGGAGAGTCATGCCATTTATTATGCCTTAAAAACCCTCACTGGAGCTCAAATCAACTACACCACAACAAAAAGGAGCTGCTGGCAGTCGTATTTGCATTCGAGAAGTTTCGCTCCTATATGTTCGGAAACAAGACCATTGTGTACACTGATCATGCCGCACTGAAATACCTCATGGCCAAGAAAGACAGCAAGCCTAGACTCATCCGTTGGATTCTATTACTGCAGGAATTTGATATTGAAATTAAGGATAAGTCGGGGGAGAAAAACTTGGTGGCAGATCATTTAAGTAGAATTTTGAGGGAAGATCCAGAGCCCCCGATAAAAGAAACATTCCCTGATGAAGAGTTATATCAGGTCAAGACGCTAGAACCTTGGTACGCAGATTTGGTTAACTTCTTAACCACGAAAGAGTTTCCTGAAGGAATGAGTGCTTATCAAAGAAACAAAATCAAGGCTGAGAGTCAAGGCTACATCTGGGATGAGCCTTACTTATGGAAGCAGTGTGTTGATCAAGTGTTGCGCCGATGTGTACCGGAATAGGAACAAGCAAGCATCCTTGAGCACTGCCATGAGAAGGAATGCGGCGGACATTTTGGCTACAAAAGAACAGCTCAGAAAATTTTGGATTGTGGATTCTACTGACCCACAATTTTCAAGGATGCATTTTCAAACTGTCAGAGTTGTAATCAATGCCAAAGAGAGAGCAACAACTCGAAGAGAAATGAGATGCCGCTGGTGCCTGTCTTGCCCGTGGAAATCTTTGATGTCTGGGGAATGGATTTTATGGGCCCCCTACCTAACTCTCAAAACAATCAGTACATACTTCTAGCTATTGATTATGTTTCAAAATGGGTGGAGGCAAAAGCAACCCCAACTGCTGATGCAAAAACAATTCTCAGTTTCTTTAAGAGCAACATATTTTCCAAATTTGGCGTGCCCAAGGCGATTGTTAGTGATCGGGGAACTCATTTCTACAATGCTACGATCAAGAGTTTGTTCAAAAAGTATAGAGTTCACCACAGAATGTCTACAGCCTACCATCCACAAGCGAATGGACAGGCTGAAGTGTCCAATCGCATAATCAAGGTGATTTTGAGAAAAACTGTGGGCGAGACAAAGAAGGATTGGAGCCAACGATTGGATGATGCCTTGTGGGCATATAGGACAGCTTATAAAACACCGTTTGGCATGTCTCCATATCGGATAGTGTTTGGAAAGATGTGCCATCTACCTGTGGAGTTGGAACACAAGGCCTTTTGGACTGTGAGCAAGATGAATTTTGATTGGACCAATAAGGCGGGAGAAAACCGCAAGTTGAGCATTTAATAGCTAGAAGAGATAAGGATGGACGCTTATGACAATGCAGCTCTCTACAAGGATCGGCTGAAAAGAGCTCATGACTTGCTTATCAAGAACAAGAAATTTGAAAATGGACAATGGGTACTCTTGTACCAAAGTCGTTTCAAATACTCCAATGGGAAGCTATGGTCAAGATGGACTGGACCATTTATTGTACAAGCTCAGCATCCTAATGGAGCGGTTGAATTATTGGACAAGGAGGCCAATAAAGTGTTCAAAGTGAATGGAAGCAAGCTTAAGCTGTACTATGGGCAAGATGCAAAGTACAGAGGGCCAATCATTGATGAGTCGTGATCAAGAGGAAAGTCAGGCCGACGACCATAAAAAGAGGCGCTGACCAGGAGGCAACCTGGTACGTTTTTTTTCTATATTTTAGTTTTAAATAAATTCCACACTTTGTCTCAAGCAAAGTGTGTGAGTGTGTAGGTTTGTTGTTTCCTTTTACCCCTTGCCCGAACGAAGTCAGACTTCGCCTTGGGCAAGATAAAGTGTTTTGTTGGTAGGACAAGAAGAAAGGGGGTGGTATCTTGGGCAAGGAGTTGTATATGGAAAAGATTTGCTGGCGGAGTAGTTATGGTAACTACAACACGCCACCCTCAAATCACGCCCAACTTCCCATAACCACCCATCATTACTATCCCACCACTCCAATCAAATCTTCATATTCAAAATTTGAAACCCTTTCCTCTCACAAACATTCCCGACTCTCTCTCCACCCTCCCACATTCCCCACTCCTCAAAAACCTAACTTTAGCATTATGGTAGGCACTCACCCTAAAAACAAGTTCAGAATTCCCGACGAACCAAGATAGATCACTGCCTCCCCCTCATCCGAAAAAACCCCAAAAAAGCACCAAAGAAAGGAAAGAAGGCGCCGATGGAGACACCCTCCACCGCTCAGCAGGCTGGACAAGACACTGGAAGCCCCTCCCTCATTGATGCCGAACTATTGGCGAATCTTGCCATGGGAGAAGAAGCCCCTCACTTGATGCCCAGACGAACACGACAATGTCCGAACAAACTCCTAACAAAATAAGAGAGAGTTCGGATCCACCGAAGGAAACTGTTGCTGAAACCGAGGAGGACAAACCACAGGAAACCGCTCCTCCGGCCAACTCGGACACATCTGATGAGTCTAGAGCGGCGGAGGAGTTTCCGCAAGAGATGGAAGTTGAAGAAGATGATGGCGAAGAAGAGGAGGAGAATCAGGAGGAAGAGGCCACTGAGGGCAAGACAAGCAAGCAAGAGAGTTCCAACAAATTTGGAGAGGATGAAGGCGATGACGAGGCGTCGTCGGAAGAGAAGCCCCCGTCACCAAAAAGGCAGAAGAAAGAGAAGCAAGTAGAGCCACTGACCACCAGCAGCAAGAGAAATGTGAAAGTCACTGAAATCGCCAAGCCCGATGAATTCGCTGGGCGAGAAATTGTGGTTCCCAAAACCATCGATTTTAAGGTTCTTGCCCAACTGGGCCTAGAGAAGGAGGTTCGAGAGAAGTTCAAAGCAATCGGATGGGAGAAGTTTTTGGAATGGGACACCACCACCTTCAGTGGGTTGGTTCGAGAATTCTACAAGGAGATGAAAATAGAAGTGGGTGATGATGGGAAGCCCATCGTGATCGAGTTCACTCTGTTTGGGTCAAGGCGCAAGATGACGGTGGAGGACTTTGACATCTCCCTGAACATGATCACTTTCGTAGAAAAGTTCGAGGAAGAGTACACCAACGCAATCAAAGCCGTCCCGGTACTGAATAAGGATGAGTGGAATCGAATGTGGAAGAGTTTGGCCAAGACAGCGACCTTCAAGGGGAGTGAGTCGCGAGAGATTGTGCTCAAGACAAATGCACTGAGGATGTGCTACCGCATCTTGGCCATAAACTTCTATGGCAAGAAAGACACCAGCAACAACGTGTCACAGGTGGAGCTCTACATCCTGTGGGCAATGCAGAATAATGTGAGACTCAACTTCTCTGCATTTGTGGCTGCTCACCTCAAAAACATTTTGAGCAAGCCGGGACAACGTCTTTTGCTGGCCCATTTGCCCACTGTCCTTGGCCAACAACTGAAGCTCATGAAGACTATCAAGGAGAAGAAGGAAAAGGAGGAGCGCCTTGACCTAGCCACCCTGCAGCGGATGTTCACAATTGAAAAGGTGAAGAAAGGGAAGTACCAGATCGTGAGCGATCCGGTCAAGCCAAATATCCCTTCAGGGCGTGGGAAGTCGAGTTCAGTCACCTCCAAACCAGAAGAGCAGAGCATGTCCACTTTCTTTGCAAATATGAAGAGCGAGGTGCTCGGTGCAGTTACGGAGATGCAGGGCGACGTCAATACAAAGATGGACCAGATTCAGAAGAAGGCTGAATGGATGGAGAAGGCACTCATCGCCTACTTCAAAGACAAGGGGTTCAGGTACCCTACTCCACCCCCCCTAAAAATGTTCCTCCCTTATTTGTTTTGTTTTTCTTCTTGCTGTCTTGAGGAATGGTCTTCCCAACAGCATCAGTGATTTCTTGCTCGGTGGATTTCCTATGTTGAGCACATAGAAATCTGCAGGGAATATCAAGTGTCAAACTTTGACCAAGACATCTTCCACTATGCCTTCAGGATAGACATTTGACTTGTCCGCCAATTGAATCACCGCCCTTGATGGCTTCAGTGGTCCGATTCTCAATTCTTCATACATGGTTAAGGGCATGACATTGATTGATGCTCCTAAATCGAGCATTGCTTGTTCGATCTTTGTGTTACCAATGACGCAAGGAATAGAAAACATCCCTGGATCCTCGCATTTCATTGGAAAATCCCTCTTGAGCACGGCAGATATGCTTTCTCCCACTTAAAATTGAGCGTTATCTGTGTACCGCACCTTCTTGGTACACAATTCCTTCAAGAATTTTGCACAGCGTGGCATAGTGTGAAGGGTTGTCACCAACGGAATGTTGATCTCTATCTTTTTGAAAACCTTCAATAGTTCTTCCATCTCTTCTTTCTCACGGTTCTTGATCAACCTTCCCGGGAAAGGGGGCTTAATCTTGATCGGCTGTTCCACATGTGGGATAGATTTCATGGGTGCTAACTCCTGCTTCTTTTCTGGTTCATAGGGTATCTCTTCCATCTCCACCTGTTCCTTTTCCTGCTCTTCACCACGACTTGGATATGACTTTTGATTGCGCAAAGTCACAGCGTTGCATTGTGGTTCTGGAATTTAGACTTGAGCGGGTAGCACTCCTGATTTTTGATCCATTCTGTAGATTGCTTGTGTTAGGTTGGAAAGCTGGGTGGCCATGGACTGTATGGATCCGTTGACTCCTTGTTTAAATTTCTCGAATTCGTTCGTGATCCTTTGATTATCCTTGGCCAAGTTGTGCACCATATCTGACAAGGTTGGTCCCTTGTTGGCTAGGCCTTCAGGTGCTTGCTGGTAGTGGTTGCCTCCATACCTGAAATTTTCGTGGTGCTTCCAGCCTAGATTGTAAGTTTGAGAGTTTGGATCAAACTTCGTCCTTTGATTCTATCATTGACCACCATTGTTGTGGCCAAATGCATTCACTTCTTCCTCTGCTTGGAGTGTTGGGCAAGCCTTAGTATTGTGCTTAGTGGCTGAACACAACTGTCATGCTTTTGCTCATTTTTTCATAATTGTTGGCTTCATGAACTCCATCATCTGTTGCATGGTGCTGCACAACGTATCCAACTTCGAATCCTCTTTTGTCTTGCCCAAGGCTTCCGGTGTAGTTCTGTTTAAAACTTGATTATCGTCTCGGGCTTCTTCTGCCATTTCACCCAAGAGCTAGAATGCGTCGTCATGTAGCTTGTTCAAAATGGATCCACCACTAGCTGCATTGAGCAACTGTCTTTCATGGGCACGTAATCCGTTGACATAATATTGGATAAGATCTTGGTCAGAGAAGTTATGATTGGGATATCTTGCCAACATTAATTTGAAGTTATTCTAATAATCGTACAATCATTCCCCATACCCTATCTGAATGTTGCTCAACTTGCTCCTCGCACTCTGTATCCTTGAGATATGATAATATCTTTCCAAAAACTTTCCTTGCAACTGCCTCCATGTTGTCACACTTCCCTCGGGCAAGGTGTACAGCCACTCACGTGCTGGTCCCTCTAGTGAAAAGGGAAATGAGACTAGGCTGATGTATTCTTTCTTAGGCTCCTCCATCGTCCTGATGGTGCTGCAAATCATCTCGAAATCCTGAATGTGCCGCTGTGGATCTTCACCCGGCATGTCGCTGAATTTGGGCAAGATCTGAATAAAGTGAGATATGAGTTCCTAATTTTCAGCAATAGCAGACAAGGGTGATGCCCAACGGCACCAGATTGTTGTTGTTATTGGGAAACATCATTTGCCTTAGTGTTTGAGCCATCGGTGCTGGCTGTTCTTCCTCTTGCTCATTTCCTGTTTCTTTGTTTTGATTAATCTCCAGATCGTGCTGGTGGGTTCTCCTAGCACGCTCATCTCATTCTCATCTCCGGCGTTCTGCGTTCCTCCTCCTTAGGTTTCGTTTGATTTCTGAATCAAACCAAATATCACCTTCTTCTCCGGTAGGGTTCAGCCTGAGCATGCACCTTCAACCAGATCGAGGTCAAGGCGAGGAGGAAAATCCTAGAAAAGCGCAACTCCCCGGCAACGGCGCCAATCTGACGGAGCTGAGTCGTTATGACTCCATCAATATAAAATTTATATTCCTATTAGTTGTAAGTACAGGGTCGATCCTCCGGGAGTTGGTGGAATATCTGCCTCTTGTCACAATTTGTAGGGATCTTACCCAAGACAAGATAGTAGCCAGCGAACTAGAATGGAAACCTCTTCCGGATCACCTAAGGTATGCTTTTCTTGGTGATAAAGATTCCTTTCCGGTTATCATATCACAATATCTTTCTACATCCGAAGTTGATAAATTGTTGAGGGTGCTTAGAAGGTATAAGAATGTGATTGGTTGGACCATTGGTGATATTAAGGGAATTTGCCCATCGGTTTGTATGCATAGAATATTGATGGAAGATGGTTTTCGTCCAAAGGTTCAACCTCAAAGGAGGTTGAACCCCGTATTGCAAGAGGTAGTTCGGAAAGAGGTATTAAAATTATTAGATGCGGGGATGATATATGCAATTTCCGACAGTGAGTGGGTTAGCCCAACACAAGTGGTCCCAAAGAAGGGTGGAATGACTGTGATCACTAATGAGAAAAATGAAATGATTGCTACAAGATTGGCCACCGGATGGCGAGTTTGTATAGACTATAGGGCATTGAATTCGGCTACAAGGAAGGACCATTTTCCCCTTCCTTTTATATACTAAATGTTGGATAGATTGGCCGGGTACGAGTACTATTGCTTCCTTGATGGGTATTCGGGGTACAACCAAATCATGATAGCCCCCGAAGACCAACACAAGATGGCGTTTACTTGTCCTTATGGAGTGTTCGCCTTTCGGAGGATGCCTTTTGGTTTGTGCAACGCCCCGGCTATATTTCAAAGGTGCATGATGTCATTTTTTGATGGTCTTATTGAAAACATAATGGAAGTGTTTATGGATAACTTCGGTGTTTGGCTCAAGTTTTGATACATGCTTAGATAATCACAAAGATGTGAAGAGAAGTCTTTAGTACTCAATTGGGAAAAATGCCACTTCATGTTCAAGGATGGAATTGTGCTTGGTCATAAGGTCTCTTGTGATGGATTGGAAGTTGATAGAGCCAAGATCATTGCAATTGAGAAGCTTCCTCCACCAACCAATGTGAAATCTATTCGAAGTTTTCTTGGTCATGCCGGGTTTTATCGAAGATTCATAAGGGATTTCTCGAAGATCACAAAGCCTTTATGTTCTCTTTTGGAAAAGGATGTTAAGTTTGAGTTTGATGACAAGTGTTTGAAAGCATTTGAGACTCTAAAAAAGGCTTTAATATCAACTCCCGTCTTGATTACCCCATGTTGGAGTGACCCTTTCATTTTGATGTGTGATGCTAGTGATTGGGCGTTGGGAGTTGTGTTGGACCAAATCCGAGACAAGATATTTTGAGTTATTCATTATGCTAGTAAGACTTTAGATCCGGCTCAAAGGAATTACACAACAACAGAACGAGAATTCTTGGCTATTGTCTTTGCATTTGACAAGTTTCGGGCTTATCTTGTTGGAAACAAAACCATTGTGTATTCGGATCACACGGTCATCCATCAACTTATGGCCAAGAAAGATGCTAAACCTCGCCTTATTCGGTGGATTCTTCTTCTACAAGAGTTTGATGTGGAGATTCGAGATCGAAAAGGTTGTGAGAATGTCATAGCGGATCATCTATCTCGTCTTGAAGATCCAATTGAAGGTGAAGATGGCAATTTGGAAATTGGTGAGTGTTTTCCTGATGAAAAACTCCTTTTCTTAACAATCTTTGCTTTGAAAGTTCACAAATGTTGGTTTGCCGATTATGCAAACTACTTGGTTCTTCATGAGTTACTTCCAACTCTCACTACGGATTATGCTAAGAAGAAGTTTCTCCGTGAAGTGAATTTCTATTATTGGAGTGATCCTTATTTGTGGAGAAGATGTGCCGATGGTGTGATTCGGAGATGCATTATGGAGGTTGATTGGCAAAAGATCATCAAGGAATGTCACAATGGACCAAGTGGTGGACATTTTGGAGCCAATCGAACAGCGATGAAGATTTTTCAAAGTGGTTTTATTGGCCTTCGATATTTAGGGATTGTCAAGCATACGTCAAGACGTGTGATCGTTGCCAAAGGATAGGAAATAGCTCTAAGAGAGATGAGATGCCCCAAAATGTCATGATTGAGGTGGAGTTGTTTGACGTGTGGGGAATCAACTTTATAGGCCCTTTTCCAACTTCGTGTGGATTCTCCTATATTCTTCTTGCCATCGAATACGTGTCTAGATGGGTCGAGGCCATTCCAACCTCGACAAATGATGCAAAAGTTGTTATCAAGTTTCTCAAAAAGAACATTTTGACTCGGTTTGGAATTCCGAGGGCATTGCTTAGTGATGAGGGGTCCCATTTCAACAACAAATGGTTGGGAAGTGTGCTTGCCAAGTATGGAGTGAAGCACAAAGTCACTTCACCGTATCACCCTCAAGCTAATGGTCAAGCCGAGCTCGCAAATCGAGAGATCAAGCAAATCTTGGAGAAGACGGTCACCACTTGAAAATATTGGGCAAACAAGCTTGATGATGCATTGTGGACTTATAGGACTGCGTACAAGACTCCCATTGGTATGTCGCCTTTTCAACTCATATTTGGGAAGTCTTGTCATTTACCTTTGGAAATCGAGCATCAAGCTTATTGGGCTACTCGAGCCATCAATTTTGATTTCAAAGGAGCCGGATATAGTCGCATTGATCATCTTGTTGAGTTGGAGGAATGGAGAAATGAGGCCTATGAGAATTCTTGAATCTATAAGGAAAGGGCTAAGAGATTCCACGATATGGGCATCCGGAGAAAGGAACTTGGTCCGGGAGATGAGGTGTTGCTCTTTAATTCTAAACTTCGTCTTTTTCCGGGAAAACTTAAGTCTCGATGGACCGGGCCCTACGTCATCTACAAAGCTAACAAAAATGGCACATTCGAGCTCTTAAAGGAAGATGGTTCCAAGTTCCTTGTCAATGGCCATCGTCTCAAACCTTACTTCAAGTTGGAGAGGACTTGTGAGGAGTCGGTTGTCTACCTCAACGATCCTTGAAGAAAATGAGGGTAACGTCGAGCTAATGACATTAAACGAAGCACTCGTTGAGAGGCACCTCAACACGTATCCTTTTATTTTTCATTTTAGTTTAGTTTGAATTTTTATTTTCGATGTTTGTTTCACTTTTCGTTTAATTTCAAAAAACCCATAAAAATAGAAAAAATTAAAAAAATTAAAAATTAAAAAATTAAAACATGTTTAGGGGGTCTCGATAGAGGGTCGGGAGTCGGCCCCTCCCATTGAAAGGGCCGAAAAAAATGGCCCGAAATCGAGCCGAAAGGTGCAGCAGCTGGCGGCGACCCAGCCGGTCGCCGGTCCAGCCCGCCACACTGGACAGAGCATCCGACGGTCCAGCCGGCTGCCCAGCCGGCAGTCCACTGCACCGCCGGTCCCCCTTCACTCCTTCCCGCTATTTCTATTTTATGTGTTAATGCATTTTATTTTTCATTTTATCCCACTTTCAAATTCAAACTTGAAGAACATATACCATTTTCTCTCCAAATCTCAAATTTTCTTCTTCCAATTACTCCCAAATCATTTTGAATCAAGTTTAATCCTTCCATAGGTCCATTACCCATCCTAGAACCCACATTTTAAGCCAAGAAAATCATATTTTTCTCCACCTTTTCATAAAAAACAAAAATTTCTTTTTCTTTTGAAAGAGGTGAATCTTCTCAATTTTCTTCAAGACAATGAGGTAATGAGTTCTATACCCTTGATTTTATGTGTTTCTACTTGCTTTATATGAATTGGTATGTATGTTTTGCTTATCAAATTCATGAAAATGAGTAAAAATTCTTGCTAGGGTTCTTTCTTGAATTTTAGAAATTCTTGAATGAAGAATGTGATTTTGGGCATGAATTGGATAGCATTAACTCTTCCTTTTAGGATTTATGCTATATCTAGTCTTGAAATGGGCATTCTTTTATGAACCATGCCTCTTATGTACTTGAGCACACTTGGAATGAATTTGAAATATTTTAGATTTCTTGATGAATATTTGAATAATTATGCTTGATTTTGGATAGAAAATTTATTTCTTGAATGTTTCATTGCTTGAAGAGGTCATGGGTTCATAAATTCTTGGGTGTGAAAGAGGAGAATTCATTGCATTAGTTTCTTGAGTTGAATTTCCATATGAACTTAAGTTCATTTTCACTTGAATATGCATGAATGCTTGGGAATAATTTTTCTTGGACTTAAGGGAGTTATGTTGATGAAGTGCTTGATGTGGGCTTGAAATTCATTTCTTGAATGCATGAATGCAAGAATGGGGGGGTTAATGGTTAGAAGAAATGTGATTGTTTAATGGTAATCTATTGATGATTTTCTTGAATCTTACATGGCATTTCTTTCACATTGTGTAGGGATAAAGGAGCTAAAGGCAAAGGGACTTCTAAGGCTTTAATCACTTATTCCAACAAGAGGCGCAAAGATGGTGCCTCTTTATCTCAACCATCGGACACCACCTCAAGAACAATGAATCTAAAGGTCCCGGAGACTTATGAGATAAACTTGAGCAACAACGAAGAGAGGGCGGCCTTTGCTTCCCTTGTCACTAAAGGGATTGAAGTGACACAATTTCCATCTAAAGAGGTGTTAGTGTCACTTGGCCTTTATGATAATGTGAAGGCTCTTTTTGATAATATTGGTTGGGGGAGCCTTCTAGATGATACCATTCAAGACCGGAGAACATACTCTAAGGTGGTCCTCGAAATGTTGAGTACGTTGGACACCACACACATGCATATCAATCGGTCCATCAAGTTTCAACTATTTGGAGGCAAGCAAGTGATGTCTTTATGTAGATATTGATAATGACTTCGATGTGCCCCATGGAGGTGATTGTGTTGATAGAACATTTGATGTGAAGAGCATATGGAGAAAGCTTGCTCCGAATTCGGAAGAGGGATTTCGGGCCGGTTATTCAAAATCCAATGAAGTGAGGAATCCGGTGCTTCAAATGGTGTTGAAGATATTAGGGCACACCATCATTGCAAGGAGTGAAAACACATCGGTGAGGAATGATGATCTCTTTATTCTACATGCCATGCTCACCGGAAGGAGTATAAGTTTTTGCGACCTCTTTTTTCCTCAATTGAAGAAGCAAGCCCAAAGTGACGGAGGGAAGATCAACATTGGAGGTATGCTTACTCCAATTGCAAGGAAGATAAGATCCAATCTTGGTGGATATCCTCCCATGAGTGGTGATTTCCTCCTTGACACCGTTAAGCTCCGATGCTTACGTTTCCTCAAATCAAGTTCCCCGCCTTACTACTTCCTAATTACCAAGAAGGAATTATATCCTTTGCCTAATGTGATGAACATCTTGGTTACAAACTTTGAGGAAAGGATGAATTGGTACTTGGATACCCCCAAGCACATGATGATCATGAAAGATAAGATTTGCAATCAAGGTGAAAGGGATGAATATTCACTTGGAGGGAGAGTTGGTGAAAGAAACCGGGTGGATGAAGATGACGACATGGAAGAGAGTGATGAGCCTTTGAGAGATGAGCAAGGTTCAAGTGAACCACTTTATGATGAGAGATTTGAAGCTCTTGAGAGCCGAATGACTAACATGGAAAGTGGTTTCAAGAATTTGGATGCCCAAGTCACGGTTATGAGACATAAGATGACATCAATCCGAATCACTCAATTGGAAGAAGCAAGAAGAAGCGAGAGAATGGAAGCACTCCTTGAGAGCTTTAGGGAATATCAAATTGGCCAAGGCGCCACTTGGCCAAGACCGCCCCCGAAGTAGCTCGGAATGTTTGTAAGTGTAATTTAAATCCATTATTTATCTTTCCCTCCAAACTCATTTTAGAATTTATTTTCTAAAATAAGTTTGGGGGAGGGGGGTATGATAATGAATTTAAATTACTTACATTTCATGCTTTTAAATTCTCTTTAACTATGCTTATCTTTTACTTCTTTGCTTCTTTGTATGTTTATTGTCTCTTTTGATGCCTATAATGTGACTTGGTGATATTTATGTGCCTTGCTTGTCATTCAATGGGTTGATGATTTGGATATGTTGGTTTTGATTGAGTGAATGGAGTTGTTGGATTTTTGGTGAGAAGTTTGGTTTGGAGGTGGTTCTTGGAGAATGGATTTGTTGTGAAAGATTTTGGTCATTGTTGGTTTGTCTTATTGCTTTGTGGTGTGAATTTGTTGAAAGTTTGTTGTTTTGCTCTGTTGCATTTGGGGATGAATAGGGGTTGAATGAATAGTTTGTTGATTCATGAGGTTTGTGTGTCGAATCTTTGGTTTTGAGTGCGAAATTTTTAGAAAGGGAAAAGTCTTAAGTTTGAGAATGAATGTATGCTTGCATGCTTGAGTGTGAAATAACGTGTTTAATTTCTCAAATGCTTTTGGGTGAGATGCCAATGATTGATGCTAAATGGTGACATTCTTTAAATTTTTCAAGTTTGAGTCAAGTATGATTAAGGTTATTTCACTTGAATAGCTTGGGAGGATTGATCTTAGACACTTAGACTCTAGGCAAAAAGCTTGAGAGGATTTTTGAGCCTTAAACTATGCATTCTACATAGTAATTTCCTTTCTTGAGAGTTTGATCTTGCATTGCATTATCTTTACTAGAACTTGCCTTGATACTCTTGATTAGAAGTACTACTTGTGTGTATAATTAGGAGATGATCTTAGGCCATCATTTCATAGCCCATTTTTCCCAAACACTAATCTATCTTTCATTACCAATGTCGTCCCATTTTGAGCCTTAATTAGAGCCTTTTCTTCATGAACCGGATGATAGGGGGTGAAGGATGGTTAAGAGAACCTTGGTGATTATTGAAAATTCATGGTGAATGGTAGGTATTGATGAAGGGTCTTGAAATGTGCTTTGAGTTAAGAGAACACTCCTATGAGCTCAATGTTAGAAAAGAAAAGAATAAGAACAAAGTTCTTATTGAAAAAAGAAAAAGAAAAAAAGAGAGAGAGTAAGAACAAAGTTCTTACAAGAAAAGAAAAGAAAAGGAAAGAATAAGAGCATAAAGGAGTGTGTCTTTATACTTTGTAGAAGCTTGGGGTTTCATTTGATAAAAAGGGGTTGGATAAGGTGGAAGATGAAGGAATTCATACTTAGAGAAGTGAAGAATAGAGGTGAAGGAGCTTAGATGAAAATTTAAGCCACTTAGCCTAAAATTCCCTACCTTAACCAATGTCCCTACATTACAAGCTTTAGAAAGACCTTTTTGATCCTAATTTGTGCATGCATTGTAGTATTGGAAACTTGAGTTGATGGGCAAGCTTATGGTTAAAGTGGTGTATTGCATGATTGCGATGAGTGCTTACCCTTGTTTCTATATCGAGTGATCGAGTGATACACACTCTTCTTGTGAGGTTTAGGGTTGAATGTGCTTGAGTGATTAAATTCTAAGCTTGGAGAGTGAGTGATCTTATGAATGTTTGGCTTGACTTGAGAATTTCTTAGAATTAAAAATGGTTTTTGAGGTGATATGAGGCATCGAGGAACTCAAAATGCACATCCTATATGTGTTAAGTGTTTTGATTGTCCGTTTCATTGTTCGGGACGAACAATGGCTTAAGTTTGGGGGAGTGATTAACACGTATTTTATGTGCATGTCGAGCTTATTTTGCATGTGTTTGAGTCTCGATTTATGTACTTAAATGCTAAAAATGCTAGGGTTTCTAAACTTATAGCATACTTTGTATCTTTCTCGTTTTCTTTCAGTTTTCGATCTATTTTTGTAAGAATTGGAGAGCATTCATGTGGTTAAGGATCGAAGGCCGGGAACAAGGAAGAATTGAGCTTAATTAGAGTGAAACTTGTGTTTAAAATGTGGAATTTCAAAGTTATAAAGTTAGGGTTTCATTTGTTTGATTTCATTTATATTTTCCTCATTCTCTCGAGTTTCTTTATGCTTTTTGCAGGAATAATGGAGAACTTACTTGGCCAAACTAATCATTCCATAATGAAGAGGAGCTCGTTAGAAAGCCGTAGCAAAAAGTGGATCGAGAATCGGAGTTCGTACGAGAGAGAACGAGCGAAAACGGAGAAAGCGCGCAAGAGACGAAGAGTTGACCGGTCAAGGAAGAGGACGACCGGCGGCCCAGCTGGCAGTCCAGCCGGCCGCCGGTCCCCCTCCTCTGGACCGCCATCAGCCACAGACACTTCGGCGGCCTGGCCGGCGGTCCAGCCGGTCGCCGGTCAGCCGCCCTTCTCCACTTAAGGGGCGAGTTCGGCTTGCCTAAACTCGCCCGAACTCGCCCCGTTTCGACCTGATACGACCCAAACTCGCTTTTCTATGTATTTAACCCCTAAATTCACCCCATTTGTATATCTTTTTCATATTTTAATATTCTTAGAACCCTAAATACATTTTCCCTCTTTCTACTTTAGTAATTTGAAGATTGTTGGAGCTATATTTTGTGGATTTGAAATTCAAGACCATCTTCTTCTTCCTTATTGAATTATCTATCTTTTAAGCATGATTTCATTTACTTTTTATGGTTCACTTCTTTTAATTATGTCTAGCTAAGCTTCTTTTGGTTTCAAATATATGAAGACATGATCTAGATTAATAGGTTTTTGGGTATTATAGTTGGATTTGCCTTCTAATTCATATATCTTGTGGTTTGGGACTTGATTTTATTGTATGATTGATTGGCCATCATTGAGTGCATACAAGGTGTTTGGTTAAACGCTTAGTAGGATTTAGTTCATAACACTTGGCATCAAATCACAACATATTAGTAATTCTTGCTAATATGAGATTCTAGATAATTAATTGAGCTATTTGGAGTTGATTTATGCATCTTGAGACCTAGCGGAGATAGATGTCATAGGTTAATCCACTTACATTGATTACTTTGAGAAAAGAGTTGATGTATATCCTATAAAGAACTCCCATATGAATTAGATTAAATCGGTTCATCCTTGCAAATCTCAAAACCTATGCCTCTAGTGAATGTCGGATTATATTTGGAACCATATTTTCTCTTATTGATTGTTATCGTTTGTTACTTGTTTGCTAGTTGATTTTGTCATTTTAATTTGTCATTAATTTTTGGGAAAGTACAAAAATATGATATCTTGTAGCTTGGATAGTAGTTAAATAGCTAGATTACTAGTTGAAACTCTTACGCCATTGCATTCCCTGTGGATTCGACTGGATTATACAGATCGATTATCATTGCATCCTCTCACCCTCAAAAGTGAGAGCGATCAGTAGATTAGGATTAGGTGATGGGTTTAGACTCTAACTGTGAATTTACCTTCTAATTTCATGTTCATTTCTCTTGGGGCTATGTTTTATTATGTAATTATGCTTGATCACCATAGTTGCATATCAAGTGTTTGATCTAATGCTTAGGAGGCTTAGATTAGATGCTAGGAAACAAGAGATTTGCATGCTAGAGATAGTAGGGTTAAAGAACTCAATGTGCTTGCTTGATATCTTAGTAGGAATTAGGCCTTTCATTAATCTACTTGATTTCATTGCAATGAGAGTTGAGTGAATCATAGTTAGGAGGTTTCCCACATGAAGTTAGATTAAACTGGTTAGTTCAAGTTAGAGTTCTAATCACCCATCACTTAAGACTAATTGAAGTATAATTGGAATCACGCTTGTCTATTATTGAGTTTATATTACTTGTTATCTTGTTAGTTCACTTGTTTTAATTTGAAGTTAACTAGTCACTTTCATTCCTTATTTTATAAAAAAAGCAAAAAACATGTTAGTTGGTAGCTTGAATAATGATTAAATAGCTAGGTTACAATTTGAAACTCTCACGCCATAACATTCATTGTGGATTCGACTCGAATATACTATTTGATTATCATTGCATCTCTACCCTAAAAAGTAGATTGATCAGCGACCTAACTCCCTTATCAACCGCTCATATGGTGGTGGCTGATTGTTCGGTTGCGGATTCACATTGTTTGACTGTGGATTCGTAGGATTGTTTGGCCGCGAATTTCAAGGATCGTTCAACTGCAGATCTTCAACGTGGCCATCTACGTTCTCATTTTGGTTCTCCATATCAGTTTCAATGGCTTGTTTCGCTTGCTTAAGTTCTTTCCTCAACCTTCGTGCAGTTCTCTCGATCTCTGAATCAAAGACTAAGTTTTCTGTAAGAGAAGAACGGGGCATAAACCAAGAAAATAAACAAAAAAATTAAAAAAGTCGAAAAAATCAGACGAAATACTACTTAAAAACCAATCCCCGGCAACGGCGCCAAAATTTGGAGCGTCGTTTTACACCAAAAAATAATTCCGACTTTTGGTCAGTATGCCCACACTTCCCAGACAGTGGTAAGCAAAATCGTCTCCCAAAGGACTGACGAGTTTTCCTCCAAATTTCCAACTACAAAATGGTGAATTTTTATTAGTCTAATAACAAAAATAAATAAGAAAATTAAAACGAATAAAGAACTTAAGAGACAGCTTGAGATTTGGTTCTATCAAATAAAAAATGATTCCAGCAGCAAACAATTCCACTCTAGCTCAATTATTTTGATCATTGATGTAAAAATGACTCTAATTACATGCAAACAAATCGGTTATGATTACCGAAGACGCTTCTGACGTAATCTTATGTCTCCTTAAATTCTCGATAATTAGGAAGACACTTCACAAATTATTTCCCTAATCGACTGACAACTGTAAGAGATGCTCTATAGATTTAATAAGTGACGGCATTAATATCAAGAGAAACCCAATTCAAAACCGATAAAGTATGACGCATAATTATCGAATTAAGACTATTATTCCCTTAAATTTAAATAAGTCAATTTACCACTAATTAAATCTAACCACGATTACATATGGCCGACTTAATTGGCTATAAATTAACTCTATTCAACTAAGCATTGCACACTACCTAGAAGAATAAAGCAATTAATAAGAATAAACACGGAGAATAATAGATCCTTGCATAAAATTAAAGTATGAAAACAATTAGATCTCACAGAATAATCGAAGCTAGAGCTTCCTTGCCTTTACCGGAATAAGAAAATTAGCTAGAACTCATAATTGAATAGCAACAATCAATAAAGAATAGATGATGAAAAACAGCGTGAATAAGAATGAAAAATAAAAACTTTAATTGCTTCTCCAAAGTCTGCCGCAGCTGTTCCTTGCGTGAGGTCTCAAGATAGGTTTTTTTTTTTTATCAAGAATATAAGAGTTGCCTCTATATACTCCTAAGATGGAAATAAATTAAGAATCCTAATTCACTTAGGAAAGTGAATAAAAATCCTTATCTAATATTGTTTAAAAGTCTATTAAATAAATAAAATTCTAACAGTCTATTAATCCCGTTAGGAATTAATTAGAAGCCTTCCAAAATTTTAAAATCCCAAAATTGATTCTTTTTCTCATCACCAACAGGACTCCAGAGGCGGTATGGGCACGCCGCTTGAATTTCCAGCATACTATACTCTTCTTCACTTTAGTTCCAACTTCGAAATTATTCTCCAAAACACATCCAAAACCACCAAAATTCATCATTCTCCTACAAAAACATATTATATCACAATTAGTCCAAATAAGCGCATTATCATACAAAATAACACTAAATTCCACCAAAATATCTAAGAATTAAATAGATAAATTCATGGGGTTATATACTGCAAAACATACTTTTATGCGTGTATATTAACTATATCTTCCTGTTTTATGGAAATAAATATTGTCATATGTTTTGCATATAAATTCGTGTTATGATTAATTCATATACTATATATTATAGGTAATATGGTGTGGGTAGTCACATGGAAGATCATATTATCACATTCTTATATAGTTAAATAGTGTTTGCAACCTAAGTAATCTTGGACAAATTACTTGTTAAGGTTGTAGTATAATGCTTGACATTAGCTGGTCTTGGCTATTAGCTTATACTGATGCATCCAGTTGCATCAAACAGGATCGCGGTGAGATAAATCCTTTTATACTGACTTAATAAAGGATTTGACATCTCGGACGATTATTTTTTCTTAATTCTAGTTTTGATAATATTCAATTATATAATTATAATTATTGTTACTTTGATTTATCAATGAGTGAGAGTTATCACAACTCAATTAATCTCGATATTTTGGGTAATAATATTATAATTATGATAATTAATATTATAGCTAGAAATCGTGTCTTGGTGATCCGAGTTGATGATGTCCCCTTGAGGCGCTCTAAGGATTATTATATCAAATCTTGCAAGTGGAATTTATTCCGGTATAATAATGAGGTCGAGTGGGTACTACTCTCGGTTTAGAAATTAATTAATTAAAGCTGTCAGTAGCTTAAATTCATTAATGGACATGCGATATCTTAAACACGAGAAATAATATAATTCAAAAAGGAGCCCGGTATGTAATAATTTGGAAAATAGACGGCAGTGCAATATTATTACTTTAGTGGAATGACTATAATATTAATATAATTAAATAAAGTACTCGGACCTAGAGAATACTTGGACTATTTAATTATATTGGGAAGACCAGTCCAAATCCTCTTTAAGATCCCTGGAATAGCCCAACAGAAGCAAGGCTTGGCCCAGTAACCTAACTCTAGCCCACTATTCTCTCTTCACTTATTATTATAAATAATAAGTGGCTCAGAGAGAGATATACGTAATACACGTAATTCACAGATTGGTTTTGTGAGAGTGGGGGCGACAGTTACTGAGAGGCAGAGAAGAAGGAATTATGCCCACCCGGAATTCTTCTTGTTGCTCGGGAATACTTTAGAATATCTCGAGGTTTACTTCAAGAGCAAGATCTCGTGTGCAGAGATCTAGTGCGTGAAAGATCTTTACCTCTACTCAAATCACCGCTGAATCTACGCAAATAGGTATAATTCTCAGATTTGTTTCCACTTTAAGATCTGCGATGAATTGTGTTAATATAATCTGTATTTAATTAAATCAATATCCGATGCGGTCCCGGTTCTAACAAAAATAAGAAGAATCATTTCAAATTTAATAATAGTAAGATGCATTCTAACCTTTGCAGCACGAGTTTTCCAATAGTTCACCCATAAAGGCCATTGATCTGGTCCTACTCGTTTCTGACAATTAGATAGTACATAACTCTTGTCATCCTTATGTGGAGTGTAATATTTTGCTTCCGGTCTACTTTTTCCAATCCTTCCACAAATTTCCAAGCTTCCTCAAACAATTCTTTTCGCAATTATCTATTAAGCTTGTATTCTTCTAAACAAGAATGGGACACACTTGGGTCAGCTAGAGGCACCGTGCAGACGGCTAAAATACTGACACTTTTATTCGTGTAGATTAGCACTTTTCTATATAAAGATTGTCACTTTTAAAAATTGGCATTTTATTCGTAAAATAATTATGTTAAAAATTGGCACTTTTATTCGTATAGATTAGCACTTTCTGTATAAAGATTGACACTTTGACCCGGCCACACTATGTGGCCGACCTCACCCAAGTTTTTGTCAATAAGAATATGAACTGAATAATATCAGAAAAATATAAAATTAGAAAAAATAGGAAAAAATAAAAAAGATATTTAAAATAGGAACTAAAATCTATATATATATATAATCGCAAAATAAAGGTTGATCAACCACGAATTTTCTTGATTATTTTGCTAAATTCTCATAATTTTTCCTACTTAATTAATATTTTAATCTAATTAATATGTATCTTTAATTTGGTATATACCTTTAATTATTTCATAATAATATATATCTTAAATTAATTCATAAATTACTCAATATCTCCAATATATTTTGTATACATCTCCAATGAACACACGCTTCTATATATCTTACGCTATTATTTTCTAATTGATAAGAAATTAATCAAGGTTAGCTTATCAGTAATTTTGATTTCAAAATTCAATTGTTTGGAGAGTTATGGTTGACATCATGATTCCATGTTTTGTTTTCCTTTACTGGTGTGTTTTTCAAAGTTTTATGCGTAAAAAATTCATTTTTTGTAAATCTTAGTTACCATTGCTTCTCGAATTTATTTTATTCATGAATGGGGTTTAATTTTTTTTTGGCAAACAATATTTTAGCTAATTAAATCAACAATGTGCAAGATTTTAAATTAATAATTTTAGCTAATTAAATTCTATAATATTTTAACTAAATCTAAATAAGAAATTTTACAATTAAAATTGTATTGATTTATTTATTTTATAGGTTTTAGTTTTCTTTTTAGGGTTGAGTTTTTTTTGTAGGTTTAGTTTTTTTGTAGGGTTTAGTTTTTTTTTTGGGTAGGGTTTAGTATTTTTTGTAGGGTTTAGTTTTTTCAATTATACTATTATATAAATAATATAATTGTGCGAAGTACAATATATATTGGAACAAGTATTAAATATTGTTGATCCAAACAATGGCCAACTTAAAATTTAAAATTAGTTATAATTACAAGAGAAATGTTACACCTTCACTGGATTATCTAAATAACAAATGGCTTGAAATCAAATTATAATAAAATTACATAAGAAATGGAATCTCGCATTGACCTATCTTTATATTATAGTGAACGCGCGGTTTAACAATCAAATTGACTAAAATTTTATAAAATACTATCCCTGATTAACTTATTTTTTTATTATAAATTGTTATCACACATTGAATTTTTTATAGAACTTTATCAATGGATAGCTCATATTAAAGAAGACATCACACATTTATAATTATTCATCTCTATTTTTACAAACTGATCTCAATCATACGTGGCATTATCATGAATTTTTAGAAATATATATTTTCCTAAATTTTCATGATTTTGGCTTTATAATTCTTTAAATCTATTTAATATCAACTATCTCACGTCGATTATTTATTAGATACCATCAATAGACTACTCATATAAAAGAAGACAACACATATTAAATTTAACAAGATCATTTTGAATATTATTGTGTCGTTATTTATTTGACCCATTTGGAAAAAGAAAAAAAAAACTAATCGTTCATCAATCATAATTCATCTATTGAATCATATAGTCTAAATTAAAAATTAAAAAAAATGAATAAAAAATATCAATACATTAATGTACAATAATATAAATAAACGATTGAGTAAATGCAAAGTATTTCAATTTATTAAAATAAGTATAATTACCCGAAAGATCTTTTATTAAATACATAATGGCAGTGAACAACAAATGACTTCACATTCAAAACGAATATTATTACTCAAGAAATGACAATCATTCTTAACTTAATGAACTTTCTCTGTCTCCTACAACATACACTGGAACAACGGGCAAATGGACAATCAAAATGAATACAACTACCCGAAAAATCTCTTTGACTTATTTTAATTCACATCGAATAATGGGCAGTTAACATTCAAATTGAACTATAAATAAAACTACTAAAAAAAAATAACATATTTTCCTAACATAATGTTTTGTTAATGTGAAAAAACGGATGACTTGTGAAATATTATCTCTTTTGACTTATTTTTGTATTTCAATTATTAACTGGCAGCTTGACATTTAAATCGAGTAAATTTTCAGGAAATTTTAACCTTTCCCGGCCTTTTTTTTTTTTTTTTTTTGTATTACAACTACCTTAGCAACAAATTGTGATGTGATTTTAATCCTAACAATTATATCTCTCATTCATTTTTTTTTTTCCAATATGATTTTAATCCTAACAATTATTTCAATGAATTGTTACACTATTATCATTTTAAATGAATAACACTCCGCCATCCCACATGAGAAGTCTCATACATTGAATATATGTAAACTATAAAATAATGAAATGAGACTATTGAAATGGGACGTAGGGAGTGCAAAAGAAGCTCAACTCCTCCACAAATCCTACATAGCATTGACTTATTTTGTCAAATGGAGTATGATCTAATACTGATTTTTTTTCCCCTAATATATTGCTACAATACTATTATTTTTAAATAATTAAATATATTAAATTTTAATTAAAAATTATGATATAAAGTGATTATTATCAAACCATATCCATCATTGAACTATTATATATACCACGCGCGCATTAACAAAAAAACAATCGAATGAGTACGACTATCAAGAAATACTACCCTCATTAACTTATTTTTTCTATTATTTGTGAATAATAAAATATTCAAAGCTATTGAAACTAAACGAGAAGTATGTATTTTATTGACTTATTTTTTTTAATAAAAATAGTCGAAATTCTACATTTTGTAATAATAATAATATCATTTTTAAAAATTATATATAGTTATAAAAATGTGACATAAAATGATCTCGTCGAATTTCGATGGGCGCTAACACACTGATAAATCTACTACATCTTTCTAACTTATTTTTTATAATAAAATTCAATGCTAACACATTTTATATATTTAAAATTCAATGCTAACACATTTTATATGAATTGCAGCAAAACTTTCATTTTGAAATGGATAATAACATTATTTTTTATTTTTTACTTAAAAATTGAAAATTTTAGTATTTTCCGTCGAATTTCAACAGGCACTACACTAGTTAATATTAAAAGAAACCTAATACCTTCACTTCATTCCAAACAAGGTCATTTTCCTTGCTAATTAGTTTTTATAAAATTATACTCCCTCTGTCCCACTTAAATAGTCCACCTTTCCTTATTGATTTGTCCCATATAATAGTCCACTTTCCTAAAATGGTAAAAGTTTATCTCACAACTAATACTATTTTAAAATTCCTTATCTCTATTTGTATTGATCTCTGTGTCAAAAGCAATATGGACTATTTAGGTGGGACGGAGGGAGTAATTGTATGATGATATTATATCTTATAAGAAAAAAAATTAAATATAAAAAATGAGGGTAAAAGATCATCAAACTTTCGTTTAAGAATTCATAAAGCAAGTTTATGAAACTAATAATTTTTTATTTCCTTTTAAAGTTTAAATGTGTGTATTTTTTCTTACAAAGACTTGTATCAGGCCGGCCGCACAGTTGCGGCTAAGTTTTGAAAGCAAAATAAATTAATAGGCCCAATTAATCCACTTGACCTACAACCCAAAAAGAAGCCCTCATAAAACCATTTAATGGATCTCAATGTAAGTTCGGACCGATTCAAGTGTTTCTCATTTTTTTATAGATTATTAATTTAATTTTTTTTCCGCCTGGGATGAACCCATCGGGTTCCCCAAAACCATGGCAAAAAAATACTCAAAAAAATAAAATAAAATTGACGTATCTTGTTTGTCCCAGAAAGAGTTTGGTGTATGGGGGGAGGGGAGGAATACACCAATTTCTAACAGTTTTCGATTATGACTAAACTGGCTTGTGTAAACTGACTTAGCGAACTAAGTCAGAGAGTTTGATCAGAGTGAGAGTTCAGCTTATCCAACTCAGACTGAGAACAACTGAGTTTGTTAAACTGAATTGGAGTGCGAAAGTTGGTGGTTTGTGTTGGAAAAACTCTTAGAAAATTCTTTTGGCTTTAAACTAACAGTTCTATATATGCATGCAACCGTTTGGTGTGTTTATTAGTTCGACAGTTTATAATAAGCAGATAATAAAGATAATCTGAGAGAGAGATAGAGACACGAGAGTTTATCGTGGTTCGGAGATAACCCTCCTACGTCCACGTCATATCTTGCGATATGAAATCTCTTGCTTTAGATTTTCCTTCTCTTTTCTTTATACTGGTCAAGAACCAGCCCTAGTCTCTGTCTCTTCTTAGACAAAAACTAAGCACGAATTAGAGTCGTGACTATTACAATCTTCCTTACAACTTGTTACAAACTATAACTGCTGAAACTATCCAACTCAAAGTCTATCAAAACTTCGAAGAAAGAAATTACTACTGATAATCTCTACACAAGAATAAAAATCAATGGAACAGTAGAGACTCTCTAGAAATTACTTGAGCAACAGTAAACGCTCAAGTAATTAAGACCAGAACTTTTAAATCTCAATTAAACTACAACAGTTGGGAAAAATATCTTGATTTCGAGTGTTGATTTGAGGACTTGAATGTTTGAGAATTCGGCAGAGATTTGGCTTGAGAGCTTAATTTTCCCGTAGGAATTCTGGTTGTGGGAAGGAGTATTTATAGGCGAAAAGTCAAATTCTATCAGTTGGATGTGTCGGATCCGTACACTGACACATGTATTTTCTTCCCCTTGAGGCAGTCCAGCTTGCTTCTGAAGATGCAGGAGCCAGATCAATCAACCCATTTAGACAAGTTGATGCTACTTCTTCAATCTGGAGCCTTTAGCGAACTTTCTTCAATCAGCGAGTCTTGAACTCTTCAAGGCAAGTGTTGAACTCCTACAAACTGGTTAACTAAGATTATGCCATAGTGAGATCATCAAACTGGACTATACATGACAGTTTGATCTAACAACATAACTCTAGAAAAGTTTTAACTTCTAAGTGTTGTTTCGATAAACATCGTCAAAACTCATAAACTGAGTAGGGTTCCCAACATATCCAATTTCTTTCCTGTTTTTCTTGATTAACTTGTGTTGGGAACCCTCTGCAGTTAGTTTTGATGATGTTATTCGAAATCTCACTTAGATTTATTTTACTCTTTTTAAGTAGAGTTTGATAGGAGTGATCTACTTTTGTATAGCACAGATCTACAAGTTCACTTAGTTTTAGACAGGTCGATCAAACTTGTAAATGATGAGAACGCTAGACGTACTCCCCAATAGGAGATCAATCTGACATCATGCTCCTCTATCACACTGTTTGTAAAAGACCAGCCGCTCTGACTTACTACTTAGAGAACGTGATGTTCGGTTCAACAGCTCGATACGTTCTATCCTGGTGCCACGTTGGCTGCCAATTAGGACGAATCCCAATGGCTAGAAGTGAGTCAGCACCAATAGATCTCTGCTACTGGTCAGAACTCCAACTGCTAGTTTTTAAAAACTAGGCCTATAAATACTCCAGCCATCCAGAGTTATTCTTTACGGGAATCTCAAGCTTTCACTGCCATTTCAACACTCAAAATACCAAGAGAATTCTCAAGTGTTGATATCAAGGAGATTTCTACCTCTGGAATTAATCTGAGTTCTTGAAGCGTTTACTGCTGCTTAAGAACTCAACAGAACCTCACACCTTCAAGTTCAGTTGCTGTACGTTGAAGAGGAAGAAGTTCTACCTGCTCCACCATTGCTGAGAACATCGAGCTCTGTAACCGGAAGAGCACATTAGCTGTTATAGTTAGCAAAAAGTTGTAAGGGTCACGACCCCAGAATTCGTGCTTGAATTTTGACAAGTTAGTCAAAATTTGGGACTGGTACTCAACCAGTAAAAATAAGAGAGAAGTGAATTCAAAGGTAAAGGGATTTTCAGTTTCGACGGAAACTGACGTGGACGTAGGAGGAGTTTCTCCGAACCACGATAAAATTGACTGTGTTGAGTACTTTCTCTTTCTCTATCCTACTCTCAAGTCAATATCTCTTTACTCGTACTAACAACCATTCATCAAGCATTCATTCATCGAGCTCTCAAATTGTTTTACACTAAAAAAGATTTTCTAAGAGCTTTTATCAAACCACGAACTTCCGCATAACAAATCGATCTTGATAAGTTCGATAGCTCGTTTGTCGAACTGAAGGGATCAAGCTGTACTCTGTATCAAGCTCTTCATATGAGCTGGTTCTTGTAAAAGGTTTTAAGTTCGAAAATCATAGGACATTGGTGTGTTCCTCCCTCCCCTTCCCATACACCAATTGACTCTTTTTGGGACCAACAACATGTTTATCTTCAAGTCACTCAAAACACGTCCATGATTATTCCACAAAAATGACGATTTTGAAAATGTTGAGCCTCAACCAAGAAGTTTAATGCTAATCTTTTTTCTTCTTTATTTTTGTTTAGTTTATGCAATGTTTTAAAACCCGGACCGAAGGTCGACCCAGAGACCACCGGGTCACGGTTCAATTGGTTATACTGGTCGAATCGGGTTTGAACCGTTCTTTAATAATAGTAATTATTAAAATAATTATAATCATATTAAATACATTATATACATAAATATAAGTAAATTGGTAGATTATAAAATAAAAAGTACATTAAATTTATAATATATTTTTTTATTTTAATATAAATTCAATATCATATCTTAAATTTATATTTTGCTAGAAGATCTTCTTAATTATACTTATTTTTTTATATTACACATTTACATTCCCAATAAATATATGCAAAATATTTTATATTGTTTGTATAACTATAAGAATTTGCATATAAATTAGGATATAATAGAAAAATAAGTTGAAAATTCATTAGGAAATCGAAAAGAGAGGTTAATATTGAGATAGTTGTGCTTTAATCATTTTAGCGTTCATATAAGTAAACTAAAATGTTATTTCATTACATAAAAGTTTGGTAGTTCACTTGGCAAAGCTCTTGGCTCCACTTTTGAAGTCCAGAGTTCGAACCTCAACAAGGCCAATGCTGTTTTATTTTGTTGAAAATCTGACCCAGCCGGTTCTTGAGAACCGCCTCTGGGTCGGCTGTTTGAACGGGTTTGGCCGGTTCAATCCGGGTTTAACAGTCCAATAGCAATTCTATGGAACTGCCGGTTCAATAGCACAAACCGGACCGGCACCGTTCCCGGTTCCCGGTTGAACCGGCCGGTCCGGGCGTGTTTTAAAACATTGAGTTTATGGCAATAGTTTCTTATTGTAAATGTTACTGCAATACTTATGCATCTTTACCACATATTCAGTAGAGTTATGAATTTCAAAACATTGGTATGAAAGGCCAGCAAGTGTTTGATGAAATAATCACACTAGAATCACGATAGGTCATCATATCAGGTGGAAAGAAAAATTGAATTAATAATTCAAAATTGAAGTCATAATCTACAATTTTCCCTATATTTTATGTCGATGAACTGAAAAGTCAAATATGGAGTCTCTGCTTTCTTCATGTTAATCGAATCATCTCCAGTCTCGGGCGCAGCGATTTGAATCCTCAGTGGAGTAGTCTCTCTTACTGTTATTTTCCCTCCGACGCTATGGCTTCCAAACCAGAACACCCCACCTCAGTACTTCTGATACCGTTCATGGCGCCGAGCCACATCATTCCGATGATAGACATAGCCAAACTGCTAGCCAACCGCCACCTCCACGTCACCATCATCGTCACCCACCTCGACGCCACACGATTCAGTCCAGTAATCAATCGAGCCGTCGATTCCGGCCTTTCAATCCGCCTCCTCCAAATCCGCTTCCCCTGCGAGGACGCCGGCCTCCCCTCCGGCTGCGAGAGTGCCGACCTCCTCCCCTCCTACGATCTGATGCCCAACTTCTTCGCCGCCACGGACATGCTGCAGAAGCCGCTCGAACAGATTTTGAATGACCTCGATCCGACTCCGGCCTGCATCATCTGCGACAAACATCTCCCTTGGACCGCCGATACTTGCGACGAATTCAAAATTCCGAGGATAATATTCGACGGAATGAGCTGCTTCACTCGATTAATCACCCACAATCTCAAGATCTCGAAGATCCACGAAGCTTTCCCCCCTAATACGCCCTTCGCGGTGCCCGGCTTGCCGGAGGAAATCAAGTTCACTCGTCAACAGCTGCCGGGATTATTCAACCCAGGATCGACGACCTTGGCCGGATTCCGCGAGCGCGTGATGGAAACCGAGTCACGCGCTCACGGAATGGTGGTCAACACCTTCGAGGAACTGGAGAATCGGTACGTGGACGAGCTCCGAAGGGTGGGAGACGGCAGAGTGTGGTGCGTCGGACCGCTATCCCTCTCCGGCAACGGCGATCTAGACAGAATCCAGAGGGGAAATCACGCCTCCGCCGATTACGACCGGTGCCTGAAATGGCTCGACGGCAGGGAGTCCGGATCCGTTGTCTACGCCTGCCTCGGAAGCCTCGGCCGCCTCTCGCCGGCGCAATTTGCGGAGCTGGCTCTAGGGCTGGAAGCGTCGCAGCATCCGTTCATTCTGGTGATGCAGGGAGGAAGGAGATCCGGGGAGATCCAGAGATGGATTTCCGAAGAAGGAATGGAGGAGAGATGTAGAGAGAGAGGGCTGCTCCTTCGAGGTTGGGCGCCTCAAGTGGCGATTCTGTCGCACGCCGCAGTGGGGGCGTTCCTGAGTCACTGCGGGTGGAACTCGACTCTGGAAGGGATAAGCGCGGGTTTGCCGATGGTGACGTGGCCGATATTTGCAGATCAGTTCTTGAACGAGAAGCTGGTTGTGCAGGTTCTGGGGACAGGGGTGGGAGTTGGAGCGAGAGGGGTAGTGTACTTGGGTGAGGAGGAGAAGGGTGAAGTTGAAGTGAAGAGGGATGGGGTTTCTGAGGCTGTGAGGAGAGTGATGGATGATGATGAGAGAAAGGAAAGGGCGAAGAAATTTGGAGAAATGGCGGGGAGGTCGGTGGAGGAAGGTGGATCTTCTTGGAACAATGTTACCATGCTGATTACTGAGATTGAACGATTGAAGAAAAATAGTGTTGCTATTTGATCATTTTATGAGATTGATTTTGTATTTTTCTTATGCTTACTTGATTCTTATGAGTTTTGTAGATCAATTTGTGGTTTTGATAAGAAGATATAAAAAACTGGTGTGGGAATGATTTTGAGATTGGAATGAAATATATGGAAATTGCATTTTAAGGTGCCTTGATTTGTTTATAACATTTAACTAATGTCATTGTTGTTCTGAAAAATAAAATGCTGTTAAGTGGATGGTGGATGCAGTAGATAAAAGGATAATTTATAATTTAATTGTTAAACTATTCATTTCTCGCATTTATATTTTAATATACAAAATAGTAATGAAATACTCAAATCATCAATATTTTTATAATTGTGTTTTAAACCTTAATTTTCAGCAATAAAAGAAAATGACAAGAAATTTATCCATCCATCTCTTAGTTTTCGAATTGCCCGCGAGTGTTTTTCATCGTCGAAAATTAAGGTTTATAACACAATAGTAAAAATATTGATAATTTTGACATTTAATTGTCATTTTGTATAAATTGGAACACAAATTTAAGAAATTGAATAGTACAAATAAATTGTAAATCATCCTAAATAAAATTCATGGGTCGTTAATGACTCTTTAATGGCTACCTTCTTAGAGCACCTCCAGCGCAACGGGGGCGAGGGGCTCGAGCCCGCCGCCGAGCCCCTCTTGCGAGCCCCTCGCGCGCTGGCGAGCCCCGTGGGACATGAGCCTGGTGCCCACATCTGAGCCTGGCACGGGCCTCCCTCCTGTGAGCTACTGACGTCATTTGACGTCAGCGAAGTAATTTTTATTTTATTTACAAAATGCATTTTCTGCCAAAAAAAAAAATTGAACGTTGGAGGCCAACAGCCACATCTCCAAATTTTCCTTATAAATTCATACCTCCACCTACACAATTCTCACACAAATCTATCTCAAACATCCCTTAATTTATACAATTTTAGTCCCATTTTTTTTTTCATTTTCAATATGTTGATCGCTCTACTTTTTAGTGTAGAGAAATGCAATGATATCGAATAGTATATTCGAGTCGAATCCACAGGGAATGCTATGGCGTAAAAGTTTCAACTAGTAACCTAGCTATTTAACTACTATCCAAGCTTGCAATGAACATGTTTTTGTGTTTTCTAATAGCTAATGATCAATTGAAATGACAATTAATTAACTAACAAATAAGTGGCAATAGATTAAAATTAATAATAGAAAGTATGGTTCCAAATATACTCCAACATTCAATAGAGGCATAGGTTTTGGGATTTACAAGAATTAACCAATTTAATCTAAATCAAATGGGAGTTCTCTATATGATATACATTAATTCTTTTCTCAAAGCAACAATGTAAGTAGATTAACTTATGACATCTATCTCCGCTAGGTCTCAAGATGCATAAATCAACTCCAAATAGCACATTTTATATCTAGAATCTCCTATTAGCAAGAATTACTAATATGTTGTGATTTGATGCTAAGTGCTATGAATTAAAGCCTCCTAAGCATTTAACCAAACACCTTGTATGCATTCAATGATGGCCAATCAATCATGTAATAATATTCAAGACCCAAACCACAAGACTCTTGAAATAGAAGGCAAATCCAACTACAATACCCAAAAACCTATTAATCTAGCTCATGTCTTCATATATTTGAAACCAAAAGAAACTTAGCTAGACATAATTAAAGAGAATAAACCATAAAAAGTAAATGAAATCATGCTTAAAAGATAGAGAATTCAATAAGGAAGAAGGAGACGGTCTTGAATTTCAAATCCACAAAGTAATGCTCCACAAATCTTCAAATTACCAAAGCAGAAAGAGGGAAAATCTATTTAGGTTTCTCATAATAATAAAGTATGAAAAGATACCCAAATGGGATGAATTTTAGGATTAAATACATAGAAAATCGAGTTTGGGTCGAGTTGGGGCGAATCGGGACAAACCGGGACGAGTTTGGGCGAGCCGAACTCGCCCCTTTAATGAAGAAATGCGCCTAACCGGCAGTCTGGGAGGTCGCCGGAGGTCTGGCAGACCGCCGGCTGATTAACACGTATTTTATGTGCATGTTGAGTGCGTTTTGCATGTGTTTGAGTCTCGATATATGTGCTTAAATGTTAGAAATGCTAGGGTTTCTTAACTCTTAGCATACTTTAGACTTTTCTCGTTTTTCTCGGTTTTCGATCTATTTTTGTGAGAATTTTAAAAGAGCATTCAAGTAGTTAAGGATCTAAGACCGGAAACGAGGGAGAATCGAGCTCAATTAGAGTGAAACTTGTGTTCTTACATGTGGAATTTCAAGTTGTATATTTAGGGTTTCACTAGTTGCTTTCATTTATGCTTTCCTCGTTCTCTCGAGTCTCTTTATGCTTTTTTTAGGAACAATGGAGAACTCCCTTGGCTGATTTGCTCATTCCATGTCGAAGAGGAGTTCGATACGAAGCCATAGCAAAAAGCAGATCGAGAATCGGAGTTCGGATGAAGGAGAACGAGGCGAAACCGTAGAACTGCGCACGGAGGAGGATCGCCGGCGGCCTGGACGGCGGCCTGGCCAGACCGCCGGCCAGGTGGCTGAGCTGCAGCATAAACGGCGGCCTGGACGGCGGCTTGCCAGACCGCCGTCGGCCCTTCCCCCTTCACTTATTGACCGAGTTAGCTCGTCTAACTCGGTCCAACTCGACCCAAACTGGATTTTCTATGTATTTAATCCTAGAATTCACCCCATTTGTGTATCTTTTTCATATTTTAATTCCCCAAGAACCCTAGAAACATTTCCCTCTTTCCTTTTTAGTATTTTGAAGATTGTTGAAGCTACATTGGTTAGATTTGCAATTGGAGACCATCTTCTTCTTCCTTATTGAATTCTTTTTCTTTTAAGCATGATTTCAATTACTTTTTATGGTTTATTTTCCTTAATCATGTCTAGCTAGTTCTCTTTGTGATTTCAATTATATGTAGATTAGGATTAAGTGATTGGGTTTAGACTTTAATTGTGAATTTACCTTCTAATTTCATGTTCATTTCTCTTGGGGCTATGTTTTATTATGTAATTGTGATTAATCACCATAGTTGCATACCAAGTGTTTGATCTAATGCTTAGGAGGCTTAGATTAGATGCTAGGATCAAGAGATTTGCATGCTAGAGTATAGTAGGGTTAAGGAACTCCATGAGCTATTGAGAGTTAATGAATTGCTTGATGTCTTAGTCGGAATTAGGCCTTTCATTAATCTACTTGTCTTCATTGCAATGAGAATTGAGTGAACCATAGTTAGGAGGTTTCCCACATGAAATTGGATTAAATTGGTTAATTCTAGTTAGAGTTCTAATCACCCATCACTTGAGCCTAATCGAAGTATAATTGGAATCACATTTATTTCCTATTGATTTTATATCCTTTGCTTATTTGTTGCTTGTTTAGTTAAGTTTTAAGTTGATAATTACTTTTTGGTGTCATTAGTTAATTAAAAACACAAAGACATGCTTGTCGGTAGTTTGAATAGTAGGTTTAGTAGCTAGGTTACTACTTGAGACTTGAGCGTCCTTGCATTCCTTGTGGTTCGACTCGATTACTCAATCGATTATTGTTGCTCTCTACCCTCACCCTAAAGTGAGGGCGGACCACCGGCCCAGACCGCCATCCTCTCTATCCTCCACGGCGACCTGGCAGGTTGGCCGGCGGCCTAATGGGTCGCCGGTCCTCCGTGCATTGACCGATCAACTGGTTTCTTCATCTTGTGTGACTTTGCCGTTTTCGCTTGTTCTCTCTCGTCCGAACTTCGATTCTCGATCCGCTTTTTGATATGGACTCCTAACAAACCCCTCTTCGACATGGAGTAATTTAATTATCCAAATAAGTTCACCATTATTTCTGCAAAAAGCATAAAAAGACTCGAGAGAATGAGGAAAACATAGATGCGATAAAACTAGTGAAACCCTAATTATAAAACTTAAAATTTCACATTTTTAAGAACAAGTTTCACTCTAATTAAGCTCGATTCTTCCTCGTTTCCGGCCTTTGATCCTTAGCCACATGAATGCTCTTTCCAATTCTTACAAAAATAGATCAAAAACCGCAAGGAAACGAGAAAAGTAAAAAGTATGGTACAAGTAAAGAAACCCTAGCATTTCTAACATTTAAGCACATAAATCGAGACTCAAACACATGCAAAATACACTTGACAGACACATTAAATACATGTTAATCACTTCCCTAAACTTAAGTCATTGTTCGTCCCGGACAATGAAACGAACAATCAAAACACTTAACACGTATGGGATGTGCATTTTGAGTTCCTCGATGCCTCATATCACCTCAAAAACCATTTTAATTCAAAGAAATTCTCAAGTCAAGCCAAACATTCATAAGATCAATCACTATCCTAACTTAGAACTCAATCACTCAAGCACATTTGACCCTAGACCTCACAAGAAGTGTGTATCACTCATCACTCGATATAAGGAAAGGTAAGCACTCATCGAAATCATGCAATACATCACTTTAACCATAAGCTTGCCTATCAACTCAAGTTTCCAATACCACAATGCATGCACAAATTAGGATAAAAAAGGTCTTTCTTAAGCTTGTAATATAGAGACATTGGTTAAGGTAGGGAATTTTGGGCTAAGTGACTTAAATTTTCATCTAAGCTCCTTCACCTCTTTTCTTTACTTTCCTAAGTATGAATTTCTTCATCTTCCACCTTATCTAACCCCTTTTTTAGCCAATGAATCTCAAGCTTCTATCAAATATCTAATGAAACACTCCTTTATGCTCTTATTCTTTTCTTTTTCTTGTAAGAACTTTGTTCTTACCCCTTTTTTTTTTTCAATAAGAACTTGGTTCTTATTCTTTTCTCTTCTAACAAGGAGCTTATAGGAGTGTTCTTTCAACTTAAAACAACTCTCAAGACCTTCACCATCACCCACCATTCACCATTCATTTTCAACTTTCACCAAGGTTCCTTTAACCATCCTTCACCCCCTATCATACGGTTTAAGAAGAAAAGGCTCTATTTAAGGCTCAAAATGGGACAACAATGGTAATGAAAGATAGGTTAGTGTTTAGGGAAAATGGGCTATTCAATAATGGCCTAAAATTATCTGCTAATCATGCACACATGTAACATTTCTAACAAGAGTATCAAGGCAAGTTCTAGTAAAGAGAATGCAATGCGAGATCAAGCTCTCAAGAAAGGATATTAACTATGTAAAATGCATAGTTTAAGGCTCAAAATCCTCCCAAGTTTTTTGCCTAGAGTCTAAGTACTTAAGTTCAATCATTCCAAGCTATTCAAGTAAAATAATCCTAATCATGCTTGACTCAAACATGAGAAATTTAAAAAATGTAACCATTTTAGCATCAATCATTTGCATCTCACCCAAAAGCACTTGAGTAACTAACACGTTCTTTCACACTCAACATGCAAGCATACATTCATTTTTCCATTCAAATTTTTTTCAATTTTTCAAGAATTTCGCATTCAAGCTCACATTCAAAAACCAACAAACCAAAGAAGATCTTTTCATCAATTAAGCTCATTTCCAAACTCGTCAACAAACCCACTTAAACATGCAAAAATTATCTATTTAACCCCAAATCAACCACAATCATCAAGCAAGCCTAAGCATATAATCAACCACATCAAATAGAAACTTAAAAACCCAAAAGTAAAGTAATTTAAATTCCTTATCCTACCCCCCTCCCCCAAACTTATTTTAGATCATAAAGTCTAAAATGAGTTTGGAGGGAAGAATAATAAGAAATTTTGAATTACACTTACAAAGGTCCAAAGCTATTTTGACGGTGGTTTTGGAAGCCATTCAATCCTTTGCTTGCTTGATCGGTTTGATTCTCTTTCTTCACTCATTCCAATCACGATTCGACCTCGTGCAATGACAATGAAACACATGGAACTTGTGAAGTAGAAAGAAACTTAAAAATAGAAAGTATTAGCATAGAAATAGAGAAAAATTAGGAAAAACAACTAAATCAAAATAAGAAACAAAAACCAAATTCAAACTAAAGAAACTAACTAGAATGAAAAAAAAAATGATAGTTGTTGGGGTGCCTCCTAACGAGCGCTTAGTTTAACGCCGTTAGCTCGACGATACCTCTTTGCCCTTTCAAGGGACTTTGAACGAAGTCCCTCCTCAATCAAGCATCAACTCCTTGTTGAGCTTTCCATTGTTCCCTTTGCTTGTCTCCTCACAATCCTTCAAGTCATTCGACATGTAGAATGTCTCTTCATCACCATTGACTCGAAGGATGAGACTTCCTTCGTAAACATTCACTAAGGCTCGACTTGTAGCCAAGAAAGGTCTTCCAAGTATCATTGGTACATCATGATCCTCCGGCATGTCAATAACAATGAAATCCACCGGGAATATGAACTTTCCAACCTTGATGAGCACATCTTCGACAATCCCCTTGGGGTATGACGTTGAGCAATCCGCCATTTGAAGCACAAGTGATGAAGGCTTAAGATTTCCAATATTCAAACGATTGAAGATGGAAAGGGGCACCAAATTAACTCCCGAGCCCAAGTCACACAAAACTTTCTTAAACACTTTACCTCCAATCTCACAAGGTAGAGTGAACTTTCCGGGATCTACTTCCTTGTTCGGGATCTTCTTTTGCAATCGAGCACTACTCTCCTCCGAAAGCACAATGGTTTTCAAATCATCCCATTTCACCTTCTTATGAATCATCTCCTTCAAGAATCACTTAAAATCCGGCATCTCACTCAATAAACCAATCAAAGAAGCATTTATATCCAATTTCTTGAATGCATCTAACAAATCACCCTCCTCTCATGTAAATTCTCATCAATAGGCTTAAGGGAAGATGCTAGATTATTCATGTTATTCGACTCAACATGATCTTTAGAGACTTTAGAAGATGGAGTAGAAGGGGTACCTTTTTGATTCTTGTGAACACTCTCCTTCTCTATAGGTGCTTGAGCACCAAATTTACTCCTCAACTTTGAAGCTTCATAAGCATCATTCCTTCTTTGTAGATCTTTGAGCGTATCAAGACGCTCATCAAAGGGAATTGCTTTGGACATCTTCATTCTTGAATAATAATCATGAATGTCCCAATTTGTCCAACCTTCTATAGATGGAATAATTGGGCAAAAATTTATGATTCTTGGATCGGACTCATCAATTTCCACAAGATTTCTCTTAGCAAAATTCAGAGATTTCTCACAAGGCATATGTAAAGGCGTCGAAGAAACTTCACTCACCACATGAATGGCGTGCATTGTTGCTTCGGGTTTTCTTGAGCTTTGTTAGAAGTTTCTCCGGCCTTTTGTAGAGCATTCACTTGATTGGCCATTTGCTTTACTTGTCCTTCAAGCATCATTACTTGCTTAGCAAGAGTAGTTGTCACCGAGGTAGCAATTGTTGATACCGAATTCTCTAATGCATTCATCTTTTGGCCGGTTTGAGCTATGAAATTTTGTTGTTGAGTATCCATTTGACCTTGATTGCTCACCAATTGTTTCATCAATTGCTCTATAGAAGGAGATGTCTTCTTAGACTCTTCAATCACCCCTTGAGAGACGGAGAATCCGGAAGGTCGAATTTGAGCATTGTTTGGATTTCCATAGGAAAGATTGAGTTGATTCCTATTGTTAGGGTAGTAAGATGAGTCACCCCCTTGATTTCCATAAGAATGGCCTCCTTGGAAATTTCCTTGGTACCCTTGCCTATTATAATTCCCATAGGCTCTTTGATCCACAAAACTCACTTCTTCCCTTCCATTGGACTCCCAATTCTCTTGAGATTGAACCCTTTAAATTTGAGCTTTTCTTTCATCTTCTTATTTTTTCTTCATAATAGCAAGCTCCAATGCTAATGCCTCATACCTCTCATCCTCAATCGAAGCAACCTTTCTAGAAGGGGCCCTCTCCATTGGCCATTGATAGCTATTAGCCGCCATCTCTTCAATGATTCTCAAAGCTTCCTTTGCATTTCGGTTAAGAAGGCACCCACCGGAAGTAGCATCTACAATGCTTCGTGTATGAGGTGTTAGCCCACTATAAAAGTTGGTCATTTGTTGACCCTCATTGAAGCCATGTTGAGGACACTTCCTTAGAAGCTCCCTATATCGCTCCCATGCTTCACACAAGGCTTTGTCACCTTGTTGAGAAAAATGTGAGATGTCGGAGATAAGTCTTTGAGCTTTGGAGGGTGGAAAGTACTTGGAGAGGAAGGCTTTGCACAAATCATCCCAAGTGTGAATGTTGGTCTTGTTCAATCCTTTGTACCATCTTTGGCCCGGTCCCTTAGAGAAAACCCGAACATTCGCATGCGAATAACATCATTTGAGACTCCATTTAACTTAATGGTGTCGCAAATATCAATAAATATGCTAAGATGGGTGTTCGGATCCTCCATAGGACTTCCACCAAATTGCTCATCTTTAACCATTTGAATAAGACCAGATTTGAGCTCAAAATTATTTGCATTGATCGTCCTCCATTCTCCTCCTTGAAATTGTTCCATTGGAGATTGGAACATATGATTGAGAGGAGGTGGTTGAGCCTCATTTGCCCTCCTTTCTTGCTCATCCTTCCATGCTCTAAACTCTTCCATTTCTTTTATAAGAGCCTCCATACCTATAAAATAAAAATAAAAAGAACAAACGCTTGAATTAGTAACTCAATAACCAAATCGACTATTGAAACTCAAACTAAGCATTCCCCGGCAACGGCGCCAAAAATTGATCGCTCTACTTTTTAGGGTAGAGAAATACAATGATATCGAATAGTATATTCGAGTCAAATCCACAGGGAATGCTATGGCGTAAAAGTTTCAACTAGTAACCTAGTTATTTTAACTACTATCCAAGCTTGCAATCAACATGTTTTTGTGCTTTCTAATAGCTAATGATCAATTGAAATGACAATTAATTAACTAACAAATAAGTGGCAAATGATTAAAATAAATAAGAGAAAGTATGGTTCCAAATATACTCCAATAGGTTTTGGGATTTGCAAGAATTAACCAATTTAATCTAAATCAAATGGGAGTTCTCTATATGATATACATTAACTCTTTTCTCAAAGCAACAATGTAAGTAGATTAACCTATGACATCTATCTCCGCTAGGTCTCAAGATGCATAAATCAACTCCAAATAGCACATTTTATATCTAGAATCTCCTATTAGCAAGAATTACTAATATGTTGTGATTTGATGCTAAGTGCTATGAATTAAAGCCTCCTAAGCATTTAACCAAACACCTTGTATGCATTCAATGATGGCCAATCAATCATGTAATAATATTCAAGACCCAAACTACAAGACTCTTGAAATAGAAGGCAAATCCAACTACAATACCCAAAAACCTATTAATCTAGCTCATGTCTTCATATATTTGAAACCAAAAGAAACTTAGCTAGACATAATTAAAGAGAATAAACCATAAAAAAGTAAATGAAATCATGCTTAAAAGATAGAGAATTCAATAAGGAAGAAGAAGACGGTCTTGAATTTCAAATCCACAAAGTAATGCTCCACAAATCTTCAAATTACCAAAGCAGAAAGAGGGAAAATCTATTTAGGTTTCTCATAATAATAAAGTATGAAAAGATACCCAAATGAGATGAATTTTAGGATTAAATACATAGAAAATCGAGTTTGGGTTGAGTTGGGGCGAATCGGGACAAACCGGGACGAGTTTGGGCGAGCCGAACTCGCCCCTTAAATGAAGAAATGCGCCTAACCGGCAGTCTGGGAGGTCGCCGGAGGTCTGGCAGACCGCCGGCCTAGACTGCCATCCTCTCTGTCCTCCACGGCGACCTGGCAGGTTGGCCGGCGGCCTGACGGGTCGCCGGTCCTCCGTGCCTTGACCGGTCAACTGGTTTCTTCATCTTGCGCGACTTTGCCGTTTTCGCTCGTTCTCTCTCGTCCGAACTCCGATTCTCAATCTGATTTTTGATATGGACTCCTAACGAACCCCTCTTCGACATGGAGTAATTTAATTGTCCAAATAAGTTCTCCATTATTTCTGCAAAAAGCATAAAAAGACTCGAGAGAACGAGGAAAACATAGATGCGATGAAACTAGTGAAACCCTAATTATAAAACTTGAAATTTCACATTTTTAAAAACAAGTTTCACTCTAATTAAGCTCGATTCTTCCTCGTTTCCAGCCTTTGATCCTTAGCCACATGAATGCTCTTTCCAATTCTTACAAAAATAGATCGAAAACCGCAAGGAAATGAGAAAAGTAAAAAGTATGGTACAAGTTAAGAAACCCTAGCATTTCTAACATTTAAGCACATAAATCGAGACTCAAACACATACAAAATACACTTGACATGCACATAAAATACGTGTTAGTCATATGTCAAGCTCTTTCAAAATTTCATCTGATTCCTCCTCGTCCTCCGGCGAACTCGAAGCGATGTACCAACACATACAGAGCACGGCCGAACTTTGGTGGAAACATTAAGAAGCAAAGAAGAAGAAGGAAAAAGCCAAGGAGCCAAAAAAATGCCAAAGATATCCGTCTAGGTGAATGATCGATCGAGATCGAGTCACAGGAGCAACACAATTATTCAATGACTACTTTGCTGAACAACCCACTTACCCGGATTCTTTATTCCGTCGATGTTTTCGGATGTCAAAGCACATGTTCTTGCGTATCGTACAGGTGTTGGAGAGTCGCGATCAGTATTTCCAATAACGATGCGATGCACTAGGCAGGCCGGGTTTCTCAACCCTCCAGAAGTACACCGCTGCTCTGCGTCAACTCGCCTACGGAGGTGCCGGCGACCAGTACGATGAGTACTTGTGAATGTCGGAACCACCGTAATAGATTTGTTGAAGCACTTTGCGAAGGCGATTCAAACCATCTTCGGTGGTCATTATTTGAGGAGGCTAGACGGAAATAATTGTGCACGAATTCTGGCAATACACGAGGTACGCCACGGTTTTTCAGGGATGCTTGGTTCGATCGACTGCATGCACTGGGCTTGGAGAACTGTCCGGTGGGGTGGAGGGCCTAATACACACGTGGGGATAAGGGCCACCCTACGATGATCCTTGAGGTTGTTGCATCTCACGATCTGTGGATATGGCACGCCTATTTTCGGGGTCACCGGAGTGCTCAACGACATCAACGTTCTCCATCAATCGTCTGTGTTCACCAACGTCGTCAAAGGAACAATACCTCCGGTTCATTTTCTCGCCAACGAAAAGCAATATAACATGGGCACTACCTGGCGGACGGGATATATCCAAAGTGGCCTATTTTCATGGCAGCCCCTCCACACGTCACTAATGAAAAAGTGGAGCATTTCAAAGCTATGCAAGAGGCGGCGCGCAAAGATGTGGAACGTGCATTTGGCATTTTACAAATTTGTTGGGGCATGGTCAGTGGCCCATCACGACTTTGGTATCATCATAGTTTACAAGATATTATGTATGCATGTATTATCTTGCATAACATGATAATCGAGGATAAAGGAGCGAACGTCACAAATTGGGCCCCTCCTGAAGATGAGGAATTGACGAGCCCATTTTGTGCTCTTATTTTGTCTTGTTTTAAGTTTTATTTTAGGTATATTAGAGTCCTTTTGTATCGAGTCTTGTGCTTGGGAGGGCACATGTTGGATTCAGGGTATACAGGGCAAGGCAGAGCAGAATTACGTCAATTTTGTATGTTTGGGCAGAGGAAAGAAGAATGCAGGAAACAAGGCATAGCGGAATGCATTCATTGGTGTGATCGTGGGCAAAGTGACAACCATCGCGGGCAAAGAAGAGGCTCTCAGGTGAGAAGGGAGTAAATAAGGAAGAAGATTTACCAAGAGATTCTTTTCTTATTTTGCATTGATCAAATATGAAAGCAAATCTGCGAACAAGGCAACTTTCACTTGAAGCCAAAGAAACCCTAGCCGCCGCTCGAATGAGCCTGGGCCACGATCCACAATATCTGCAAGTACAACTATGCAAGGCAGAATGAAAAGAAGAAAGCAGACGAGTACCTTGGGCAGAGAGGCAAGGCCCCTGGGCATATAGCGGACGTCCTTATCCGGGAAATCATATAAGGAAGAAATCATTTCCTTCTTGTGTGCGTGTGACGAGCCCATTTTGTGATCTGATTTTGTCTTGATTTGAGTTTTATTTTAAGTATATTAGAGTTATTTTGTATCGAGTCTTGTGCTTGGGAGGGCACATGTTGGATTCAAGGTATACAGGGCAAGGCAGAGCAGAATTAGGTCAATTCTGGGTGTTTGGGCAGAGGAAAGGAGAAGGCATTAAACAAGGCATAGCGGAATGCATTCATTGGTGTTATCGTGGGCAGAGTGACAACCATCGCGGGCAAGGAAGAGGCTATCAGGTGAGAATGAGTAAATAAGGAAGGAGATTTACTAAGAGATTCTTTTCTTATTTCGCATTGATCAAATATGAAAGTAAATCTGCACACAAGGCAAGTGTCACTTGAAGCCAAAGAAACCCTAGCCGCCGTTCGAATGGGCCTGGGCCACGATCCACAATATCTACAAGTACAGCTATGCAAGGCAGAATGAAAAGAAGAAAGCAGACGAGCACCTTGGGCAGAGAGGTAAGGCCTCTGGGCATATAGTGGACGTCCTTATCCGGGAAATCATATAAGGAAGGAATTATTTCCTTCATTATCCATGAAGACATGCATCTTGCTGAAGATCTTGGAGATAAGGGCGGTATCTTGGGGAGTAAGAAGGAGTAAGAAAGAAAAGTTCTACACCAACAAGGAAACTTCCCAAGATCTGTTGGGCCAAGCCCACTGTGCATTTACACTACTATATATATAGATGCTCGCCCACGGCAGCAGACACTCTCTTTTACACCTCTTTTACACACACTTAGAGTTTTGGAGAGAATTTATAATGTAGTTTTTCAAGGAAGAAACAAGCCTTACGGGCACACCATATTTATTTGTTTTAATATTATTTCCTTTTAGTTTAATTATGTATTTCTTTTACATTTATGTTATTTACTTTTTAAGCATGCTAGAGTAGGTTTATCAACCTGTCTTGGGCGAGATGAATTGATTGTATGTAACTAAATACTCCTGAGGTTAGGGGTTTGGGCATAGTAGTATATGCATGTGTTCCTGAGTTTGCTAGGTTTGGTTTTCGAATTCATGTTGGGTTTGGTTAGGTATAACGGCCGGTATCAAATCAAGTCAAACATGATTACAAATAATACATCGGTAAAACGTGTAGAGAGATCTCGCTCCATATAGTATGAACTAGCACGAGCGTATGAGGTCGTAGGTTCATTAACCTGCTATTGGCTATTCCGGGTTCACCATAAATTTGAATGTTGCTTGGGCAGAGACATGACAACTAGTCCTTAAATGTTAAAGTCTAGGTTAGGGAGTGCGTGGTGGAGGTTTCATCATTTTAACTCTATTCTGTAAGGGTGGATTGGGCATGCTGGTTAGGGCACGTGACGCGTGACAATAGGGGGTCTTGACCAGGGTGACCTATAACTGGATGACATATGTTATATATGAATATATGAAGACCCGTGATCGAGTGAGTTATATGTAGTTAAGGTGTCTACCCAGTACAGGTTTGCTTTCTTATTATTGTTTTCACCGTTTGTCTTTTACTCGCTTCCTTTATTTCCTTGTTAATTCAGTTCCCGTTTAAGCAGAGCCCACCCTTCTAAATCGTGACAATCTACTTGAAAGGATTATTAGCCAACTCTCTGTAGGATCGACCATGTGCTTACTATTCTATACTAGATTTACAGTCTTGGGGCAGAAGACTTATAAATTTATTAATTGCGACTAAACAACGGTCGCGTCAATTGGCGCCATTGCCGGGGAGTTGCATTTTAGTGATACTTTCATTTTCCATTTTTCAGGTGCGGGACTAGTGCATGATCTTGAGAAATCGAGGCTTCAACAAGGATTTGATCTTTGACCCTGAAGTCGAGAGGATAACAAGGCAAGAACGCACGAAGGATACACCTTGATCAACGAGCTCGTTGGTTAGAAGATCGGAGACGTTTGTGGAACATGGATCCAACATACAGGTACATGAATCCACCAGCTGAGTAGACTTTGAGGGAAATGATTTTCTCAATTAACTTCAAGCCTTTGGGCAGAACGCTGCCAGAATGGGAATTGAGGCATACGTTTCTGATAAACACGTATTTTAGATGCATGTGGAGTTCATTAGAGTGGAATTCATGCTTGAATATGTGGAGTTTTAAGTGATATTCATAGGGTTTTGCTAGTGTGCTTGCATTCACATTTTCCTTATTTTCTCGAGTTTTGTTATGCTTTTGCAGGAAAAATGAAGAATATATTTGGTCAATTGAATAAGCTCATGTCAAAGAGCAGCTCGATACGAAACCATAGCAAAAATCAGATCGAGATTCGGAGTTCGGACGAGGGAGAATGAAGCAAAACCGTGAAACTGCGGAAAGGAGAAGGGTTGACGGCGACCTGGCTGGTGACCTGCCAGGCCGCCAGGAAATAGCATAACGGCGGTCTGGGCTGCAACCTGGACGGCAGCCTGCCAGGCCACTGTCAGGGCACCTAAAACCCCTTAAACTGCCGAGTTAGCTCGTCTAACTCGGCCCGACTCGATCCTTTTACCCAATTTTATGTATTTAACATCCAAATTAGACCCATTTGGGTATTCTTTTGATTATTAGCTCTCAAGACATTCTTAGAACCCTAATTTCCATTTTCATTAGCTACTTTGGTACTTTGGTTGATTGTTGAAGATTTATGTTATTGATTGAAGATTAAAGACCATATTCCTTTTCCTTTTTCATTTCTTAATCTTTTAAGCATGATTTCATCTATTTTTTATGGTTTATTCTCTTTAATCATGTCTACCTAATTTCCGTTGTGCTTCCAATTATATGTAGATTAGGATTAGGTGATGGGTTTGGACTTTAATTGTTGAGTTTACCTTCTACCTCATGTTCATTTCTCTTGATGCCATATTTTATTGTGTAATTATGCTTGATCACCATAATTGTATATCAAGTGTTTGATCTAATGCTTAGGAGGCTTAGATTAGATGCTAGGAAACAAGAGAATTGCATGCTAGAGATAGTAAGGTTAAAGAACTCATTATGCTATTGGGAGTTAATGAATTACTTGATGTCCTAGTCGGAATTAGGTATTTCATTAATCTACTTGATTTCATTGCAATGAGAATTGAGTGAATCATAGTTAGGAGGTTTCCTACATGAAGGTAGATTAAAATGGTTGGTTCTAGTTAATGTTCTAATCGCCCATCACTTAAGCCTAATCGAAGTATAGTTGGAATCACCCTTGTTTATTATTGAATTCACTTGCTAGTTTGATCGTTTGTTCTTAGTTGATATTTAGTTGAACTTGTTTTACTTTCATTATTAGTAGTTAAACGAAAATCCAAAAACATGATAATTGGTAGCTTGGATAGCGAGTTTAGTAGCTAGGTTACTACTTGAAATTCCTACCCCTTGACACACCTTGTGGATTTGACTCGAATATACTTATTCGATTATCATTGCATTTCTCACCCTCAAAAGTGAGCGATCAACAAGTATTTCCAAAGTATACTGATATGCCCAGAATGACGTCAAACCTTGAGCAATGGGTGGTGACTATGAGGGGAGCACAAAAGAAGAAGGTTGTGAGAAGATGCCGACTGTGTATGGCCACAACACATGTGACCGACTAGTGCCCCGAGCTACATGCGAGAAGAATGAGGATTATGAGGCACCGATGAGGCTATGGTGGTTATGGGTACAATACAATTCAGGCTGGACCGATCATGAGAATTTGGAGTATGGCGACCATCATTACCTTTGCCCAGAGCCACAACCACAGTACTACGAGGCATATCCACATCAACAACAAGAGCAGTGTGAAGTGTGAACCATCCTTGGAAGAGTTTGTCCATACTATGGCCAGAGAGAACAACAAGGCTCATGAAGAAAATAAGGAGTTTATAATGGATACTAGAGAAGTCTGGCAGAACCTTATGCCCAAATAGCACATGTCAGTCAGACTTTGGCCAGGCTAGAAGAGAAACAAGAAAAGATGCCACCTCAAGTGGAAATGAGCAAAGCATATGTCAATGTCGTGCCTTTGAGAAGATGATTCACTTTGCCCGAGAGGAGGATACCATTGGAGAAGTTCATTATGACTTTGGAGGAACTCGAGGCACTAACTATGGGCAAGACAAAAGATGAGCAGCTATCAAATTTTGAGTTTGTAGACTTTGAGGACAATACAAAGCAGATTGAGGAGGAAAGCTTGTCCTAAGGCGAGATCCAGGACGAAGGAGATTGAGCAGAACACACGCCTATGAGAAAGAAAGTGCTCAAGGCATAAGAGGTTGAAGTGGAAATACCACAAAGCACTTTGCCCATACAAACATCCATATGGAGAATAGAAGATGAGACCTTGCCCATGATCATAAGTTCAAAATCTACCATTGAAGAAGAAGGCAAGATCCAGGATCCGCTTGGGCAAGACAAGGATGCAACTGACTGGACTTTGGCCAACACCAAGAGCATAAGCCAATTTGTATGCCCACACTACATCTCATTCAAAGAGCCACGTCTAGTTAGACATCCACTGAAGAAGCTTGAGTTCAACAAAAAGCTGCTCGCCTTGGCCATAATGTGTTTGATTTCAAGCAGCCTAGGGGAGAATTCACTGCATATCTTGCCCAAAACACTTCAAAGGAATAGGGGCATACACGTGGACCACCAAAATTTTGTGTAGGAAGCTGGTAGGCAAGATGCAAGTAAGAAAGGACAAGTCAAGGAGAGGATGAAGAGAGCACCCGACTAATTGGTGCAGGTCAAAATATTCAGATTGAAGAAAGCCCATGACCAAGCAATAAGGCTGAAGAAGTTTGAGCATGATTCGAAGGGGCTTCTCTTTGACTTGGAAGATCCAGATTAAGGAAGGCAACACGTCGTGCCCACGACGTAAATTAAGGCACTGACCAAGAGCCAACCTGGTATGTTTTTCTATTATTTTTAGTACCTTGTTAGACCAAACACCTGAAACTTTGCCTACAGCAAAGTGTGTGTGTGTGGACGGTCCCTATCCTGTTTTGTTTCATTTCTTTGTTTTGACCAAAAAATCTCACACTTTACCTAAGGCAAAGTGTGTGTGTGTGTGGGGGGGGGGGGATGTATGTTTATCTTTGGTGTCTACCTTGTCATTCATCCACTTTATCTTTTTGGTGGGGTGAATGAGCGATAAGGCAATTATCTTTATTTCGTGTCAGTCCCTTTTTGATGCAATTCCATTTGGGAACTGTGTGGGCGTGGGGGACTTTTGTTGTGAATATTGAGTATGTATATCAATGTGGATATGTAGGTCAAGTCAAGCATGTTAGGAAACAAGTATGATGGAATGAACATGAGTATGCCATGTGAGGATTTGAGCTTATATATGTGAATATGAATCAAACACATGTTTCTTTCATTATGAGAATGACTTGATGATTAGGACCGTTCTAGAACTTGCTTGCATTTCTTGTTGAGACCTTGATGAATTGAGTGAGGAGTTTAATGATCTAGGCAAAACTTTCTTTCTTCAAACCATACATCTTAAAAAGCAAACCCTATGAATTATCCTTTGCTTAGCCCCTTTGAGCTTGAAATTATGTTTCTTTGAATCACTTAAATTCTGCCAAAGAATGAACACTTTCTTACCCGGTCTTCAGAACTCTAGGTATAAAAACAAGTTGGGGGTTGACATAGATAAGTCATAGGCATCCATGGGAAGAATAGGCAGAGTTTAAAAAATCAAAAGAGGCTATATGCCCATACACTATCAGTGCCTATGAGAAAGAAAAAGAAAATATATATATATATATATATATATATATATATATATAAAGTCCCTAAAGTTGAATGTGCTTAGGCCCGGAAAAAAGAGAAGTAAAGGGCAAGGTTGTTAGGGAATTAGGCTGCAAGTTTGCCCAGGCTGTACCTAGTCTGAGTTCTCAAACTGACCTTAGCCACTGACCAAATACTTCATACACTCATCTTAAACCTACACTACAACCAAATAAAAGACCTTTTGATGAACACCAAAAACTCAATCTAAGTAGGTGGAGATTTTAGTAGGCAGGCAAGCATATGGAACACCTAATTCATCACAAGTCAAGAGCGTATACACTTAGCCCATACACATGAGTGAAAGAGTGTGGAAAGGATAATCTCAACTCATGTTCTATCTTGACTTGTTGTAAGCATGTATTATTTGATTTGCCCCTGCCGACATGTTTATTAATGTTGACTATGATCTTATTCCTTGAGTCTTTCTTTCTTTCTTTTTGGTTAGCTGCGCGTGCATGCTTGAGGACAAGCATAATAAAGTGTGTGCGTGTGACGAGCCCATTTTGTGCTCTTATTTTGTCTTGATTTGAGTTTTGTTTTAAGTATATTAGAGTCATTTTGTATCGAGTCTTGTGCTTGGGAGGGCACATGTTAGATTCAAGGTATACAGGGCAAGGCAGAGCAGAATTAGGTCAATTATGGGTGTTTGGGCAGAGGAAAGGAGAAGGCATGAAACAAGGCATAGCGGAATGCTTCATTGGTGTGATCGTGGGCAGAGTGACAACCATCGCAGGCAAGGAAGAGGCTATCGGGTGAGAAGGAGTAAATAAGGAAGGAGATTTACTAAGAGATTCTTTTCTTATTTCGCATTGATCAAATATGAAAGCAAATCTGCACACAAGGCAAGTTTCACTTGAAGCCAAAGAAACCCTAGCCGCCACTCGAATGGGCCTGGGCCACGATCCACAATATCTACAAGTACAGCTATGCAAGGCAGAATGAAAAGAAGAAAGCAGACGAGCACCTTGGGCAGAGGCAAGGCCTCTGGGCATATAGTGGACGTCCTTATCCGGGAAATCATATAAGGAAGGAATTATTTCCTTCCTTATCCATGAAGACATGCATCTTGCTGAAGATCTTGGAGATAAGGGCGGATTCTAGCTTGGGGAGTAAGAAGGAGCAAGTAAGGAAAGTTCTACACTAACAAGGAAACTTCCCAAGATCTGTTGGGCCAAGCCCACAACCTATTTACACTACTATATATACAGCTGCTCGCCCACAACAGCAGACACTCTCTTTTACACCTCTTTTATACTTCACACTCTCTTGTTTATTTTCATTCACACACACACTTAGAGTTTTGGAGAGAATTCATAATGTAGTTTTCAAGGAGGAAACAAGCTTTACGGGCACACCACATTTATTATGTTTTAATATTATTTCTTTTTAGTTTAATTATGTCCTTCTTTTACATTTATGTTATTTACTTTTCAAGCATGCTAGAGTAGGTTTATCAACCTGCCTTGGGTGAGATGAATTGATTGCATGTAACTAAATACATGTGAGGTCAGGGGTTTGGGCATAGTAGTATATGCATGTGTTCCCGAGTTTGCTAGGTTCGGTTTTCCAATTCATGTTGGGTTTGGTTGGGTATAACGGCCGGTATCAAATCAAGTCAAATATGATTACAAATAATACATGGGTAAAAACTGTAGAGAGATCTCGCTCCATATAGTATGAACTATCACGAGCGTATGTGGTCGTAGGTTCATTAACCTGCTATTGGCTATTCCGAGTTCACCATAAATCTGAATGTTGCTTGAGCAGAGGCATGACAACTAGTCATTGCATGTTGAAGTCTAGGTTAGGGAGTACGTGGTGGAGGTTTCATCATTTTAACTTTATTCTGTAAGGGTGGATTGGGCATGCTCGCCAGGGCACGTGACGCGTGACAATAGGGGGTCTTGACCAGGGTGACCTATAATAGGATGAACATATGAAGACCCGTGATCGAGTGAGTTATATGTAGTTAAGGTGTCTGCCCAGGACAGGTTTGCTTTCTTATTATTGTTTTCACTGTTTGTCTTTTACTCGCTTCCTTTATTTCCTTTATAATTCAGTTCCCCTTTGGGTAGAGCCCGCCCTTCTAAATCATGACAATCTACTTGAAAGGATTATTTGGCAACTCTTTGTGGGATCGACCCTGTGCTTATTATTCTATACTAGCTGTAGAGTCTTGGGCATAGGACTTATATATTTATTGATTGCGGCTAAATGACGGTCGCGTCAGGCGTCTACTTCTGCAAATGCAGGAGTGAATCGAGGAGCCCCTGATTCGTTTCAGGTGTACGTGGAGCGCAACGCATCGTTACGTGATAGGAACAAATACGGTGATTAACACGTATTTTATGTGCATGTTGAGTTTATTTTGTATGTGTTTGAGGCTCAAATTAGGTACTTAATTGCTAGAATTGTTAGGGTTTCTTAACTTGTAGCATACTTTAGACCTTTCTCATTTTTTCTCGGTTTTCGATCTACTTTTGTAGGAAATTGGGAAAAACATTCAAGTAGCTAAGGATCGAGGGCCGGAGACGAGGAAGAAACGAGCTTACGAAGGTGGAAACTCGAGTTAGAAAATCAGCTCGGACGAAGAATGAAGAAACCGGAAGAAGGAAGCAAAGAGGAGTGGACCCGGAGGAAGACCGGCGGTCTGACAGACCGCCGGCCAACCTCTTCAACCCGCCGCCGCCAACAGCATCTTCGGCGGTCTGACAGACCGCCGGTTCTCCTTTCCCCCAGACCGCCGGCTGGCCGCTAGTTTCACTTATGACCGAGTTTGGCTCAACCAAACTCGGTCCAATTCGTCCCACAACTCATTTTTTATGTATTTAACCCCCAAATCTTCCCCAATTAGGGATCTTTTGCTTGAATATTCATATTAGAACCCTAGAAACATTTCCCTCTTTCTACTTTGGTATTTTCATCAATTGTTGGAGAATTACTTTGAAGATTTGAAGATCCTTTCACTATTTTGTTCTACTTTGAATTCTCTATCTTTTGATTATGGTTTTATACATTTCTTATGGTTTATTTACTCTAATCATGTCTAGCTAATTTCCTTTGTGATTCCAATTATATGTAGATTAGGGATAAGTGATGGGATTAGGCTCTAAATATGAATTTACCTTCTAATTTCATGTTCATTTTCTCTTGGGGCTATGTTTTATTGTGTAATTGTGCTTGATCATCATAATTGCATATGAAGTGTTTGATCTAATGCTTAGGAGGCTTAGATTAGATGCTAGGATCAAGATATTTGCATGCTAGAGAATAATAGGGCTAAAGAACTCCATAAGCTATTGGGAGTTAATGGATTGCTTGATATCTTAGTAGGAGTTAAGCTTTTCATTAATCTACTTGGCTTCATTGCAATGAGAATTGAGTGAACTATACTTAGGAGATTTCCCACATGAAATTGGATCAAAATGGCTAATTCTAGTTAAAGTCCTATATCCATATCACCTAAACCTAGGTGAAGTATAATTGGAGTACTTTTCATTTTTCATTAATCAATCAAAAACACAAAAACATGCTAGTTGGTAGCTTGGATAGTGATTAGATAGCTATATTACTACTTGAATCTCATACGCCAAAGCACTCCTTGTGGATTCGACTCGATTGTAATACATCGATTATCATTGCATCATCTACCCTTAAAAACTAGAGAGATCACACGGCAATCTTTACTACGATTTGGTCGAAGAGATGTGGGCGCGCAGGGGCAACAATTAGCGCTTTTAAATATTATTGCGTATTTTAAATTATTTGAAATTAAAATTGTACTTTGTATGTTTGAATTATGTTTGTTTTAATTTAATAAAAAAATCCAAAAAATGTGTTTTATTTTTTTATTGAAAATAGAATTAAATAAATAAATAAAATCGAAATGAAAATCGAATTAAAAAAACAAAATCGAAAATAGATTAAAAAAATAAAAATAATATATTAAAATGGAGAGAGCCCCTCTCCATCGGAAAGTGGCCGCAAGCCCCGAAAGCGGGCTTGCGGCTGGAGATGCTCTTATAGCACTACAATAATTCAAACAATTGCCAGCGGATTGACGACGGAATTCTTGTAGTGTCGTTATTCATATGTATTCCTCCAATTTAGAGAGGTGATTTAGCTTATAATTTTGACCTTTCTTTTTATTTTTCTCTTTCTCCACACTGTATTAATACGTAAACTATAAACAACTCTTTGTTAATGTTCAAATATAATTTTGTGTTGTTTCAATAGTATGGATATAGAAGTACGGCCAGTGGTGCTCCTGGTAAGAGTAGAAACAAGCACTTTTGGACTTATAAAGAAGACGAGGACGTCATGGCAGTTTTAGATGAGTTATCTATTAATTCAATATAGAGGTTTGTCAAATATTTCTGCAAGTAATTGATCAGTTCCCTTTTAAGCGTTTCGCTCAGCTTACTTCAAAATTTAAATTGCTCATGAGTTCATTCATCCTCTTCTATTACTATAGTTTCTATAGGTTAAGATGCTTTATTTGAAATTTGAAAGTTTTGACTAATAATGAATTTCAATTTTTAGATGTCTCTATGGGTTAAGATGTTTTTATAAATTTTATAAATTTAATGATTTCAATATTAATTTATAACACATTTGAATATAAAACAATTAAAAATATCGAACAAAGTAATGTTAAAATAATTAAACGGCGATGAGTGCTCACGGTTGTGGTTACGATATACCATTCCTATAGGCTTGTCAATGATAGAAAAGAATTGCCAACGACTCTATGTATCGAAACTATTGTCTATATATATACACGAGGTTTCTATAACAAACTAGCTAGCTAGTAATGACTATCTATAAGTGGAGAAGCAGAAAAAACTATAATTCGTTCCTTTTCTGCCAAGGAAAAATCAGATTCCCTCTCATCATCATCATCATCTTCCGGTGCAGGAAGATTAAGATCCAAAGGCATGAGATTCCTCGGCCTCTTGGCAACTCTAGCAGCCGCCGGCATAGGCCTGTGCCGCCGCATGTGGCCGCCCAAGGCCTGACCGGAGACGAACCCAGCTCCGCACACAGAGCATTCGTGAACCCTCGTAGTTGTTGTGCTCGTGATTTGAAGAGAGAGAGTAGTAGTAGTGGTTTCTCTCTCATCTTTCAATGACAATGAATTCTTCTTTTCATCTATAGGTTTCTTGTTATGACTTGTTCTATGGCCACCGAGAGCCTGGAAAGATGGGAAACTTTTGAAACACGTTTTGCACCGGTAAACCTCCGTCGCCGCCTTCTTGGCAACCGTGGGTGGTGGTGGTGACTTGTCGGTTTGCCCTTTGGCCAACAGAATTAAACAGTAGGCCATGTTTTCTTTCTCTTCGTCATAACCACCTGCAGATTCTGACCAACTACCCAAAACCCTACTCATCCTCTCTCTCTCTTTCTCTCTGAAAAGACAAATTAAAAAGTGTTGGGTTGAAGAAAGGAGGAAAGGATGTGAGGAAAGTTGAAGGTTATATTTATATACGTATATGGGATAAAGTGCTGGAAAAGCAAAGACACCTTAAAAGTGGCGATCAATCAATATTCTATTCTTCTCTTCTTGCACTTCCTACTTAGCAAGTTAGCATTACCACTAGGTTTTTTTAACAAATTATTTAAGAAAGCTGAGTTTTGACAAGGTATATTTCCAACACACACGCGTAAAATGCTTATGTTAAGAAAATATCATTAATTTTTTTAAAAAAAAAATTACTACTAATAATTCAACATTATATAGTTTGACTTGTAAGAAATTATATATATATATATATATATATTTATTATTTCGGGTGAGGTGTGAGGGATAAGGATTAAGGAATGGGTTGATGCAAACCTCGAGGCTTTCTTAGCAATGATTCCTTGTGTAAGATTAGCGTTTAAGCTCAACACCGTGGCATATGCTTAGAGTTGTTTTTAAAAGATCTCATTTGATTAATTCCATAATAAATTTGGAAAGTTCCTTAATCTCTCATGAATGAGAATTATAATTTGCCGCCATTTTAGTAGTCGTCAAATTATTGTGCGACTATAATAATTTTAAATTTTCAGTATGTACCACATTACTTCTTCCAAATTCATAGTGGCGTTTGGTTTGAACAAGGAAAATGTAAGAAAAAGGGAAAAATAAAGGAAACAAGTGTGAATGATTGTTGATTTTTCTTATCAATTTGCTTCACAACACACATATATAACCTTAAACTTTCCCTCATATCCGTGTAAAGAAAATGGTAATAATAAGTTATGATCGTTTAAAAAGGATGAAAAATTAAAATAAAATGAGCATATATTACTTAAATTTAATTAACCTGGCAATATTCATCATAATCGATTTTCCAATGATATTATGCCCTCATTTAAATCCACATATACCCAACAATTGAAGAATAGTCCTAGATTTACTGACAAGAGTTTTTAATCTAGAATCAATATGAGGTGTAGCTCTCAACCCACAATCAAGAATTAATTTTTCTATCATCTTCTTCAAATGAAGCATATAATCATTTCTACATTCATTCTCCACATCTTCCATATGCTCCTTACAAGAGAACTTCGATCCAATTCGAATTACAATAATTTTATATATAGCAAAAAATAAAAAATAAAAAAGATAGAGAAAACTCAAGTTTCAGTATTTCAGCAAAACTTGAGGAGCAAAATTGACTTAAGACCTAGGTTTCTCCTTCTTCTCCTTAAATAGGGCTAGGAGGGAAACACCTGAAACTTTTACCACCATAAATCTAACACCAGGAATATCTCCCACGGCATGACCCTTTCGTCCAAATCCGGCAATCAATACTTCGTCCTGCATTAAAAACAATGCAAGTTTAGTTCCAGAATATGAAGAAGAATGGTAATCCGATAAAAAAATGTTGTTCAATTACTCACATTTTCTTCAATGTAGTTCAAGCAACCATCATTAGGTACAAAAGCAGCAATCTTCTTTCCATTTTTTAATGAGCTGAACTCTAGCACGTTTATGAATGGCAGAGTTGGGCTGCTTAGCTTCAATACCTCTGCAAACATCGATAAAGATATATTCTTCATATCAGCAATTTATAAATAGAATAACTCTATTCGACATCATACAGGAAATCTCACATCTTCTCAAGCACAATTCCCTTAGCATGAGATGAACCAGCAAATGGCTTCTTTCATTCATTTCCAAGGTGAGACTTCTTGTATGCCTTATCAGCCCCCCTCTGTGTTCTTCGGTGGGACTTGAGCTTGCCCGGCTCCCATTCCACGTGTCTTCCTTCAAAGTGGCAAACAAAAATGTGAATCCTTCCTGGAACCAAACTTCTAGCAAATTGTTTGTATCAGTTTCTTTTTGCAACGAAAAACATGGGAATGGATGGTATTGATTTTGGAAGGCAGTAGTTTAATGGAGAAATGGATAAGGGAACTCAGTCATCATTTATAATGTGCTCTCTTTATGTATGTGTCAAACTAAGATCCATTCTAAAAATAACATTGATGAGCCTGAGCCAAATGAAATCGAGTGCGACCCGTATCAATTTCAAGCTAATCGAAAGCCAGCTGATGTCATGGATGCTTGAGTTGATAACAAGTAACTATTTAACGAAGATCGATTCCAGACCAAACCCATAGATAACTGACCAATTTGAAGAGTTAATCAACTGATACAAACAGAACCTTAACAATTCTATGATATTAACACTTTTCACTACCAGTTATGATACAGATTATACATGTAAAGCATCTAAAGCAGGCATCTAACAGGCTGTAGCTTTACAAGTTTATGCAGGGACGGAGCCAGGAATTTTACGTAGGGGGGGCAAATTTTTTAAATATCTAAGGGGTCGTTAGGTATCCATATATTAGTATATCAAATATCAAATAGAGGTATGATTATCATATATCAGGTATGAGTATGAGAAGGGAACGAGACATTTCTAGGAAATTTTCATGTCGGAATTTGAGGCTTTTGATGTGGGGTGACAAAGAGAAATGAGTGATACCTATGTAAATATTGATATATGAGAGATGTTAAAAATTGAGATATCAAAGATATTATTTTCATACCCATATACTGATATATCAAACATATGGTATGGGTATGGTTCATTTTGATACACATAAACGACTCCCAAGTTATTAAAAGTGATAAAATATAGTGATATTAATGCCTTGATAAAAAAATTCAAATAAAACTGATAGATTTTCTACATTACAAAGTATAAGAACAAATTATTTTGATTAAGTTATTTCAATTTTCCACACCCCATACGTCTAATCCTAATTGGTAGGCATTTTGATTAAATTATTATGTTTAGTGAATGAGCTCATATTATAGGCCCAACAAAATTGGGCATAAAATAAATTAGTGTATATTATTATAGGTTAACCAGAACATATATAGGAAATATATACATACATACCGGTATATATAGATATAAAATATATATATGTAGGTAAATTTTTTTAGAATCAACTATGCTAGTGTAACTAAGAGCATCCACAGCCGAGAGCCACTTTTAGGGGCTCTCGGCCACTTTCCGGTGGAGAGGAGCTCTCTCCCGAGAGCCCCTCCAGCCCACGGGCTCTCTCCCCGGACTCTCTCTATTTTAATATATTATTTTTAATTTTTTTTTAATCGATTTTTGATTTTGTTTCTTTAATTCGATTTTCGTTTCGATTTTATTTATTTATTTAATTCTACTTTCAAAAAAAAAAATTGATTTTTTTTATTAAATTGAAACAAACATAATTCAAACAAACAAAATACAACTTAATTAGAAATAATTTAAAATACGCAATAATAATTAAAAGCGATAATTGTTGCCCGTACGCGCCCACGTCTCTTCGACCAAATCAGTGTACAGAAGACCATGTTTGTTCATATCGCGTAACGATGTGCTGCGATGCACGTACGCCTGAAACGAACCAGGGGCTCCTCGATGGACTCGTGCATTTGAAAAAGTAGACGCCTCCTCTTCAGGACGAGGCCAATTTGTGGCGTTCGCTCCTTCATCCTCGATTATCATGTTATGCAAGATAATATAAGCATACATAATATCTTGTATACAGTCACGATACCAGAGTCGTGATGGGTCGCTCACCATTCCCCAACGAATTTATATAACTCCAAATGCTCGTTCGACATCTTTGCGAGCCGACTCCTGCATTGCTTTGAAACGCTCGACTTTCACATCAGTGGCAGGGGGAAGGGCTGCCACAAAGACCGGCCACTTTGGATATATCCTGTCGGCGAGGTAGTAGCCCATGTTATATGTATTGCCGTTGGTGAGGAAATGAACCGGAGGTGCTATTCCTTTGACGACGTCGCTGAACACCAGCGATTGATTGAGAACGTTGATGTCGTTGAGCGCTCCGGTGACCCCGAAAAAGGCGTGCCATATATATCCACAGATCATGAGATGCAACAGCCTCAAGGATCATCGTAGGGTGGCCCTTATTCCCACAAGTATACTGGGCCCTCCACCCCACCGGACAGTTCTTCCAAGCCCAGTGCATGCAGTCAATCGAACCAAGCATCCCTGGATATCTCGTGCATTTCCAGAATTCATGCACAATCTCTTCTATCTGGCCTCCTCAAATAATGACCACCGAAGATAGATCGAATCGCCTTCGCAAAGCGCTTCAACAACTCTAGTGTAGTTGTCTCCGACATTCGCAAGTACTCGTCGTATTGGTTGCCGGCGCCTCCGTAGGCTAGTTGACGCACAGCGGCAGTGCACTTCCGGATGGTTGAGAAACCCGGTCTGCCTAGTGTATCATTCCGTTGTTGGAAATACTCTTCACGACTCTCCAATACCTGCACGATACGCAAGAATAGATGCTTTGACATCCGAAAACGTCGACGGAATAAAGAATCCGGGTAAGTAGGTTGTTCAGCGAAATAGTCGTTGAACAATTGCGTTGCTCGTGTGGCTCGATCTCGATTGATCATTCGCCTGTTAGGATTCGGCGTTTTGTCGGCTCCTTGGTTTTTCCTTCTTCTTGTTCTTTGCTTCTTCTTTATATTTTGTTTAATGAGTAATTTTTATACGTGGTCGTAGACTTGGTAATAAATTATCACAAAAAAAAACATGAACAACCAAAAAAGAACAAGAACATCAAAGAAGTAGAAGCTTACAAAAAAAAAATGTATTTAATTGTACAACAGTATGGTAAGAAATTGAACACATTGGTAAGGAAATACACCTTATTTCTTACCACTTAATCATTTAAAACACCATTATTAGTTTTAGACATGATAATAAATTACATGTGTTGGTAAGAAATTATTAGTTTTCTTACCAAGAAACCGCAAGAAATTATCAAAAGAACTGCATATTTGGTAATGAAATTGACATCTTCTCATTTTTCCTATCTCACCGAACTGCATATTTGGTAAGAAATTGACATACTCGCCATCGGCCGAACACATCCTATAATAAGAAATTATGTCATTCTTACATAACTTGAAAAAAAGGTAAGTTATTGTCAAATTCTTTCTAATTGTCATTATCAAACATAGGTAGTAAAATCTAAACCATAGCCTTTTTACGCACCCAAAACATATTTTTTGCATTTTCTAACCACAGAATTGCAATTATCGCAACAAAATAGGTTAAGAACAACAATAATCATCAATTTTAAACCCTAAAAAGCTGAGCCTTTTCCTACAAAAACAAGATAAGAAATTGTTAGATTCTTACAATTAGTTTCAAAGCTACAATAATCATCAGTGTTTTACAAAAAATCTAGAGAAAGATAAGAACAAACAATTTGTTTACCATTTATCATCAATTTAAAACCATTAAAGTCCAGTCCTTTATTACAAAAACAAGGTAAGAAAAATGTCAGATTCTTACCAATTATTATCAAATTATAGAAATGTAAGAACAAACAATTTTCTTGTCGAATGCTTCAAAGACTGGTTTTCTTACCAACGCGACTGGTTCATCTTCTCCGGCATCTCTCCCTCATTTCTCCACCAAAATGAGTGAGCCACCCCTTCATCTCTTCGTATTTCCGAGGAGAACAAAGCCTAATGGTCGATTGTACCCTAGATCTGTGTAAAAAACCCATATATGTGTAAAAAACCCTAGATTTGAGTTTTTTCAAAAAAAAAAAAAACCAACTTCTGAAAAGGAGAGAGAGAGAAAGGACTACATGGGCTGCTCTGGCCGCCGCCCTCCTCGTCTCCACCGCCACGCTGCCGCGCCGCCATCCTCATCCACGTCGGCATCAAAAGCCCTCCCTCCAAGCCCTAGCCCATCGAAACCTAGCTCGTCGCCCTTCCCTCCAAACCCCAACCCGTCAAAACTCTAGCCCGTCGAAACCTAAGCTCTTCACATCTCATCTTCTTCCCTCTCAAAGAGAGAGAGAGAGAAGGGAATTGAAATTGAAATTTTAAAGAGAGAGAGAGAGAAGAGAGGAGAGAGTAGGGAATGAAAAATAACTTTTTTGTCTAATGGGGGAGGGGATATAATGTGAGAGAGGAGAGAGGAGAGAGGAGGGAGAAATGGTATTTTAATCCCATTTACCAAAAGATGGACAAATATTGAGTGATATTAGGGCTTGTTTGATAGCCTATATAAAGCCTATTATTGTATAATAGTATGGTTTTGACTAATGTTTGGTAGGCTGTATTAGTTAAACATGAGGCCCTATGCTAAGTCAAAGTCCTCTACTAAAACACTATTTCTTCACTCATATTTAACTCTCCCTATCCCCATTTAAGTAATATGGATTTGCATAGTAAAATCATATTGCCCCTTTTAGCCTCTAAAAAATATAGAGGAATGGATAATTAAAGAAAATAAAGATATATTTGTAATTTAATAATAAGTACAAGGTTATTTTAGGAATTATACAAGTTAGCATAGAGCTTAATGTATGCTACCAAACACTTGTTATAATTGTACATAGATTTTAGTAATGCTACCAAACACTTACATATATTAGCTATATAGATTTATTCTCTACTATTTACCTTGATACTATTAATATAGACATTACTAGATTAATTACCAAACATGCACTTAAAGTGTGGGCAAAATATGAGTTCTTATGCTCTTAGAGGGCACTTTTGTGCATTTTCTCTATTGAAAACCTAAATAATTTAAAAGAATATAAGTAAATATAATCATTAATATTAATGCAATAGAAATATAAGCATATGCTATACTGCATTTATATGAAACTACTATTATATTATAATATTTGAATTATTATATTTTTGATATTTTATTTAAATTCATAATAGTTATCTAAATAAGCAATAAATCATGATCACAATAAATTTATCGATCAATAACTTTAAATTCAATTTAATATTATTTCACAAAAGTTCAATAATTAGTTTTATTTGTGACAATGTATCCAAATTTTCTATTGTCACAACAAAATTTTACACAAATTATTAATAAAAAAATTGAATTGATAACATATGGATATAGTAAAATAAAGAAATTAATACAATGATTTAATGCAAAAATAAAATATTAGAAAAAATAAAACACTATTTATAATTTAAATCCATTTATTACCAAATCTATTGGACAATTCACAACTCTTTGAAATAAATCATCTTCGTAAAACTATTGGACAATTGGTGGTCACTTTTGGAGGGAAAATGACACTCTTGTAATTTTTATCAACAATTCTACTTTTATATATTGTATAGATTGTCATTGCAATCTTATACAAATGATGTGACATATATTTAACATCTTAAGTGAGATACAATTGTATGAGGCAAACATAAATTCTACCGAAATTAAGTGTTATAGTGCACTATACTTACAATATTTAATAACTTCACTCAAATATATGAGGAAATGCACAAAGTGCCCTCTTAAAGGATAACAACTCAAATTTTGCACACCTTATAATAAAACACAATTGTTACCCATCTTTTAAGTAATGAGACTAAAATGCTCTTTCTCTCTCCTCTCTCCTCTCTCCTCTCTTCTCTCTCTTCTCTCCTCTCCTCTCACGTTATATTCATCCCCCTCCCCATTATGCATTCCCCCACTCTCTCCTCTGCTCTCTCTCTCTCTCTAATTTCAATTTATTTCCCCCATCTCTCTCTCTCTTTGAGAGAGAAGAAGATGAGCTGTGAAGAGTTCGTCGACGCCGGCATCCCTCTCTCTACCACACCGCTGCCTCCCTTCCTCTCTCTCTCTCTCTCTCCCCTCTCTCTTTTTTAGATCTAGATTTCTTTTTGTAGATCAAGCTATGTTTTTTTTTCCTGGCCGAATTCAGATGTTTGTGGTGCAATCGACCACTGGGCTTTGTTCTCCTTGAAAAAACGAAGAGATGAAGGGGCAACTCGCTCATTTTTTGTGGAGAAATGAGGGAGAGACACGCCGGAGAAGATGAACCAGTCGCTTGGGTAAGAATTTATCCGTCTTTGAAATGTTCGGTAAGAAAATTGTTTGATCTTACATTTCGGTAGAAAACTTAATGTTTATGTTTGATAATAATTGGTAAGAATTTGGAAATTTCTTACCTTGTTTTGGTAATAAAAGACTAGGTTTTTAAAGTTTTTTGATGATAATTAATAAGGATCTGACATTTTCTTACATTGTTTTGTTTGATAATAACTGGTAAGAATCCGGCATTTTCTTACCTTGTTTTGGTAGTAAAAGATTGGGCTTTTAGAGTTTAAAATTGATGATTATAGTTGTTCTTGACATGTTTTGTTCTGATAATTGTAATTTCGTGGTAAGAAAATACAAAAAAAAACATGATTTTGGTGCGTTAAAAGGTTGGGGTTTAGATTTTAATGCATATGTATGATAATGATAGTTAGTAAGAATCTCACAATTTCTTACCTTTTTTTAAGTTATGTAAGAATGGCATCATTTTTTATTATAGGAAGTGTTTAGCCGAAAACGTTTATGAGACGGAAAAGACGAGAAGATGTCAATTTCTTACCAAATCTGCAGTTTTTTTGATATTTTTGTTGCGGTTTCTTGGTAAGAAAACTAACAATTTCTTACCAACACGTGTAATTTATTATCATTTCTGAAACTATAAATAGTGCTTTACATGAGTAAGTGGTAAGAAATGGGATGTATTTCTTACCAATATCATCCTCATGTACAATTAAATACACTCTTTTTTTTTGTAAGCTTCTACTTCTTGGTTGTTCATGTGTCTTTTTAGTTGTTCATGTCTTTTTGTAATATTTTTTTACCAAGTCTACGACAACGCATACAAATTGCTCATTAAACAGAACATAAGAATTTGTAAAATTATTACCTAAATTGCACATTTGGTTAGAAATTGACAATTTCTTACCAAGTTATATGGTAAAATGTATTCAAAGATAGTTTGTTAGAAATTGTCAAATTCTTACTAAGTCACGGCCACGCATATAATTTATTACCAGATGTATTTGTCAAAATTCTTACCAAGTGAATTAGTTAACATAAAAATTATCAAATTCTTACGAAACGAGTTGAAAAGGGTAAGAAATTGACCAATTTCTTACCAAGTTATTTGGTATAATGTAATAAGTAAAAATTTGTAGCTCTTTACAGTATAGGAAAAAAAAACTGAAAAAAACGAAAACTAAAAAAGGAGAGAAGAAAAGAGAAAAAAGAAGAGTAAAAAAATGAAAAAGAAGATATGAGAGATAAAGAGAAAAAGTGGGCCATGTGCATAAAAGTAGGATAGAGAGAGAATGTGTATGTGAGAGAGAAGAGGGGGTGCATGTGTGTGTGTGTTATGTGTGTGTCAGGTAGAAGGTAGAAGAGAGAGGAGATAGAAGGGAATAAAAAGTAGGGGTAATTTGGGGAGATTTTTGAATTTTTGGGTAGAATTTGTGCGTTGTTAAGTTGTGGGTAAAATTTGATTTTAATATGTGCAAAGGACATTTTGATTGTTGTCTCCAAATATATTTCCTCCAAAAATCAATAAGTTGGCAGTAATGAATCACAATTTTTATAAGGGAATATTATACCTCCATCAGGGGAGGGGTGCAAGGTGAAGGCATTTTGATCATCAAATGATTATATAAACACCAATCCAACAAATCACCCATTTTCCGAGTCTTCACTTCACTTCACTAACATTAGACATTTGGTTTGAATTAACGATACTACTTTGGCCTCATTGTTGAGATCTATTTTTAAATAGATTTCTAATTTTTGTTTTTACATTTCTTCACAAAATATTATTTTCAATTGGTCAAATTAATTGGAGAAGTTGTTGTTTGAACTTTGAAGATTGAGCCAAAAATTGGATGATGTGGCATTGAGGTGAGGTATTGGACGTGCTTGCATGGTACAAGCCCAACTAACTCCACTTTTCTAGTGTGGATATACTTGTGGGAAATTTTGGTCTTATCTCTTAAATATGGGAAGATAAGATTTGACATTATCTCATGGGATTTGAGGCTATGCTTAGAGAACAAGTTTCAGCCTCTATTTAAGGAGAAGACACGCAGAAGATGGAGACAAAGCTCAAGAGAATAAATCTGCTACCAAGAGCATGTTTTTAGTTAAGGGTTTACTACCATAATACAATTATACAACTAGCTTAGTGGATAATTAGTTTGTTGAGTGAAGAATTATTTTACCTATTATGAGATAAGGAATACAATATATATCACAAATTTAAGAAAATACAATTTATACCTAATTTTACCTATTTGAGACCAAAATGCCCCTATTTTCCTTCTCTTTCCACCACATGGGCTCTTCTCTCTCCTACTTTATTCTCTCTCTTCCGTCTCCCTCCCTTCTCTCTTTTTATTTTGAAGACCCATGTTTTCCCTCGTCTTTATTTTTATCTTTTCTCTTCCTTTTTATTTTTTTTCTCTCTCTTTCTTATTTGTTCTTTTTATTTTTTGTACTATTATATATTACTTATATTATTATTATTTTTTCATTTTCTTTTTTCTTTTCCTTTTTACCTTTTTTTTTTAATGTAGGTTTCGAATTTACAGTAAGTGGATTTCAAATAAAACCATCAGGTTTTGCATAGTTGATAACATATCGATGAAATCTTGCCATTCATGGTAAGATAGTTGGCAAGATGTCGATAACGTCTTGCTAACTTATATGCAAAGAACACAAGAACATAAGATTATGTGATATTCATGTGAAATGCAATACAAAGAAGGCAAGTAATGAAGATATTTTTACCATTCACGTTTAAATATTTGGTAAGTTATTGAGGAAATTTTACCAAATTTATTTGCAGCTATCAAATTCTTACCATTTATGAGAACTAGACATAGCATTAACAAGTAATTGCAAAGCAGGGAAAAAACAAAGTAATACTCAAATGTAATAAAAATATTGTCAGGCATCGGATTTGCCATTCCAAAAAATACACACAACTATTTAACAAAAAACTTGAATAGTTGGTATTTCAGTGAAACTCTTACTTATTGATGGCAGGAAATTGGGTAATGTAACTACCATTAATTGCGGAAAAGACGAGGCAAGAAATTACACCATTTCTTACCTACTGGTGGTAAAAAATCGTTAGTTACTTGCCCGCAGAAGACAAGAAAATGAGGTGATCAATTTCTTAGATTAATTGAGAAACTGTTTAAAAGCCACATTACAGTCGACTTATAATGAGTTCTTATTGAAATAAATGCTATGTAATACCACAAAGAACGCAAGAACATAAGGTCATGTGACATTCAGGTGAAAGGCAATACAAAGAAGGTAATTAATCAAGACATTCATATCATCAGATTTTGCATAGTTGGTAAAATATTGATGAAACACTACCATTCATGGTAAGATAGTTGGCAAGATGTCAATAACGTCTTACCAAGTTATATGCAAAGAACGCAAGAACATGAGATTATGTGACATTCATGTAAAAGACAATACAAAAAGGCAAGTAATAAGATATTTTTACCATTCGCGTTTAAATATTTGGTTAGTTATTGAGAAAATCTTACCAAGGTTATTTGTAGCTATCAAATCATCACCACTAATGATATCTAGACATAGCATTAGCAAGTAAATGCAAAACAGGGAAAAAACAAAGCAATACTCTGACGCGACCGTTGTTTAGCCGCGGTCAATAAATTTATAAGTCTATGCCCAGACTCCTATAACTAGTATAGTAGTGGTAAGCACTGGGTCGATCCCACGAGGAGTTGGTCAGCAATCCTTTCGAGTTCAATTGTCACTTTTAAAGGGGTGGGCTTTGCCTAAACAGAATTGAAAATAACAAGGAAAATAAAGAGAGCTATAAAGGCAAACAGTTAAACAATAATAAGAAAGCAAACCTGTCCTGGGCAGTCGCCTTAACTACATATAACTCACTCGATCACGGGCCTTAATATATTGGTATATAACACATGTCATCCAGTTATAGGTCACCCTGGTCAAGACCCCCTATTGTCACGCGTCACGTGCCCTGACCAGCATGCCCAATTCACCCTTATAGAATAGAGTTACAATTACGCACTCCCTAACCTAGACTTCAACATGCAAGGACTAGTTGTCATGCCTCTGCCCAAGCAGCATTCAGATTTACGGTGAACCCAGAATAGCCAATAGCAGGTTAATGAACCTACGACCACATACGCTCGTGCTAGCTCATATTATATGGAGTGAGATCTCTCTAAACTTTTTACCCATGTATTATTTGTAATCATGTTTGACTTGATTTGATACCGGCCGTTATACCCAATCAAACCCAACATGAATTGGAAAACCAAACCTAGCAAACTCAGGAACACATGCATATACTACTATGCCCAAACCCCTGACCTCACAAGTATTAAGTTACATGCAATCAATTCATCTCGCCCAAGACAGGTTGATAAACCTACTCTAGCATGCTTGAAAAGTAAATAACATAAAGGTAAAAGAAAGACATAATTAAATTAAAAAGAAATAACATTAAAACAAAATAAACGTTGTTGCCCGTAAGGCTTGTTTCCTCCTCCAAGAACTACATTATGAATTCTCTCCAAAAGTCTAAGTGTGTGTGAATGAAAACAAGCTAGAGAGTAGTAAGAGTAGAGATGTAAAAGAGAGTGTTTGCTGCTGTGGGCGAGCAGCTATATATATAGTAGTGTAAATGGGTTGTGGGCTTGGCCCAGCAAATCTTGGGAAGTTTCCTTGTTGGTGTAGAACTTTCCTTTCTTGCTCCTTCTTACTCCCCAAGCTAGAATCCGCCCTTATCTCCAAAATCTTCTGGAAGATGCGTATCTTCATGGATAAGGAATGAAATAATTCCTTCCATATGTGATTTCCCGGATAAGGACGTTCGCGCCTTGCCCAGAGGCCTTTCCTCTCTGCCCAAGGTTCTCGTCTGCTTGCCCAAGGTGCTTGTTTGCTTTATTCTCTTCATTCTGCCTTGCATAGTTGTACTTGTAAATGTTGTGGATCGTGGCCTAGGTCTATTCAATGGCTGCTAGGGTTTCTTCTACTTCAAGTGAGACTTGTCTTGTGCGCATATTTGCTTCTATATTTGATCAATGTAAAATAAGGAAAGAATCTCTTAGTAAATCTTCTTCCTTATTTACTCTTTCTCACCCGATAGCCTCTTCCTTGCCCGCGATGGTCGTCACTCTGCCCATGATCACACCAGTGAATGCATTCCGCTATGCCTTCTTCCTGCCTTCTTCTTTATCTGCCCAAGTACTGCCCAGAATTGCCCAGAATCTCTAGCTATCTGCCCTGTGTACCCTGAATCTAGAATGTGCCCTCCCAAGCATAAGACACTATACAAAAGGACTCTAATATACTAAAAACAAGACTCAAATAAGAGCACAAAATGGGCTCGTCATACTCAAATGTAATAAAAATATTGTCGGGCATCGGATGTGCCATTTCAAAAAATACACATAAGTATTTAACAAAAAGCTAGAATAGTTGGTATTTCGTAACTCTTACTTACATATGTCAAAAATGATGAAACTCTTAGTTACTGATGGCAAGAAATGGTTAACTTCTTGCCTTGATAAGGCAAGAAATGGGGGTAGTGTAACTACCATTAACTGCGAAAAGATGAGGCAAGAAATTACACCATTTCTTACCTATTGATGGTAATAAATCGTTAGTTACTTGCCCGCAGAAGGTAAGAAATGGGGTGATTTCTTAGAGTAATTGAGAAATTATTTAAAAGTCACATTACAGTCGACTTATAATGAGTTCTTATCGAAAATAATTTATAACACTCCGAGGGATAGGGATATAATCTTTTGTTCCACCCTCGTATAAGTTGTTCTTCCAATCTCCTCTGTGCACAACAATTAATGAAGCTACCATTGACCACATCTCAATTAATGAAGCTACCATTGACTGCGGAAAGACAAGGTAAGAAATGCTTAATTTCTTGTCTTAATAAGGCAAGACATGGTGTAATTTCTTACATAAATTTAGAAATTGTTTAATTCGCAAGAAATCGAACTTGAAATTGGGCTTTCTAAAGCAAGAGTCAAAAATTAAAGAAAAAAAAAGTGAAAAGTCTACACAAATTTATCTTCTTCCAATTATGCAATCACTTGAAGGTAAAAAAAAAAAACACACACACACACACACACGCACACACAAATCCTTATCAATTAATCTAGCCAACAAAGCAAAAGGAAAAAGAGGAGCACAACACGACCATTAGGTCATTAAACCACTAAAAATAATTGATTTCCAAATTAAAAAACAAAACCCATCAACACAAACGAAAGAAGAAAAAAAATAAAAATAAAATAAAACGGCAGTAAACATTTCCGCCGCCACGGCGCCAATGGCGATCCCTCCTTCTTCGACAGTGATGATTACTAGGAGAGCAGCATACTCAGCGAATTCGGCTGGAACATCCTGCCAGAGCCAAGCGGCGCGTCTAATCACGACGGCGTCTTCCAATCGGCAGCGATTTGTTGCCGGAAAGAGCCGCAAGCTATGGAGAGGAGAAGAGAGAAGAGGTAGTGGAAGGATAGAGAGAGAGAGAGGAGAGGAGAGGAGATAGGATGAATGAAAAATGGTGAGGAGAGATAAAGAACAAGAAAGAGGAGAGAGAGAGTTCTCACGAGAGATGAAAAGGGAGAGATGAGAGAGAGTGTATTGGGGGTATTTTAGTCCTATATTTGAAAATATGGGTAAGTTTTGTATTTTCTTAAGTTGAGTATATATTTTGTATTCCTTATGTGATCTTAGGCATATTGGGGTATTTCCTCTAGTTTGTTTATGTTACTTTTTCGTTGACATTTTCCTCAATTTTTTTTTTGTGAATTCACTTTGATATAGTGAATATTTTTCCCTGAGGCGCCTGCAAGATATAATTTATAAATTTCAGGAAAATTCGTCTTCGTTGTTCTTCTTCGCGTTTCTCGTTTTTCCGCTGCGCATCTGTTTGAAGAGGTGCTCGCAGAGCAACCCTCTGTAGATACCTCCCTGCACTCCCCAGCACAGATATCAACACTCATAATTAATTCTCTACATGTCCCTTTTTCGTTCCCCTTCGAATAAGGGGAAAACTGATAAAACTTAGTCCATTTTATCTTTGCAGACAAATAATTCCAAATTCTTAAAAGTTGTAATATAAACATCTCAAATCATAAAATCAAGAAAAAAAACATACAAAAAACCTCACAAAACTACTTAAAGCATGACATTTATTCAGGCTAAAACTCACAAATCAACAAAAAAATTTTTTATCTTACCCTATGTTTTTCTGGCAATTCTCAATAGTAGCAAAATCAAAGACAACATAACGGCATTCATCAAGAGGAAAGCTAGTTGCAAAGTCCTTGTATGTTTTGATTTGAATTGTCAACTTTTTCAACAATAACGTGCTTTTTTTTTTCTTCCATTCCAAGAACCTTAGAGCATCGCAAGCCCACCTTCGGGGCTTGCGGCCACTTTCCAGTGGAGAGGAGTTTTCTCCGAAAAATGCCTCCAGTCCAAGGGTTCTCTCTCCGGGCTCTTTCTATTTTAATATATTATTTTTAAATTTTTTTTATTTGATTTTCGATTCATTTTTTTAATTTGATTTTCATTTTCATTTCGATTTTATTTATTTATTTAATTGTATTTTCAATTAAAAAATAACACAATTTTTAGAATTTTTTTTTATTAAATTGAAACAAACATAATTCAAACAAAGTACAATTTAATTTCGAATAATTTAAAATACGCAATAATATTTAAAAGCGATAATTGTTGCCCCTACGCGCCCACATCTCTTTGACCAAATCATTGTAAAGATCGCCGTGTTTGGTCCTATCACGTAACGATACATTGCGCTCCACGTACGCCTGAAATGAACTAGGGGCTCCTTGATCCACTCGTGCATTTGCAGAAGTAGACACCTCCTCTTCAGGAGGGGCCCAATTTGTCACGTTCGTTCCTTCATCCTCGATTATCATGTTATGCAAGATAATACAAGCATACATAATATCTTGTATACTATCACGATACCAAAGTCGTGATGGGCCGCTGACCATTCCCCAATGAATTTGTAAAACACCAAAAAGCTTGTTCGACATCTTTGCGCGCCGCCTCCTGCATAGCTTTGAAATGCTCAACTTTTCCATAGTGGCGTGCGGTGGGGCTGCCACGAAAATGGGCCATTTTGGATATATACCGTCCGCCGGGTAGTAGCTCATGTAATATTGATTTCCGTTGGTGAGAAAATAAACCGGAGGTGCTATTCCTTTGACGACGTCGCTGAACACCGGCGATTGATTGAGAACGTTGATGTCATTGAGCGCTCCGACGACCCCAAAAAAAGGCGTGCCATATCCACAGATCGTGAGATGCAACAGCCTCAAGGATCATCGTAGGATTGCCCTTATCCCCACGTGTATACTGAGCCTTCCACCCCACCGGATAGTTCTTCCAAGCCCAGTGCATGCAGTCGATCGAACCAAGCATCCCTGGAAAACTGTGGCGTGTCTCGTGCATTGCCAAAATTCGTGCACAATCATTTCCGTCTGACTTCCTCAAATAATGACCACTGAAGATGGTTCGAATCGCCTTCGCAAAGCGCTTCAACGATTTTATAGCGGTGGTCTCCGACATTCGCAAGTACTCATTGTATTGGTCGACAGCGCCTCCATAGGCGAGTTGACGTAGAGCGGCGGTGCACTTATGGAGGGTTGAGAAACCCGGCCTGCCTAGTGCATCACATCGTTGTTGGAAATACACATCGCGACTCTCCAACACCTGCACGATACGCAAAAATAGAAGCTTTGACATCTGAAAATATCATTGGAATAAAGCATTGAGATAAGTGGGCCTTTCAGCAAAATAGTCGTTGGACAATTGTGTTGCTCCTGTGACTCAATCTCGATCGATCATTCGCCTATACGGATATCTTCGGCGTTTTATCACCTCCTTGGCTTTTTCCTTCTTCTTCTTTGCTTTTTTATGTTTCCGCCAAAGTTCGGCACTGCTTTGTATGTGTTGGTACATCGCTTCGAGTTCTTCAGAGGAGGAGGATGAATCGGATGAGATTTCGGAAGCGCTTGACATATTGATAATAAAGAAGAATTGGGACTACACTTGTAGAAATTAGTGGATGTTTGAAATATATTTGTGAGATTTGTGTGTAGAAATTGTGTAGGTGGAGATGTGAATTTATAGGGAAAAATTGGATATGGTCGTTGGAGCCTCAACGTTCAAATTTTGCATTTTTTTTTTTTTGTTTCAGAAATTGCAAATAAAATAAATTAAATTAATAAATAAATAAATTGTGATGATGTCATAATGACGTCAGCGATTATGCAGGTGGGGAGCTCACGCCCGGCTCAGGCATGCGAGCCTGGTTCGCCGTGCTGGGGCTCGCCAGCGCCGAGAGGGCACGCGAGCCCCTCGGTTCCGTTGGGTTGGAGATGCTCTTAGCTTGCAGTTATCATGCACAAATGCTGCATTGGCCTACAAATAACGGTGTGTTATGATAAAAATGATACTCCCTCCGTCCATGATTTACTGGATTAAAAATTTTGGACAGATAGTTTAATGTGTTTTGATAATGTATTAATAAATTAAAGTGTTAAAGTGGAATATTGTGGGTCCGTCTAATATTTTTAATTGTATTAAAGTGTTAAAGTATTAAAAAGTAGAGTGATAAAGTGTTAAAGTGATTATGAGACCTACGTCTTAAAATGAAAAGACAGTAAATGGTGGACGGATGAAGTATAGTTTTAAGTGATTGTGGAGGAACGAAATTAATAATAAGCAACCACACACCTTCTATAAGCATAGGACCCCCTAACACATCACAAAATCACATATTGCCAATAGATTGATAGCAAATAAATCGACGTTGATTTTTGTTTAATTCCTCAATCACAACCAATGTCCACGAAATTTAGCGTCTCCAAGAGTCATCCGTATAATTTGTACAAATAATACATTTTATTTATGGGACACACTTGGGTCAGCCGAAAGCACCGTGCGGCCGGCTAAAACAATGACACTTTTATTCATATAGATTGACACTTTTCTGTATAAAGATTGACGCTTTTAAAAATTGTCATTTTATTCGTAAAATAATTATGTCAAAGATTGACACTTTTATTCATATAGATTGACACTTTTCTGTATAAAGATTGACATTTTAGGCCCGACCACACGGTGCCTCCGACTGACACAAGTTTTTGTCTTTATTTATTAATATAATGCAACTCCGGTCTTGCCGTCTTGATGCCTCGAGCCAAAGGATTCATCAATAAACCATACATACAATAGTATTAAGAAAGCCAACATCGATAAATCACAATTTTTAATGAATAATGCATCTCCGATCTTGATGCCTCAAGCCAAAGGATTCATCAATAAATCATATGTGCTATAGTATTAAGGAAACCAACATCTAAATCAAGACTTTGCTAACTAAGAAATCTAATTAAATCATTAATTTTACATATTGCCACTGAAGTTGGATTTTAATTTTTAATTTATCTTTTATATATTATATAAATTCTTGAGCAAGTCATTCAATCACTTTTAAAATTTCTTTAACTTTATGTTAACTTAAGTATCAATAGAATTAATTTAACTGGGACTTGTATTACTCATATATAATTATTTAGGTATGTTTTCTTACCCACCGTGGACATATTTAATGTGTCTATGACTGATGTGACAGTACCACGTTCATGATTTTTTTACTTAAGGTTTAGTTTTTTTAGTATCATTTTTTTACAACAACACGACACACTTACACACACGCACCCGAGATAACTTGAACCCCCTGATTTCTTCGTTGGAGGGGAAGCGTTTTACTAAGTTGCGCTCCATCGTCTAGTAGAGTTTATTTTTAATAAGGTATATTAATCATAATTTTCCTCAAATATATCACCGTCACGTCAATCGTGACACATTAAGTATGCCTACAGTAGGCAGGGGAACATTCATCTATATCAGACATTTACTTTAAATAAGATCTTGTATTTTCGACCAAATAAGATATTATGGTGTCATATGTATGGTATACATCCTAACGATCCCTATCAAACAAGCCACCATATATATGTATACATATGTATACTTTATTCGTATTTTTTTATTCACTTTTAATTAATACTTCATCAATTAACATATAACACGTAGTAAATACTCCCCCCATTTCATATAAAATGACACTTTTCTTTTTTGCCTTTTCTGGTACGCTTTTCCACGTTTCTCGTTGATGGATTTTAAGATGGATTTTTGAAGAATTCTTTCTTTTACGGGATACTATGACAGGCGTAGTATCCCGTAAAAGAAAAAATTCTTCAAAAATCCATCTTAAAACCCATCAACGAGAAACGTGGAAAAGCGTGCCAGAAAAGCCACTATTGAAATGTATCATTTTAAGTGAAATGGAGGGAGTACTTAATAAAAATATACACTATATTGTATATACTCTATATGCATTTTCATATTACTGTTACGTCAATTATAGACACATTAAGTAAGTAAATATAAAAGTGTGTGTCTTTTAGACAGACGAACCGTGAATGAAAGTGTGTACTTTTTTAACAGACGAAATGAGCAGTATTTTATATAAATTATTTTATAAATAGATACACATATTTTCATTAAATGTGCAATAAGTGGAGTATTAAACAATTAAAATTAATGTTAATATTTGCTTAAAACAAACAAATTTAACAACATAAAATGTGCTTTATTCTAATTTATTTATGAGGGTAATAGTTGTAAAATGCAGTATTTTATAAAAGAAAATTAGTGGTATTTGGACGCCTACAGCAGTGGGAGCCGAGCCGAGTTCATTGAAATCTTTTTCCGTCAATTCAATTGGAAAAACAAAAACAAGTCAAGATTCAAGAACAAGCTCTGAATAATTTTGCTATTTTGCAACATGTCATCTTCATCTTCATCTTCAGACTCATCCGACGATGAAGAATTGCTTGAACTTTGGCTGAACAATTCCCAAAGGATGGCGGAATATCTGACGCTGCGAAACGCCGACACCTTTCAGCTTTGGCGGAAGGCTTCCCAAAGGATGACGGAATATATGAGGCGGCTAAACGCCCACACCTCCGGCGAAGAAGCGACGGACTCAGATGAAGGAAACGACCTAGTCTCTGCCGCCGAGTCTGGTGACGTCGACGCTCTCCGTCTCGGCCTCGGTACCTTCTCCTTACATTCGCACTTCACCAAATCTTTACACCTTTTTTATTTATTTATTTTTATTTTTTTTATTTTACTTAATTTATGTCTAATGGGTGCTTATGGTTACTGCATATCGTTTGATTTTGTAATTTTACTTTTGCTATGAGTTAAATTTTTCGTTAGGTTTCGAGTTTCTATTGGGGTAACACCTGAAAATTAGGGCTGCATTGTATAGAGTTGGTGGTGCTTTAGGCCTCCTTTTAGCTTTCTGTGCTCTAGAAATTAAAGGCATTTTGAATTATGGGTTTATCCAATTGTATTTCGATTCGATTCTATTTCAGTATTTTCTTATGAGATGCATTGCTATTCCACATCTTTGAGGCGTGTTTGATGCTTTTCTACAGACTCGTAATGAAATTCCTATGTCCAAATCAGGCACTGTGATTGAGAATTTGCTTCTGACTTTTAGCTTTGTTGGTATTCAGATTCGCCCCTTTTTAGTGTTCACTATAATTAGCTATTACATTTACGCTATGCTAACTGTTTGTTGAGACGATTGTATTTCGTCAATATATCTGCAGTCAATGTATCTGTATTTACATATGCTGAAAAATATTTACCACCATTCATTTGATGGATCTTATCAGTTATCCATGTTTTCTTATTCCGACATGTAGTGTGAACTTTAAGTTGTTCAGCTATATCTTGAACTGAAGCTATTGGGGCGCTCCGCTGCTTTTGCTGGTTGATACGTGGATTCTTATCTACGATATATTTGTACAGCGTGTTAAAAGTTCTTGCACATGTGCAGAAAATTATAAGGGCAACATTGATGACCCGGTGAGAAACAGAGAGACCCTTCTTCATCTTGCATGTATTTATGGCCATTTGAATTGTGTCAAGGTTAAATAATCTCATCCTATCGCTTTGTTGATATTAATTTTATGAACTTATAATCGAAATGGGTTATAAGTTCTTTATTGTATAACTTCTGTGCAGTTTTTGTTGGAAAAGGGTTCCAACTTGGAGGTAAAGGACGAACAGGGAGGAATTCCCTTGCACTATGCTTGTGAGGGAGGTCGGTTTGTAAGCTTTCGACGTTTTATTCATCATTTTCTAACACATTTGCTTGAATCTAACACATTTGCTTCATCTTCCTGAAAGTAATTTGCAGGTGATTTCAAGATCGTAGAACTTATTATTAGTCATGCTAATGAAGTAGGAAGTGTAAAGAGGATGCTAGAAACTGTAGATATATATGGGGATACGGTGAGCTTTTGAATACTAGATCATTTGTATTCTCACTCTGCTAATGAAGATAAGTTCGATTGAATTTTCTTGTGACGACTTCTTATATCTCAGCCTCTTCATAATTCGGCTAGATGTGAATTGGAAGGCGAATATGGTGATGTGATAAGATTATTGGTTGTTCATGGGGCTTCCCCTACTAAGAAAAATTTCAAGGGAGAGGTATGCGATTGTGAATTCCATCACCATATGTTCCTGGTGCGTTTCAATCATCTAAATTACTATACATTACCTGCAGACTCCATTAGAGATTGCCGATTCTGAAACAGAAGCTTGGAGAGTATTGAAAGAGGCCGTAGCTAAGGATTAGTCTAATCGTATATTGGGAGCTTACTCGACTTTTGCTGGCAACTCTCATATTGGTAGGTAAAGATTCTGAGAGGAGAATCCCTTTGTAGAGACTGAGCACAATCACTAAATATAGACTCTATTAACTAGTTTTTGTACTCTTGGTTTTGAGTTTGTGTTGAGGGCCAAAATAGTGATTCCCCAGTCTTGCAAAGATTATCTATGTTGAAATATTTTAGGAGTATATAGTAAGTGTGTTTTAATGGTACATTGAGAACTTTCCTCACATGTTTTATTTTATTATAGTCACTAGAAATATTGGGTAGTGTGCTTATTTAGTGTCCCAACTCCCTGTTGAATATTTTCAAAAATAATACGGTATAGAGTTCCGTCCACAAGTTTGAGGCATAACATTTGGGCACAAATTATTTGAGTGGAGAAAAGGTTCCACGTGTAATTTTTTGTAAATAAAATGATACAATGGCGTTTAAAATTGGGTAAAGATAAAGTCTAAAATTATTTGTCCAAGAAGGGAGTACAACAATTTTTATGATGGGATTCTTTGATATTGATGATGTGTAAAAGATGAAACTTTTTTTTTAAACATAGATGATACGTTATTTTTTAAATATATGTAATTTTAAGATAATAAAACGGGTTTATTTTAAACTGAACGTATTATATTCTCTCAGTCTACGAAATATGCACACTTATTATTACGTCATTCGGTTTGTCCGCAATTTCTATACCTATCTACTATTATTTCTTTATCACCTTAAAAATCAAAATACAATTTTATATTCATTTTACTTTATTACTCAAACATACAAGTGAGATCCAAAACATCACTTTATCCACCACTCATTACAAAAATTATCGTACTATAAGATTCTAGATACACACTTGGTGAACGAAGGGAGTAAAATTTATTGTACTACTACCTTTATCCCGTTATATTAGAGTTTATTTCCGTTTGGTCTGTCCCATTATATTAGAGTTCTTTCCTAAAATGGCAAAAAATATTTGGCTACAATTAACTCTCTCTCCTTAGAATTAATTATAGTCACATATCGTCCCATTCCTTGGTTTCTGTGTAAGTCAAATTAGTTCTAATATGATGGGAAGGAGATAGTACTTACTACCTCTGATGCACGGATTTTTCAAAAAATAACACATTGCAGTATCGGATTCGCACCCGTATCGCATCAGGGTGCGATTCACGGCGGATTCGCACCCGATTCGCCACATGGCGTATGCTTATTTAATTTAATATAAATAATAACGAATACACGAATCTGATAAAGAGGATTTGCGAATCCAGAGTTAATTGAGTTATTTTTGCTATAACTTAAGTTTTTAAGGAATTTTTGCAAATCTGAAATATTATTTATTAAAAGAAAGAGGAAAATAGAAGTAGAACATGTACGTTGTATATTTGGTTGCACTGTTTTATTATTTTTCATATATATTTAGTTTAAAATTTATTTAAATTTTATGTATAATATAGGCATTATATAATATATATAAAAATAAAAAATAAATAGACGTACGTATGATAACCGAATCGCACCCTATAATATTTTAAAAATACGTATCATGGCACTCGTAATTGCCCTCATGCCGTGCAACATAGCTTTCTACTCATCACTATAACTAAATTAAAAGCTCGCATACAACTCGAGGAAAAAGCGCTTCAGCTGAATAATTTTGCTTATTTGCAACATGGACTCTTCCAAAGACGAACTCGAAAGAGCTCTATTGGCTCTTCAACAATGGCAGAAGATTTCGCAAGGAATGTTGGAATATCTGGAGCGACGAATCACCGACACCTCCGACGAAGAAGGTACGGACTCAGATGAAGAAAACGAACTCGTCTCCGCCGCTGAGTCTGGTGACGTCAACGCTCTCCGTCTCGCCCTCGGTACCTTCTCCTTACATTTACACTTCACCAAATCTTCATGCCTTGATTTATTTTTATTTTTTTACTTAATTTATTTGCTGATGGGGTTGCTCATGGTTACTGCATATTGTTTGATTTCGTAATTTTTGCATTTGAATTATCGAATGACCTAGTATTGAAGACTATGTTTTTCTTTGGGTGATGCTGAATTAATTGGAGTTTTTTCCTTTCGGTTTATGAATACTGCACATTATTTGGAATATGCTGGGAAATTAGGGCTTTTCTTAAAAAAAGATCAGAATCTTTTATTGTCATTGTATAGATTCGTACTTTAAAAAGTATTTGAACTCTGTTTACTGTTTACCTATTCTATTTCCATTCACTTCTATTAGAGTACATTCTTATGTGATGCACTACTACTACTCAATTGCTCCTTTTAGTTTTCACTAGAAATAGCTATGCTAACTATGTGTTTAGAATATTCTAAAGAAAAACACTACGCCTTTAGAATCTTTAAATGAGTTATTTTTAGTCTAGTAAGCTTAAAACAGATCATTCGTTGTCCAATTATTTGTCTTCTTACGTATGCTGCAAATTAATTCTATGTGCTTGTTACTACCATTGGTTTGATGAACTTTGTGCGTCGATTCTCAATGTGAAGTGCAGAGAATTATGAGGGCAACATTGATGACCCGATGGAAGATGGTGACACCCTTCTTCACCTTACATGTCAAAATGGCCATTTGAATTGTGTCAAGGTTAAACATCATCTCATCCTTTTGATTTTGACATTGATTGTTATGAATCGAAATGCAGTTTAAAGTTTAATTATTGTATACCCTATTTGCAGTTTTTGTTGGAAAAGGGATCTAACTTGGAGGCAAAGAATGAAGATGAGGGCATTCCTTTACATAATGCTTGTGGAGGAGGTCGGTTTGTAATTTAACTATGAAGTACTTTTATTTATCATAATCTTACGGCTCTTTTTGCCTAAGAACGTTACAAATTTGCTATCTTCATGAAAAATAACTTGCAGGTTATACCGAGATAATCCAACTTATCATTACTCACGCTAACGAACCAAAATGCGTGACGAGAATGCTCGAAACTGTAGATACAAAAGGGGACACGGTGAGCTTTTGATTAATACTAGATCATTTGTATTTCCACTGTTTGCTAATGAAGAAGATATACTCAACGAGTATTCTTGTGGAAATTACAAACTGACAACTCCTTATCTCTAAGCCTCTTCATCATGCGGCTAGAGGCGGATATGTAGATGTGATAAGATTATTGCTTGCTCATGGGGCTTCCACTTCAATGAAAAATATCAATGGGGCGGTCAGTATGTGATTGTGAATTCCATCAATGTCTGTTTCTCGAGCTGACTCATCTAAATTGCTCTTAATTTGCAGACTCCATTAGAGATTGCTGATTCTGAAACAGAAGCTTGGAGAGTATTGAAAGAGGCCATGGCTAATGGTTAGTCTAGTTGTGTAAAATCTCGGATAGTGGAATCGGGACCTTACTCGATTTGTGCTGGCCATTCTCGTATAGGTAGGTAAATATTGTGAGGGGAGAATGTTTTTAAGCGATTTTGTATGCAATCACTAAATATAGCCTCTACGAACTTGTTTTTTGTAGGGTTGGTTTTGAGTTTTTATTGATGAATGAAATACAGCGGTCTTGTTAATATTCTTTATGGAGAAAGTCAGTTGTTGTCTTGGTAATAATTTATAGATTTCTATCTATCAAATGTGTTTTAAGATAGGTATTTTGAAGGGTTGATAGAGAACTTTGAATATCCCTATTTCTTTTAGTCGCGTAGTGTGGAACTGCAATCAATCTCTTTGTTACTATTGAGTATTAATTTATCTCAGGAAATATTCGAGTGTATAGTAATTAATATGTTCATTCTTATTAAGCTTGGTACGTGGAGATGGCAATTCTTTTTTTTCTTTTTTTTTTTGATATTGTAATTCAGTTAATATGTTCGGTGCGCACTGGATAAACCCCCGTTTAGGTAACCACACTTGAGAAGACAGGTGTGATACTGGGTAAACCCCCGCCCAGGTAAATCACACTTGAGAGGACAGGTGTGGCATGCTTAGGTAAACCACACTTGAGAGGACCTTGCCCAGGTAAACCACACTTTGAAGGTGTGACACTGGGTAAACCCCCGTCTAGGTAAACCATACTTGAGAGGATAGGTGTGGCAGGCTCACGTAAACTACACTTGAGAGGACCCTGCCTAGGTAAACCACACTTTGAGAGGACAAGTGTAGACTCAGGTAAACCACACTTGAGAGGACAAGTGTAGGCTCAGGTAAACCACACTTGAGAGGGCCCCGCCTAGGTAAACTACACCACACTTTGAGAGGACAGGCGTAGGCTCGGGTAAACCACACCACACTTTGAGAGGACCCCGCCCAAGTAAACCACACTTTGAGGACAAGTGTAGGCTCAGGTAAACCACACTTGAGAGGATAGGTGTAGCCTCAGGTAAACTACACCACACTTTGAGAGGATAGGTGTAGCCTCAGGTAAACTACACCATACTTTGAGAGGACAGGTGTAGGTTTAGGTAAACCACACTTGAGAGGACCCCGCCCAAGTAAACCACACTTTGAGATTTGAGGATAAGTGTAGGTTCAGGTAAACCACACTTGAGAGGACCCTGCGCCAGGTAAACCACACCACACTTTGAGAGGACCCTGCCCAAGTAAACCACACTTTGAGGACAAGTGTAGGCTCAGGTAAACCACACTTGAGAGGTCCCTGCCCAGGTAAACTACACCACACTTTGAGAGGATAGGTGTAGCCTCAGGTAAACTACACCATACTTTGAGAGGACAGGTGTAGGCTTAGGTAAACCACACTTGAGAGGACCCCGCCCAAGTAAACCACACTTTGAGATTTGAGGATAAGTGTAGGCTCAGGTAAACCACACTTGAGAGGACCCTGCACCAGGTAAACCACACCACACTTTGAGAGGACAGGTGTAGCCTCAGGTAAACCACACCACACTTTGAGAGGACAGGTGTAGCCTCAGGTAAACTACACCACACTTTGAGAAGATGGGTGTGGGCTCAAGTAAACCACACTTCACTTTGAGAGGACAAGTGTAGCCTCAGGTAAACTATACCACTTTGAGAGGACAGGTGCAGGCTCATGTAAACCACACTTGAGAGGACCCTGCCCAAGTAAACCACACTTTGAGATGACAGGTGTGACAGACTCAGATTCATAGAGGCATTGACGAATATTACTTTTGTCCCGCCCAAGACGATACGTATTTCTTTTTGGGCCGTCTTGTATAAGACGACATGTTTCCCTTTTTTGGAAAGAATTAGACATAATTAAGAAAAATTAGGGCTCAATAATTGGGCCTTTTTATTTTACTTAATTAAAAAAATTTACTCCCCTCGTCTCAAGTATTAAGACATTTTTTTTTTCGGCACGGAACTTAAGACCAGAGTGTTTAGTGTGTAAAGTGTAATGTGTGTAGGGATGTGATGTGGTTTATGTATTTAGACATATTTTTAAATTAGAGCATCATAGATTCATAAAAACATATCCATGTTTGATCTTAAATGAAAGATCATATCAAGACCTTTAATTTGATATAAAAATTATAAAAATCGAATAACAAACGAGAAAGTTACGATAGTTTAAACTTTTAGGATTTAAATTATATTGGGATACGTATTGAGAGATGAGTGGATGATGAGATTTAATTAGATAATGTTAAGTGTAATAAGAAATCTACTGATTGTACTATTAATTAGTTAATTATTTCTCAAAAATGAAAAGTGTCAGAATACTTGAGACGGTTCAATAAAGAAAGAGTGTCAGAATACTTGAGACGGAGGGAGTAATTTTTTATAAACCTTCTAATTTCGGCTATCTTGTAAATTCAGCTATAATAAACATTAGAATTTGGAAATAATTTTTGTGAAATTAAATAATAGTAATAATAATTTTTATTCAAAAAAATAAATTCATAAAAAAATAAATTATTTTAGAATAATTAATTAAAAATATCAGTCTTAAAGTTAATGGAAATAAATATTCATTAAAATAATGATAATCACATAACTTATCCTCCTTGACAACCTCTTCTTAATTTTGGTGGCGAAAAGAAATGCATCGTCTTGGGCGGGACGACGGTAGTATTAATTATGAAATTATTAAATTAAACTATGAAATAAATTGTAAATTAAAAATACAAACTTAAGGGGAAAAAAAATACAAACTTAAGAATTCTTGAAAATCACAAAAACAGGGACTTGATGACCAAGCTCATTAAAACCCTCGGATGAGTAGGAAACTAGATTAACCCCGCATTATTGCCAAAATACATAGAAGTGTATAAAATAATATTCTAATTATCTGAATTAGATATTATTTCCACAAATGTTGAATAATGCAGCTCTAAGCTTGTAATGAGGACTGTGATATTTATATTTTAAGCATTTTGTAAAATTAAAATCATCTTCTTATCACATAACTGAACATACTATTATTAGTTGTAAAAGAAAAAAAGAAAAAAATAGCAAAAGACATGATAAAAAATAAGAGGAAATACCCCAATCTACCTATTATCACATAAGAAACACAATTTTTATCACAAATATAACATTATACAAAATCTACCCATTTTTTCAAAAATAGGACTAAAATGCCCCCAGATTTTCTAAATATCTATTATCTCCTCTCTCTCCAATCTCTCACTCTCTGCATCTCCCTCTACGATCTCTCTCTCTCTCTCTCTCTCCATATTTCCCCTCTCTTTCGGTGCCGACCTTCTGGTGGAGCGTCGCTATGGAATCCCAGGCAGAGGTACTGTGGCAGGTTGACGGCGAAGGCGAGAAGGAGATCGACGCGCTGAGGAAGAGGAGATCGAGAGGAGGAGGACGTGGTCAGAATCGGGAGCCCTAATCGTGCCCCCTTCTCCTTCGATTTCATTTCCGGCGAGTCTACCTCCTGGAACCTCGACTGCAGCAGTGGGGCAGAGAAGCATCCTCTGCAGAATCGGAACTCGTCACTGCGGCTCTGCAGCTCAAGAGAGAGGTGATTAGGAAAACCTTCTCTCAAGATCTTTCCAACCTATACTCCTCATCATGATCCATTTTTGGAATAACCTTTTTTGTAGAGTTTACAGAAATCTTGCAGAGGCGTTCCCCTTTTTTGTTTCACTTTGATGTACTAAAATTCTTTATTTTCTGGTCTTAATTTGCACTCTGCATAACGCCAAATTCTTGTCTTGCCTTGTGTATTAGGGATTTTTCTTTTTTATTTTTATTTGTTGTTTCTCAATTTGGTGCTTCCGTAATTTGGTGCTTCTCCATTCGAGAATGGAATCCCCGACTCCGCCATTCTCAATTGAAATTCCGTAACCCTTGCTCCATTCGCATTTGGTGTTTCTCAATTTTTTTTATTTTTATTTTTGTTGGTGGTAATTATTAGTGTTGGTCTTTCTTTTGGCTCAAGCTTTAATAATCTTGTGTAGACCTGCCCACGGTTCAGGGCCCGGCGGTTTAGGGCTAGGCCCGCCGGGCCCCGGTTCGAAAACCTCTGACCCTAGCCCGAACCGCGGGTAGGGATGCCAGTTCCGGGCCGGGCTTTTAGCCCGCCGGTTCAGGGCCGATTAAAAACCGGCGGGCTCGGGCTGAAACCGGCGGACCGCGCTAAGGGGCCGGGCGGCGCGACCGCGCGCTGGGTCGCGCGGTCTAGCACAAAGTTTGTGTATAGGCCCGCAACCGGACCCCTTCTCTGAAGCGGTCGCGCTACCAGCCCGTTTCTTGCTGGCTCTCATTCCATTTTCGACCCGTTCTTCCTCGTTCGAGCTCCAATTCACCTAAAATCCATAACTTCCATCCTAATTGACATGTAAAAACCATGTTTGATCAAAAGGACTTTGTATTAATAAATGTGAAAAAATTATAACTTATCACTTGTGTTGTAGTCTTCTAATTCTTCTACCTTACAAAGTTACAATTACATAAATATTTTTTCTTCACAACAACACTAATTACTCTACTTTACATTTGAAAAGAGGAAAAATATAACAATAAAAGACTTGAGCTCAATTTAATTTCTAAAATTGAGTTGCCTACGTATCCTCATAATTATAGAGGAATCAAAGTCGACGTAGTTCTTTTTACAACACCACGTTTCCTACTCCGCACCCGATGCCGATCGATCTGTCTCGGTAAAGGCTTCATCTTCGCTCTCATTCCGATCATCTCATTCCGGTTCTTGAGCTCTAAGGTCGGCCCTACACCAATCATCAAGCAACATGGTAGCTTCAATGTTTGCCGGCTTCATTGTTGATCTTCTTTGATCTAGCATAAGACCTCCGGTGCTAAAGGCTTGTTCAACGGATACGGTGGATGCCGGGACGGCAAATAACTCCTTCGCCATCATGGAGAGTATTGGGTACTCCACTCTCTTCGACCACCATTTCAACACGTCGATCGACGGACCACTATCTTCAACACCAAAAACAAAACGAGTTTGCAAAAATATATCCAATTCACTATTACCTTGGCTCCTTGGATTATCATAGGTTCTATTTTGGTACATTCCTTGCATTTGTCTAACTAAAGGATCCATTGAGTCCATAGCAAAGGGAAAATCAAATGAAGGCATCATAGTATAAGAAGAAGAAATCTCCGTATTATCTTCATTACTACCATACTTTCTCCTATATTCATCAAAAAGTTCTAGCAAAGTCCTATGTAGATCATCTTTCATATCTTGCACATTAGGAAGATCAAAAAATATTTGTTCACCATCAATTATAACATTACTAAAGTCCATTTGCAAAAAACATCATAATAAATTTGTAGCATTTGACAAACACCTTCATATCTCCATTTAGGATCCAAACATTTAGCAATCAAGAAAACTTTCGGAATCTCCCTAAAATACTTTAGCCATTTTTGAACCATAAAATAAATCACACCTTGCAAGTTTGGCCTAGTAAAACAAGCCTTAAAAGACATGGCAATATACATGCAATGTTCCAACACTTTAACGGAAGTACAATAATAAACACCCGATAATTGTTTAGTAGCCATATGAAAAACCTTCAATAATCCATATAAATCATAACATGCATCCCAATGACTCTCATTAAGAACTAATTGAGTCATGGAAAATTCTTTCCTAAAAAAATCACATAAATGACCCTTATACTCCATCGTACTATTAAGCATCTCATAAGTAGAATTCCAACGATGAGATACATCGGCTTTGAAACATGTATAAACAATATTCTTTGAACGACAATATTTTTGCCATTTTTTCCCCAATGTTTTTGATTTATGCAAATATTTAACGGCATTTTTAATAGGAACAACGGACTCTTGAAAAATCTCAAGCGCATCTTGGACACATAAATTCAAAATATGACAAATGCATCTAGAATGAAAATATTTTCCATCAAAAGATGGTGCACATACTTCAATGAGTTGAGGAATACTAGCCGTGTTCGCCGTTGCATTATCAAAACCAACCGAAAAAACCTTATTAATCAAACCATATTCATTTAAAACGGTGATAATAATCAAAGCAATATTTTGAGCCGTGTGAGGCTCTTCAAACTCCCTAAATGCAATCAAACGTTTTTGCAAAGTCCATTTTGCATCAAACAATGACATGTAATTCCCATATAACTAGCCCTATTATATGCATCGGTCCAAACATCGGCACAAATAGAAACTTTATGACCCAAACGTTGTAAATATTTCATCAAATCTTTTTGTTTTTCCATGCATTGACGCCTAATCCTCTTAAGCATTTGAGTTCTAGCAACTTTACTAGCATTGGGACCTAAACCTTCTTTATAGGATGCTTCATATGTTATTCTATCGGCATAATTAAAAGGTTGTTTCTCCATAGCACAATATCTAGCACATGCATCTTCGTATCGAGCTTTATCAAATTTAAATAAATAGGGCGTACCCGTCTCCGAAGATGAAGTGGCACCTCGAATTTGAGTTTGAGAAGTAGACATTCCGAACTCACTCGGATGCGTGCTCTCCATGTGCCTATTGAGCGTGCCATAGCCTCCCTTTTCGATCCATTTGTATTGCTTCGTTCAATAGTTGCAATATGCCAAGTATCTCTTTCGACCATCGGAGAGAGGAGGTTGGCCTTCACGTACCGGAGCCAACACTTTTTTAAAGTGTTTCTTAAAGATGTCGGACTTGGGTTCCTTGTAAGCATTTGTTGGGGAAGATTGGTTTAGCCCGTCATCTTCGTGCTCTTCATCGTCGTTCGAGCCATGAAATTCGAATCCTTGGCTTTCCATCGTATTAACCATGTCCTCAAATTGCTCATCTTCTTCGGCTTGAAGTCGTTCGGCAACTTGCCTTGAGATTTCCTCCGCCACTTCCGCCCTTCTTGACCTTTGAGATTTTCGGCCTTCTTGCTCATCACCAACGAGCTTGCCCTTACCCTTGTTTCCTTGTGATTGTTTTGAGGAAGACATTGTGTATGTGTGTGTAGTTATGAAAGTGAGAGTGAGTGTGTGCAAGATGTGAGAGTGAAAGCTTGAGAGTTGAGAGTTGAGAATAAAAATGAATGAGAATGAGAGTGAGAGTGAGAGCTTGAGTGCTAATAGAGATTGAGAGAATGAGAGTGAGTGAGAGCTTGTGTGCTTCAAACTTAAGAAGTTGAGAGTTGAGAGATGAGTGATTTAGAGTGAAAATTAAAGCTTGAGAGTTGAGAGATTGTAGTGAAATGGTGTTTGAATGATGAATGATATATAGGATTTGGATGAGGAGTGGAGTGGAGGAGGGCCTCAAACGGCTAGGAGCCGTTGCAAAGCAGCCCCCACCACGGACCACCCCCAGCCACCAGCCGCTGCAGCTGCTGCTCTGTTTCCTCCCGTTGGGCCCGCCGGTCTGGGCCAGGCCCGTCGGTCCTGAGCGGCCCGTCGGGCCCCAACGGCTAGCATCCTAGCCCGATTACTAAGCATCGGCCCGCCGGGCCTGGACCGTCGGTTAACCGACGGGTTCGGGCCTGAATTTATCCGACCCTAGCCCGGCTCTAGTATAGTCGGTCCCGGTTCAGGGCCGAGCCCGTTGACCTACGGGCCGGGCCAAGCCCGTTGACCGGCGGGCCGGGCTCGGTTAAAACCGACGGGCCCGAAAGCCCGAGCACGTCTAATCTTGTGGTTGCTGGAGAATGGGAATATATTGCTTCCGTCTTCATTGTTTATTCTAGGTGTGCTGATTATGTTTGTGAGTTTTGATTTGTTATTTTGTTGTGAATTTAGAATGTGAAATAATTGGTAAGAAATTAAATTTATTATGTTGAAATTGAATTAATTTAAGAAATCACCTTATTTCTTGCCTTCTGCGGGCAAGTAACTAATGATTTCTTACCATCAGTCGGTAAGAAATTGTGTAATTTATTATCTCGTCCTTTCCGCAGTTAATGGTAGTTATATTGCCTCATTTCTTGCCATCAGTAAGTAAGAGTTTCACCATTTTAAACGTGAATGATAAAAATATCTTTATTATTTGTCTTCTTTGTATTGTCTTTCACATGAATGTCACATAATCTCATTTTTTGTCATCAATAAGTAAGAGTTTTCATCATTTCTTGTTCTAATATTGTTGAATCTTACAGCTTTTTTGTGTATTGCTTTGATTTCATTATGGTGCTATTTTTCTTTTCCTTTTCCTTTTCAATTAAGGTGATAGAATATTAATCCATTTGAGTATCAATCTAAGGTGTGCTAATTGTGTTTGTGAGTTTTGATTTGTTGTTTTGTTGCGAATTTAGAATGTGAAATAATTTGCAAGAAATTGAATTTATTATGTTTGAAATTGAATTAATCTGAGAAATCACCTCATTTCTTGCTTTCTGTCGGAAAGTAACTAACGATTTCTTACCATCAATAGGTAATAAATTGTGTAATTTCTTGTCTCGTCTTTTCCACAGTTAATGGTAGGTGCATTATCTATTTTTTTGTCTTATCAAGGCAAGAAGTTAACCATTGCCATTATTAAAGAAGAGTTTTACCCATACTTTGCAATTACTTGCTAATGCTATGTCTAGTTCTAATAAGTGGTAAAGATTTGATAGCTGCAAATAACTATGGTAATATTTCCTTAATAATTTACCAAATATTTAAACGTGAATGGTAAAAATATCTTCATTACTTGTCTTATTTGTATTGTCTTTCACATGAATGTCACATAATCTAATGTTCTTGTGTTCTTTGTATAACTTGGCAAGGTGTTATCTACATCTTGCCAACTATCTTAGCATGAATGACAAGATTTTATCGATTTCTTACCATCAGTAGGTAAGAAATGATGTAATTTCTTGCTTCGTCTTTTCCGAATTAATGGTAGTTACATTACCTCATTTCTTACCTTATCAATGTAAGAAGTTAACAATTTCTTGCCATCAGTAAGTAAAAGTTTTACTATTTTTGCCATCAGTAAGTAAGAGTTGCGAAATACCAAATATTCTTTCTAACTTTTTGCTAAATACTTATGTGTATTTTTTGGAATGACAAATACTTATGTGTATTTTTATTACATTTTGAGTATTACTTTGTTTTTTCCTTACTTTGCAATTACTTGCTAATGCTATCTATAGTTCTCATAAGTAGTAAGGATTTTATAGCTGCAAATAACTTTAGTAAAATTTCGTCAATAACTTATCAAATATTTAAATGTGAATGGTAAAAATAAATTCATTACTTGCCTTCTTTGTATTAACTTTCATATGAATGTCACATAACTTATGTTCTTGCACTCTTTGCATATAACTTGGCAAGACGTTATTGACATATTGCCCACTATCTTACCATAAATTGCAAGATTTTATCGATATCTTATCAATTATGCAAAATCTAATAGGACATATTTTTTAATTAATAGAGAAACTGAAAAAAAAAATAAAGTAAAAAAACCGGAAAAAAGGAAAAAAAAAAAAAGGAATACAAAAAAATATATACATATATAGAAGGAAAACTGTAAAAAAAAGGAAAAGAAAAATGAAGAGGTAATAGTAAAAATGAAAATATATATATAAAAAAAAAGAGTGAATAGTGTGAGAGAAGAGACAATATGTGTGTGTGTGTGTGTGTGTGTCAACCGTGTGGGGTGTGTGTTGGTGAGAGTGAGAGAAAAAGGTGTAGGAGAGAGAAGAGAGGAGGGAAGAGGAGGGTGTTAGAAAGGTAAAAGTGGGGGTAAATTGGGAAGAATCTTGAAAATATAGGTATAATTTGTAGTTTTTTAAACTTATGTTATATATTGTATTTATTATCTCCACATAGGTAAAATAATTCCCACCTCAAAAAATAATACTCCTTTTATCTTGCCCAAAGCGTCTCCATATCTTTTTGTAGGGCTGTAGTCGACCCGAGTAATGGTGTGCTTGAACTCAGGCAGATTAAAAGTTCGGATGTTCGAACTCGAGCTCGAGCACGACTCGAGCTTTAACTTTATGATGACGGAACTCGGTTTGACTTATAAATTTCGAGCTTGAGTACGGCTCGACAACTATTCGATTAGCATGTAGTCGAGCTTGAACCCAGCTCGTTAAAAGCTCGAATTTTCTTTAAATTTTACTCGGAGTCACGTGACCATGAAGCTCGAGCTCGGCCATCAAGCTTGATTAACGACTTTTTTTTTACGTAAAAAGCTAAAGCTCGATTATGGGCTCCATAGTGGTCCATGTTGGGCATGAAGCTTGCGAACAAGTTTGATTATATACAAGTCGGACATGTTCGCAAGTAAATCGAGTCAAGTATCTTTGTGATCGAGCTCGACTCGATAATTTTATCGAACTCGAATTCGGACTCAAACTTGGCTCGATTGTTGGCGAATTCAAATCTGAATGAGCTTTTTCTCGAATCGATCACCGCGCAGTTGTCGAGTAATTTGAATCGTTTACAACCCATCATTTTGAGTTGTATCATTCAAAATGTTCCATTTTTAAGAGGAAAATTTTACTCTTCAAAAAACAGGGTATCTCAAGCAATAAATGTTAAGCATAGTAGTATTATCTTATTAGATTAATTCTTAGTAAATGAACTATATTTTATTTCTTTCATTTTAATTACATTTGAACTAAATATGCTGACATTTTTATGTTGAATCATAAGATTTCTCCTTTTTTGCTTATTCTTTCTTAAATTTTTTATTTTTTATTTTTAAGTTAATAGTATTCGTGAAGATGATGGTGTTGTAAAAAACTCCACTATTGTGATTCAATCAAATTATATTCTGCTATTTATTACTAACTTCAAACGATGTAAAGACTTTGACAAACACATTATAATTATATATGTTGAGTATTCATTTTATTGGTCATTTAAACTATTTTTCAATATTTTCGTCATAGAACAATACTACGGAGTATAATTTATCGAATCTTAATGTTTTAATATAATTTTTCAAATTCATAAACTTTAAATATTTGTAGTATTAGTAAAAGTTGACTGAGCAAGACTATATAGTAAATAGTACTTCCATCCATTTCACTAGTTAAATTTATTTTTGGGACTAGTTTTTAGAGTGTATTTAGAGATAAAGTGTAGTATTTAATCATGTATTTTAATACAAATTTCAATATCTTAAAACTAAAGCATCATAGTTGCATAAAAATATATTGACACTTAATCTTAAATAAAAGTCCATATCAAGTCTTTTAATTTGGGACGGCGAAGCGTAACTCAATTGGTAAGACGCTTCATCTCCAACAAAGATGCCGGGTGTTCCATTCACCTCAAGTATGTGTATGAGTGTGTTGTGTTTGCCTGAAATAAAAAAAAATAAAAAAAATAAACCTTCAATTTGGTTTAATTAAAATCTTACAATTTAAATTATTAAAATTAGTGCTTAGTAGTTAATGGAATGATTATGGTCCATTAAATTGACTAACTAGTTTATATCCCGTCGAAATTCGACGGGTATCACTATTTTATAAATAAAATGTTAAATAATATACTTTCCTTCACAAAAATTTGACAATTTTTGTAAAATAATTTTTACAAGAATTTGACAATTATAGTTATCGATACATATTTAATTAAAAGAACTTTAAAAACTTATAAGCCAAAGGGGTGGGCCACCTCACAATCGATTTTCTGTCCAATGTAAATTATTAAGAATAAAATTATTATTATTTTTATTACTTATCAATATTCATCTTTTAATTAGATCTTCAAACTCTAATTTTAAAAACTTATTTGGCAACGGGCCACCTCAAAATTGGTTTTATGTCTAATATATTGTGAAGTATCTTAACCTTATTGGCCAATGGCCACCTCAAAATTAATTTTGTATCTAGCTAATATATTGTCAAGTGTCTTAAATCAAAAAATATATTCTTTGTTATAAAAATTTGACAAATATATTTAAAATACTAATTGGTCAACGGACCACCTCAGAATGTTCATTTTGTGTCAATAAAAATTTGACAATTATAGTTGTCTACACATACTAAAAAAAATTAAAAACCATTATTGGCCAATGGGCCACCTCAAAATCGATTTTATGTCTAGCTAATATATTGTCAAGTGTCTTAAATTAAAAAATATATTTTTGTTATAAAAAATTGAAAATCATATTTCAAAAATATATTGGTCAACAGGTTACCTCATAATGCTTATTTTGTGTCAATAAAAATTTGACAATCATAGTTATCTACACATACTAAAAGAAAAATTGAAAAAAATACTTATTGGCCAATGGGCCACCTCAAGATTGATTTTGTTTCTAACTAATTTATTGTCAAGCGTTTTAAATTAATTTATTGTCGAACTTATCAAGATCGATTTGGTGTGCGGAAGTTGGTGGTTTGACTAAAAGCTCTTAGAAAATTCTTTTGATGCTAAAGCGATTTGAAAGCTCGATAGAATGAATGCTTGGTGTATGTTTGTTAGTACGAGTAAAGGATAATTGACTGAATGAAAAGGTAGAGAGAGAGAGCTCGACACAGACAATTTTATCGTGGTTTGGAGAAACTCCTCCTATGTGCACGTCAGTTTCCATCAAAACTGAAAACTCCTCAAACGGAGCTACATATTCTCCTCCTCTATCTCTTCGAACAATCTTAATTCGACAGCTAAGTTCATTCTCGACTTCATTCTTGAAGTTCTTAAAAGCTTCAATAGCCTCGTCTTTACCTCTTAATAGGTAAGGATAACAATATCTTGTGCAATCGTCGATAAAAGCAATAAAATATTTTTTCCCACCTCTAGTTTGCCCAAACTTCAAATCACATACATCCCTATGGATTAACTCTAGAGGTTTAGTGTTCCGCTCGACTGTGTGAAATGGATGTTTTACCATCTTTGCTTCCACACACACTTCACATTTGCCATGTGAATTAAACTCATTTACCTTAAGTAAATCAAGATTTACCAATCTTTTTATAGCATTAAGATTTACATGTCCTAATCTAGAATGTCATAAATCAGAACACTCAAGCACGTAAGCGGAAGTAGAAGCTTTATTCTCATTCTTTTGTACCCGGCGTACCACCATTACACTTAGCTTGAACAAGCCATTAAAAAGATAACTCTTTCCAAGGAACTTGTCAAACTTAGTTAAAACAACTATTTCGGACTCAAACACAAGTCTGAAACTACGACTAACTAGAACAGAACCTGAAACAAGATTCTTTCTTAGTTCTGGGACATGCAGGACATCACGCAAAATTAACTTTTGCCCGTTCGTCTTCAAGACCACGTTCCCCTCACCTACCACATCAGATGAAGCATGGTTACCCATGTTTATCTTCCTCCCTTCTACTTCCTTGTAGGTAGAGAAACTGTTCTTGTCAAACCAAACATGACACGTAGCCCCAGTGTCAATGAACCACTATTCCGGGTTCTCCACGTGGTTAGCCTCGTAAACCATGGCAGCGAGATCTTCACCATGATCTTGCCTACGAACATTTAACTCAATTCGGAGTTTCACGATCAAGCCTTCAAGAGACATCCTCTTTTACTTATGCTTTAGGTATGTCTTGAAGTCTTTCCACAAGGGTGGAAACTTCTCGATCAACGATTGAACGAAGCCTTCCACTAGGGCCATTCCCTCTTCATGGACCTTGTGGTTAATAAGTTGAAACTCCTCCACTTGTTCCATGATCGGTCGAGAATCCACCATCTTGTAGTCCAAAAATCGGGCTATGATGAAATTCTGTATCAATGCGATACTTCTTGTCAAGAGCCTCCCAAAGTTCTTTGGAAGTCTTGAGCTTCTCAAACACGGAATCAAGATCATCGTCTATTCTGTTCAACAAGTAGTTAAGACATAAGAAGTAGTTACTACACCGTGTATCATAACGTGCCCAGACATTAAAGTCCGTCTCGTCCTCTGTTGGAGCCGGAAGACCATCTTCTTTTAGGTAACTAGCGTACCCCAAAGTCGTGAGGTAAAAGAGCATTTTTCGTTGCCATCAAGCGAAGTCGACACCCAAAAACTTAGGAGGTCTTTCGGGTTGAGCCACCAACTTAGGTTAAGCGGGGGGGGGGGGGGGAGGAGGTTGCCATTGTTGTTGTTGTTGCCTCCGTTGTTGTTGTTGTTGTTATTGTTGTTGTTGTTTCTGTTGTTGTTGTTGTTGTTGCCGGATTGATGCCTGTCTCCGGTGTTTGATGCCTGTCTCCGGTGTTGATGTCTTCGTTGTTGTTCGACATTCTTACAACTTCAACACTTCCAAAGCAAACGCATAATTTAATTCGTCTTGTGCTTGTTATTAGTGGTAGTTGTGCTTGCTTTGGATATTACAACTCGAAAACACAAATTACAGAACTGGAACAAACTGTAGAACAAACTAAGAAACAGAACCTGGAACTAACTGTAAAATAGAATAAAAATAGAAACTATGACGAACTCAGAAATAGAAATTGGAAGAAAAACAGTAAGTTGAGTCGAGGATAACCCTCTATCAGGCGCCCCGAATTGCGCCCCGGCTAGTGCTCCGGATCCGACGTTTCGTCCCCAAAGATAAAATGACTTTCTTCTTCCAAGTAGCAGCACCATAAACTTGGAAGCTCCGGCGAATCGAACCGAGGTGAGACTGAGCTAAAACAAAGAAGAACAATGCAACAATATGCTCTAGAATGCTAAACTTGATGTCTACTCAATATCCAACTCAAGTGTCTCACGTATATTTCCATTCTCCAACATGTTTCAAATGAGCAGAGGCCTACTATTTATAGGTATGCTCATTGAATAGGAGAGCCACCTGCCATTAATGGCAGATAGTATTGTTGAAACAAATGCTGCAATGTTATCTGAAATGTTACAACCATAACCGACTGGAACAGCCGGACCACCATGATGGAGAGCAACGGACAGTTTCTAGAAGGTCCTTTACACGGGCTTATGGCTCATGGGCTACGTTGCACGATTTGGCCGACCCAACTCTTGTTGGGCCTCATGTTTCACAACATGTTTCACTGGTCAAAACATCAATCTCTCTCCACTTCAAGTAACCAACTTGAACAATCATTTCTCACTCACCGAAACACGGTTTTGAGAAAATAACTATTCCACGATCATCTACTCGGAATATAGATCGATCATATGACATTTAATTCCTCCAAAATTAAATGTTTGGTTACAAGAACTACGCTCAAAAATAAGAAAAACTTGTTTTCTTAAACCTTGTTCCAAAAATATCTAAATATACGTGCAACGCGCGTAATCTCTGTTAGTGTAATAGAAACATGTATTAGATATAGATTAAGAATAAGTTGTTTTGTATCACAAGAGTCAAAACTATTGTAGCTTGCAGAAGTCCCGAAGGGAGTAAATTAGATAGATAAGTTGTGACTAACAAATAGATTATAGATAAATGGTATGTATAGAGAACTAAAATGATTGAACATCCTTTTTGTGCACGACCAAGGTCTTGAGTCCAAGAAAGCTGGGGGTATAAAAGACTGCATTGGTAGTGTCTCTAGGCGACAACTCGGTGATATATATAGTATTTTTTTTTTTTTTTTAACAGTGTTGGTCTTCTCGGAGTAGTAAAAGACATAATTTTGCTGCCTGATGCCCAACAAAATTTGCCATCTTGGAACACTTTGATTGGAAAAACAGAACCACAAGGTCCACAACTAGGGGTGGACGGGTACGACATATTGAAAATTTTTCGCTATACTGATATCATATCGAAAATTTTCAGTATGCAATTTTTCATACCGTTATTGCACCTAACATTTCAAAATTCGGTATGGAACAAAATCCATACCAATACCGTACCGATTTTTTGGTATGCCGTACTGAAATTTGATATTTAATATACCGAAAAAATCAAATATATACAAAAATACTGAATATTATACCCGAAAAAATTTCTATTTGGTTCTTTCCATACAATATTGACTACATAAAAATAATTTAATAACTCCAAATTAATAAATAATGTCCAACACAAACAAATAAATATTGTCATCTCATCAAACTCTGAAACAACGAAGAAAAGAACATCGATAATAAAACTTAATAAAAGTCATCATGTCTATGAGCCATCCAAAAAAGATCTTACAGGCATCAATTTTAGTATAAAATAAAATCAGAATATAATTGATATTAAAAAAATTATGTAATTCTTTGATATATACCAACAATAGGTACATACCGAACATTTGGTATCTCCATTTAATCGGTATATAATGATTTTTTCGGTATACCGAATCTTCGGTATTGACTGGTATACTGCAGTATAAAAAAAACTCATACCATTACCGTACCAAAAATTCGCTATACCACTAATTACGGTATTTTTGATTTTTTTTGGTATGGTATGCTCGGTATAACGTAATTTCAATAAATTTGTCCACCCCTATCCACAACCATATGACAATCCCTTGATGGTGAATTCCTTTGTCAAACATCTTTGTTCCCTCATCAACTAGATGGCATTTTCAACATCTATGGAGTCATTGCAAAAATACGGCAGTCCCCCAAAACATACAAGCACCTGTAATAGTAACATTTAGGAGCATAGAGACAAGGAGGAGTGGGGAAAGAGCTAAACTCCGGCAGATTCCTATTGGAGACCGTCCTAAAATTCACTCACCACAATATTATTACATGTGGCAGTTTTTATTGTCAAACTCAAACCCGGTTCTTGACCAACTCGTTTTTATCGGTTTTCTTGGATCCCGGTTCTCACTAACCTCCGTTAACACCGTTAGATTGACTAAAATTAAGTAGGACGTCAAATATCCCAACTTAGTTTCCATCTTCTTCCTCACCCCATTTGAACAAGTTTCGCATTCACTGACACCACACGCGCGTGCGCGAGATCTCATCTATCTCTTTCTCCCGTATGCGACTTCATCCTCATCTTCTCTTGCCGCTGCCGTCAATTACCGACACCATCACCTCGATGTTGCTGCCTCAGAGGGCGCTCCTCCCCCTCCCTCTCTGATTTCCTTTTAGAATCAAAATAATAAATGTTCCCCTCATTCCCCTCCAACAGCTGTCATCACCGCCGCCTCCATGCCGGCGTTGTTGCAGCGCCGTCGTCAACCTCGACCCCGTGCCACCACGCAGGGGCGGACCTACTAGGGGGCTAGCGTGGGCCGAAACCCCCATCGTGGTCGGCGGAATTCAAGTGTATTGTGTATAATTGCCGGCCGAACAACCCTCCGTTGCCGCACATAGCCTCCTGCAATTAATGAAATGAATAAATGTATTGTGTCTCTTCAATTAATTGGTGGTGGTTCCCTTTAATTTTTATTTTTTTTTATAATTTCTTCTTATTCTTTTCACTTAATTCAATATTCCTTTTTCCCAATGGTGGAGTTTCTTTTTTTTTTTTATTATTATTTTAATTTTTAACTTTAGTAAGTAGTGATTCCAAATTGAAGTGAAGAAGAAGTGGAACAAGTGGAACTTAGCGACCGCACATTTCCAACAAAAGTTGGCAACAAATTATTATTATTATTATTATTATTAATAATATTATTATTATTAATGTAAAATCATAAGCACAATTCAGCCAAATAACAAATTCAGACCTACTAAAGTAAAATCAGCCCGTTAGCGACTAGTCGGAATCGAATCGGTTGCGATCCTCGTATAATTAGCGAAACGTGAAGTACTCTAGTCTAAGAATAATTCCAAGCCATCAAGCCCATTTCTCGAAAAAACATGTCCAGACCCACTAATGTAAAATCGAATCAGTTGTGATTCTCGTATAATTTAGTGAGACGTGAAGTACACCAGTCGATGAGTGGAGCTTGAATTAGTGGATTGGTGATTCAATTAATGCAATGCTCTTGATTAGTCACTAATCAAGATCGAAGATGTTGCGATCCTCGTATAATTAGTGAAATGTGAAGTATACTAGTTGAAGAGTCAAGCCCAGATTAATGGATCGGTGATTCGATTAACGAAATTCTCTTAATTAGTCACTAATTGGGATCGAATCGGTTGCGATCCTTGTATAATTAGTGAAACGTAAAGTATACTAGTCGAAGAGTTGAATCCGGATTAGTTGATTAGTGATTCGATTAATGGAATTCTCTTTGATTATTTCCTTAAAACTTTGTAATCTCTAGTTTCCTCAATATAAGTTACAATATATTTTTTAATATAAGTTATTTTTTATTTATCAATTTCATCTTAAAATGACGATACTATTAAGTTCATGTATATATATGAGCACAATCTCCTTGTATCATGTGTTAAAATTTGAATTAATAAGCTAATAGGCTCAGCGGGCGCTGAAGTTAAGCGGCCGCTCACTAATATGTTAGCTTATCAAACTTAAATTCACTCAACGGTCGCTTACTCACCGCAGTCGTTGTCTGCGGAGAAAATGAATAAGACGCAATTGAGAATATAAGTCTTCTTGGCCGCCACAATTCATGACACGGCTGCCACGCCGGAGAACGCGAGGACATTGATCGATCTTGTTTTCATAAGGTAATTAATGCACGTAGACAAGGAATTTAATTAACACAAAAGCAAACGGAACACAAAGGGATTTACGTGGTTCGATATATTGGAATAGATCTACGTCCACGGGCGGAAAGAGTATGGATCTTTATTGCTTGTTTGAGTAGTGATTACAAGATTGTTCTCCTCCCCCCTCAATCTATTCTAAGCCCCTATTTATTGATAGTTACATGGAATTCGACTATAATACGAATTCTTCTCCTATTTAGACTCTTTAGCTTGATCTCCTCCTTTTTGGATAAACACCGAGCTTCTATATCTCTCTTAGAGCTTGAGTTGTAGTCGATGTAGGAGTCCTTGATTGCCTTGGTGAAGAAGTCTCTTATTCTTAGTTGGGCCGAGCTTAACTATCGGGGCCTAATTGCCCCAATTGCATTGGGCCTGACGCTTTGGGCCTAGGTGTTGGGCCATATCCTATCACATTCCCCCCTAAAAAGATGTAGAAGCGAGGGTGTGAGTGAGGGGAAATAGCTGAGGTAGGAGTGATGTTTAGTGCGTTGCCCCGTCAAAATTTAATAGACGAAGTCAATCACGTACCGCCTCGTTAAGATGAGGTCAGTTTGAAGTGCATTGCCCCCTCAAAAGTAGAATTGACAAAGTCAATCGCGTACCGCCTCGTTAAGACGAGGTCAGTTTGAAGTGCGTTGCCCCGTCAAAAGTGGAATTGACGAAGTCAATTACGTACCGCTCGTTAAGACGAGGTCAGTTTGAAGTAGCCCCGTCAAAAAATAAATTCGATGAAGTTGAGCTCGTACCGCCTCGTTAAGAGGAGGTCAGAGAAGTAGTTGCTGAGGACGAACACGGAGTGTCAGTTACTTTAATTAATGCGTTGGTTGGAATCCCGATAAAGTAGGGCACGTTGAGCGTCGTGCCGAATGTGAAAAGGCAGAAGTTATAAAACTTCTTCAATACGCCATTTCCATCACTTTCCCCAAATTTGAATATTTCTTCTGGAATTCCTCCACCCCTATTTTCTCGCCGTTCACCAATATCGTCCAAGTCGTCGTAGATGTTTTATCCAATCGACAGCCACAAGTAAGTTATTACTATTTTTTCTTTTCCATGGCCTCTTCTTCTAGAGTGGATAATAGCGATAGCAAAACCCTAGAATTGTTTGTCTCGCCACTGGGTTCTCTGACGGCGGCGTCTATCCCGTCGCCTTTTATAAATATTGAATGTTTTACGGTTGATTCTGACATCCCTAGTGTCCATAGAGCTCTTTATTCACCCTTAGATAAGGATTTTGGCAATGTGCTCGAATATTCCTCAACTTTGAATGCCTACATGGTTAGGGATATTGCAAGAAAATACCTGTTTCCTCGTTCCGTCCTCCTCGTAGTGCCGGGCCCGGAGGATAGGGCTTGTTCACCTCCGGGAGGTTGTGTGGCTGTGTATGAGGACTGCCTAGGTTGCGGTCTTCGTTTTCCCTTCCTTCCGGTGTTTGACGAGCTATTACGGAAGTTCGGCATGGCCCTTGGGCAAGTTATGCGTAACTCGTTCAAACAGCTCGTCGGTCTGGGTATCGAGGCCGGACGCCGAGGTCACTCTTTAACCTTAGGTTTGATCCTTAGGTTTTTTCGCTTCAAGTCTAGTTCGGGTTGGTTCTACCTGTCCCCCAACAACAATTTTAGAATCCAGATGAAGTCCAAAAATCCGAACTGGCAATGTAAATATTTTTTCTGCCGCGTTGACGACATATCGAAGTTCGTTTGGAAAATGGACAAATTAGGAGATCAGAGCACCGAAGAGAGGTTCGGTGATCTAGAAACATCTTTGAACGAGCTCGGCCTCGTTACTGAAATATATAGCGAAGCCGAGCTCGCCAAATACGAGCTGAGCCCATATGATCCAATTTCTATGAAGGATCCGGGTGAGGCTTCGGTTTATCTTGCATGAGTTTGTGTCCTCGTTTTCCTCCATGTATTCTGATCTTTAGTCCTTTGCAGTGAACTTTGAGACCGGCCTTAAATCCAAGAAAAGGTCGAGGTCTGCTGCTGGTGCGGAGAAGGCAACGTTGGAAGCCTCTTCTGAGAGGACATTGGAGTTGATGGGCTCCGGTTCAGTGAGCTCTCAGATGGGCTCTCCTCGTGTGAGCTCTCCGCCACCTCGTACGATGATACGCCAACCGAAAGAGGCGCGAGTAGCAATTGTACCGGCCGTGAGGGAGGTTGGCGTCAGTACAATCGACCAGGCCTCTGGGCCGTTGTTGGCTCGGGAAAAATCCTTCCCCGAGGTAATTGTTTCCACTTCTATTCTAGTGATGTACTCAATTCATTTTAAATCTGACCAGTGTTATTACAGGAAGCCAAACTGGCTATTGCCGAGCTGACGAGCTTGGCAAACTTCGTATCTAGCGGAGTCGCCAAGTACCAGAAGCTGGTTTGGGACTCTGAGCTAGCCAAGGAAGATTTGGCGGCGAAGGTTGCCACTGCCGAACTGAGGGCGAAGGAGGCAGCCAACCGGGAGGCCTCAGCACTGTCCGCGGCCGAAGCGATGAAGACCGAAGTGGCCCTGTTAAAAACTGAGGTTGCCTCGGAAAGAGAGAAGGCAGCGGCTGTGCACGCCGAAGTGGCCGCCTTGCAGGGGGTCGTGCTCCGTGCTTTCGTGGAGTGGATCTTCCGTTCCGGGCAGTTCTCGAAGCTTGTCGGCGAGCTGGCTGCCCTTGTGAATAGTTTCGTTGTGTCTGGCATCCTTGATGCCATCGCCGAGGACTACCCAGATCTTGACAAAGTCAAGTATGGGTACGAGGTGGCACCAGAAGGGTCGGTACTCCACTCTTATGCGGAGACACTGGTGGAGTATACGGCGGCTTTTCCTATAGTGGATAAGCTGACCTCACGATCCACCGTGCTTTCCACGGAGGCCATCCGGAACTGCCCCTATGATAGGGACACGATGCTAGAGGGGGTTATCGCCAGTCTGGCCGCCGAAGCTGATCAACCGGTGAACGAGCCGGAGGTGGAGGTTGCCGATGGCAGGTAGGGAGACGCCGGGGTCGAGGAGGAGGTCGGTGCTGGTCAGGAGAGACCCCGCCCAGAAGGAGAAGAGCTTGAAAGGGTCAGTTGATCCTTTTCAAGTGTTTTCTCTTGTTATTATTATTATTATTATTATTTTATATATATATAGATCACTGTATTACGTCGTCACTAGGACGGCGCTTCTTCTTTTTGCCGAAGTGGCTTTAATGAAATTCCAAGTTATTGAAATTTCTTTTATCTTCCTTTGTGTAGTCTTCTTCTCCCCAACTTTTTGATGCATCTGCATTGGTTACCCAAATATCCGAACTGACTCGGGCTCTTGAGTTGAAAGAGGCCGAAGTCTTACATTGGAAAAGCCATGTCCAACATGTTCACACCGAGGCCGAAGTTAAGCTTGTCGCGGCCTAGGAGAAGTATGACGAGCTGCAGGCTCGGTTTCTAGAGCTTGAGGAGAAGCTTGAAATCGCAAAGGAAAAAGCCGAGCTGGTCCGTGAAGAACACACGGAATACGAAGCGATTATCAGCCGAGCTAGAGGACTCACCATTTCCGAAGTGGAAGAGAAGGTGAAAGAGTCTCTGGCTCGATGTAAAGATTACAATAAGCAATATGGAGCTAGCTCTTGGGAGCTTCAGGAATAAGTGGATGAGCTGAAGCGAATAGCTGGGGTTTATAAGATAACCCTAGTTCGCCGACCAAAATTAGCTCGACTCATTGCTACTGAGGGTGAGCCTTCGAGTTCGTTCGATCTTGGGTGTAGTCCGAGTTTCGTCGATCGCCATTCTTGGGAATTCTTAAATCGAGAGCGGCAACTGGCGAATGTACGAGGCCGAAGTCGAGGGACTCAAGTTACCCGAGGTCAGGCTCCAATTAGCCGAGGTAGAGGTAGAGGTAGGATTAGTATAGACGACCTCTTAAATAGAGATTTTGCCAGAGATTGGCTTAGCTTTAGTCAGCCTAAGCATCCGGGCTCTTCGTCTTCTTAATGCAATTGTACTTTTTCCTTTTTATATAAAATAAAATGGAATTTTATGTATTTTTTATATTTAAGCTTTCATTCCCATTTTAACTAAGGTAATTTCCCTTGTTTTAAATGAAGGTAAGCTTTAGGTAGCTCACTTCGTCATAAGACGAAGTTTGGCTTTTAGATAGCACGACCTCGTCACAAGACGAGGTTTTGGCTTTAAATAGCACGACCTCGTCATAAGACGAGGTTTAGGCTTTAGATAGCACGACCTCGTCACAAGATGAGGTTTTGGCTTTAGATAGCACGACCTCATCATAAGACGAGGTTTAGGCTTTAGATAGCACGACCTCGTCACAAGATGAGGTTTTGGCTTTAAATAGCACGACCTCGTCATAAGACGAGGTTTAGACTTTAGATAGCACGACCTCGTCATAAGACGAGGTTTTAGCTCTTATTCGTTTTAAACAAAGGTAATTTATCATTGTTTTTTAACGAAGGTAGTGCCTCCTTATTTTAAACAAAGGTATTTCGTCCTTGTTTTTAACTAAGGTAGGCTTGAAGTTCCTTATTTGTCGAATTTATCGATAGGGGTGGTCCCCTTACGCACGTTTAAATTTTACTCCAGTTATGGAGTTTATTTATCCTTAAAAGGATATTAAATTACCCTCGTCAGGGTTTTTCGAGTAAAAGGGCGAGATAATTTGCATAAGTGGAAAGAAGACATGCAAGATGAAGTATGCAAGATGAAGTATGCAAGACCATACAAATTAAAGGAGAAATAAAGAATTTATTAATAGAAAAACTGAAGTTAAAATATGATAAAAAGAACAGGACGACCTGACTCATGACCTATACGAACTAAATGACTTGAACATCATTCTCAGTTATGCAAAATATCTCTTCAAATGAGTAATGTGCCATGTACAGGGTATTGGCTCACCGGATAAGTAGGCAAGCTTGTACGACCCTTTGCCGAGGACTTCTTCAACTCGGTAAGGTCCTTCCCATGTGGCTTCCAACTTGCCGAGCCTTTCCGCTTTACTGACCTTGTTATTTCGAAGTACGAGGTCGCCTACTTAGAATTGCTGATACTTCACTCTTTGGTTGTAGTACCGAGCTACTTGTTGCTTGTACTTAGCTTCATTTATGTAGGCGAGCTCTCGCTTCTCCTCTTATAAATCCAGATTAGTTCGGAGGCCTTCTTCATTGTCTTCGGCTGAGAAGTTGATAGTGCGGGGGCTCGGCAGGCTGATCTCTACCGGGATCACTGCTTCGGTTCCGTACACCAAACTGTAGGGCGTTTCACCGTTTGAGGTCCGGGGAGTTATTCGGTATGACCATAGGACTTGGGGTAAGTTCGCTGCCCAATCTCCTTTGGCTTTACCTAGGTGAGTTTTGAGTCCCTTGACGATCGTCCAGTTGGTGACTTTGGTTTGGCCATTTGCTTGAGGATGAGCTACCGAAGTGAACTTCTGTTGAATATGAAGCCCTTCACACCATTCCCTGAATGTCCTATCTGTGAACTGCGTCCCAGTATCCGAGACTAAGATATGAGGTACACTGAAACGGCAAACCACATTTCTCCAGATGAAGTTAAGGGCATTCTTGCTCGTGATCTTCGCCAAGGGTTCAGCCTCGACCCACTTAGTGAAATAGTCAATGGCTACGATGAGGAACTGGAGCTGTCCGGGAGCTTTGTCGAATGAGCCGACGATGTCTATCCCCCATTGCAGGAACGGCCAAGGGCTTTGCATGCTTGTGAGGTCGGTTTGGGGTTGCCTCGGCACTGTCCTATGAATTTGGCATTTCGGACACTTCTTGACGAGGTCGACTGCATCTTGGAACATAGTGGGCCAGTAGTATCCCCATTTCATTACCTTCTTTGACAATGCTTGAGCTCCTATGTGACTTCCGCACGATCCTTCATGCACTTCTCGCAATGCGTAGTCCGCTTGGTTTGGCCCAACGCATCTTAGGAGAGGCTGAAGATACGATCTTCTGTACAACACTCCTTGATCTAGAGTGTACTTTGGAGACTTGCTTAAGATCTTCCTAGCCTCGAGCTTATCACTGGGTAGTTCGCCCTTCTCCAAATATGCTCGAAAGGGGGTCATCCAGTTCGGCTCGTCCTCAATTACCAAGTTGACTTCGGTTTCATCTATGCTTCGGCACTTGACTTCGATTCTGTCGAATTGAGGTTGGTCTTCGTCTTCGTCTTCATCCTCGCGCTTCGGCTTTTTATCCACATGGGGGCCACAGTTATTCCCCCCTCTGTTCTTAAGCTTTCCCTTGCTTTGAGGTCAGGCTTCGTATTGGCCGCCACTTTGGTACTTTTTAAGGGTACCGTCACGCACTAAGTGCTCAATATCTTCAGCTAGGTTCCTACAGTCCTCCGTGTCATGGCCGTAATCCTCATGAAATCGGCAATACTTATCCTTGGATCGGCATTTTGACCCTCCTCGCGACATGGGATGGGGCTTCTCGAACATGTTGGTGTGGAGCTCGTAGATTTATGTCCTCAACTTCGTCAGCGGGGTGAACTGGCTCTTTTCCTGGCTCTGTCGAGGTTCCAGCCTGGATTCAATCGGTCCTCGCTGGAGCCTGTCGAGGGCACTTCTCCGACCTTGACCTCGGTCATTGTGATCTTCCTTCTTCCGATCTGATGGTTCGGCCTTGTCTGCTTCGCGTTTGCGCCTGTCAGCTTCCTCAGCTCTTGCGAACTGATCAGCTATGCTCCATAATTGCCTCGCAGTGCGGGGCTCGCTCCTTATGAGCTCCTTGTATAGGGCGCCCGACTGGATAACATTTTGGAAAGCCGAGATAAGGACCTCATCAGTTAGGCGATCAACTTTCAGACTTTCTTCATTGAACCTGGTCATAAAGTCACTGATGGACTCGCCTCGCCTCTGCCTTATAGTGAGTAAATGAGCCGCAGTGGTTTTAGCCTCGGCTTTTTGAAAGAATCTCCGCTCGAAGGCCTCTATCAGCTCGTGGTACGACCCAATGCTGCGAGGTGGTAGACTGTCGAACCACATGCGAGCATTATCAATCAACAGCTCGGGGAACACTTTGCACATGTAGATATCATCACTGAGCCCCTGGTTGACCATGTTATACTGCAATTGTAATAGAAAATTTTGCGGGTCGCATGACCCGTTATATGGCTTAACAGGTGGGACCTTATACGAAGAGAGGAGAGGTGTGTAGAGTATTCAGTTGGTGAAAGGCATAGAGATTCTCCCATATAAGCCGAACCTCCCTCCTCGGTAGTTATCCTCGCTTCGCCGGGGCGTGGCGACGAGGTGAAATTGCATCTCGCCGAGGTGAGATGCGATTATAGTTCCCTTGGCGATCATCAACAAATCACCTGGGAGGAATCCTGGCGTCCCGTGCGTCTAGGATCCTGACGCTTGGGGACTTTTGCCGGTGCCTCGATTCGGATACAGCTTCGTGCTCTCCTCCTCGGCTGTGAGCCTTCTGCTGCTCGACAAACTTTATGAAATCTTGTTGATTTCTTGCCAGATACGCTTTTACAGCGTCGTCGAACTATTGCTGGAAGTTGGCAAGGTCGCCTTCCTTGCTGCTGTTGCGACCTTCTTGGCCGTGATGGATCGGGTTGCCGAACTTGTCCAACGGAACATGATCGATGTGACCCTCAGGGGTTCGATCTTTCACAGGTTCCTTCCCGGGTCGTCTATTCGCTGCAAGATTCTGATCTGCACTTGGCTTGCTTCAGCCCGTTGATCGGTGGATTTGCTGCCGGATCTTGTCTGGTTTGCTGAATCTCTTTTTCATTGGCAGCGGCGGCTGATCGTGTAGGTCTCCCCGTCATCATGATGCGTTGCCTTGAAAACTTTGATCGAAATTCACAAATTTTTATTTCCCACAGACGGCGCCAGTGATCGATCTTGTTTTCGTAAGGTAATTAATGCACGTAGACAAGGAATTTAACTAACACGAAAGCAAACGGAACACAAAGGGATTTACGTGGTTTGATCTATTGGATAGATCTACGTCCACGGGCGGAAAAAGTATGGATCTTTATTACTTGTATGAGTAGTGATTACAAGATTGTTCTCCCCTCCCTCAATCTATTCTAAGCCCCTATTTATAGATAGTTACATGGAATTCGACTATAATACGAATTCTTCTCCTATTTGGACTCTTTGGCTTGATCTCCTCCTTTATGGATAAACACCGAGCTTATATATCTCTCTTAGAGCTTGAGTTGTAGTCGATGTAGGAGTCCTTGATTGCCTTGGTGAAGAAGTCTCTTATTCTTAGTTGGGCCGAGCTTAACTATCGAGGCCCAATTGCCCCAATTGCATTGGGCCTGACTGCTTTGGGCCTAGGTGCTGGGCCATATCCTATCAGACATACAATGCGCGACTTATCTCACGCGCGCAGTCTAGCAAGGGGATGCCGATGAAGCCCAACGAGAGTGTAGAAATCTTCGTGTGCGCTCTGCTCAACGAGAACAAGAAGGAAGGCATCGAGAGTGAGAGGAACTTCGGGATCTTCGACTCTGACAGTTCAAAGGTGTATGATGTGGACTTGAGCTGCGAATTTTGCTCGAAGCTGGAGCTCGGCGGGGAGAAGACAACGACGAATTTGGGCCGTCGGTGTGGTGTGTCGCGAAACCCCACGCGGAGGAGAAGGTGATGGAAGGAGTGATGAATTTCTGCTGCGGAGGAGGAGGAATAGATATAGATTGTAAGGAGATTAATGAAAATGGTGATTGCTATGCTGCAAATGATAGATTGCATGCACATGCATCTTACGCCATGAATGCTTACTATACCAAATGCATCTTAGGCCTTGTTAAGGATACTACAAGAAAACACACGGAATCAGCGACCGCCCCACATCAACAATCGCTGGCCATCAAAATTACATTAATACACGAGTTCATATAATCCATTATATCAAGTTCACACACTAAGTTCAAATAATCCATTATATCAAGTTCACACACTAAGTTCAAACAAGGATGATAAATTATTACTAGAAGCATCTTTATTTATTTTGAATCTCTCCCCTTCATTTAACATGAAATTAATTTCGGTTGGAATATTTAAAGAATTGGAGTTAAAATATCATAATTGAGTTCATCGGTTGATTTTCCCGAATAATTAGCGAAGGTAGAAGGAAAATATCAATAGAATCGATGGTGGATTAATGCTATTGTTTTAGTCAATTAGTCACTAATCGGAGGAAAATATTCGTAGAATCGACGGTGGATTAATGGATTAGTGATTAACAACATTCAATCATTACAATCGGTCCCAAATAATTAGCGAAGAAGGAAAGAAAATATTAGTATAATAATAATAATAATAATAATAATAATTTGATGGCCAACGATTGTTGGATATGTGCGGTCGCTGAGCTCCTCTTGTTCCACTTCTTCACTTCAATTTTGAATTACTAATTAGTAGTACTAATTACTAAAGTAAAAAAAAAAAAGAAGCACTCCACATTGAATTAGAGAGGAAAAGAATAAGAAGAAATTAACAAAATATTAAAAAAATTGAAGGGACCCACCACCAATTAATTGAAAGGACACAATACATTTATTCATTTCATTATTAAAATCAATGTCGTCTTCTTCAGCACATGAATTGCAGGAGGCTATGTGCGGCAACGGAGGGTTGTTCGGCCGGCAATTATACTCAATACACTTGAACTCTGCCGACCACGATGGGGTTTTCGGCCCACGCTAGCCCCCTAGTAGGTCCGCCCCTGCGTGGTGGCAGGGGGTCGAGGTTGACGACGGCGCTGCAACAGCGCCGGCATGGAGGCGGCGGCGGCGACAGCTGTTGGAGGGGAATGAGGGGAAAATTTATTATTTTGATTCTAAAAGGAAATCAGAGAGGGAGGGGGAGGAGCGCCCTCTGAGGCAGCAACATCGAGGCGATGGTGTCGGTAATTGTCGGCAGCGGCAAGAGAAGATGAGGATGAAGTCGCAGACGGGAGAGAGAAAGAGATGAGATCTCGCGCGCGCGCGTGTGGTGTCAGTGAATGCGAAACTTGTTCAAATGGGGTGAGGAAGAAGCTGGAAACTAAGTTGGGATATTTGACGTCCTACTTAATTTTAGTCAATCTAACGGTGTTAAAGGAGGTTAGTGAGAACCGGAATCCGAGAAAACCAGTAAAAACGAGTTGGTCAAGAACTGGGTTTGAGTTTGGCGATAAAAACTGCCACATGTAATAATATTGTAGTGAGTGAATTTTAGGACTGTCTCGGCATAGAGGCTTCCAACCTAAACTCCTCGGTTTCGAGATCAAAGCTAGATATCCACGGCCTCCACTCTTCGAGCCGTACACGAGCCAATAATGGATGGGCCCCATCAACTACCGTCCTCCTCCGCCGTGTTCCTAGAGTGTACACATAACACGCATTGTCATGACTTGTGATTTGAACTACTTTATACTGTACACTTCTGCTCACTCCGAATCCGACACTTCATTCAATGCATTGCGATGGAGGATTCGGAAGCCTGACGTATTCACGAGTGATCAGATTGCACAAGAGTCATTCTTTGGAGTGATCCGCTTCATAATTTCGAGCGCAGTGCTAGTTTACTCGACAGCTTCGCTTGTATCAGAGTGAACCAGGGGCAACTCCGAGACTTCCTTAATCTCGTGCCCGCGAGAATGCACCAGCGAGGGAACGACGAAGGCGGCGATCGCCGAGACAACGACGTGGAGCTTCTGTGCAAGCGGCGTAGAGTGAAGATTGAGTGTCTGGGAGCGGAGAGGATATGGAGTCGGCTAAATAAGAAATGAGAATTAGGATTAATGAACTGATATTATTAGGGTAATTCTAAATCTAAACACAGCCGCAAATTACTTCCTATAGCCCTCCAATTAAAATATAACAATTAAACTAATAATAAATTTACTAGCATACCCTCATATCCCCTACAATTACCGTCTAACAATATAGTCGATTTCTTTTCCCTTTTTTTGCATCTTCTTCCCTCACATCTTGCCACTCATTTTTCTCCCAGTATATTATATTCTAGTTTCTTAAATAAAATTTATTTTTGTTGGGATCTTTGAAAGAGAAATAATTCTTAAATTTTTTGTATGGATTGCTATAATCTCAGCTAAAGCACTATCATCTGCTCTCTCTCTCTCTTGTCTTTCCTTGGGTTTATCGAGAATTCGACTGCTTCGTTTCTTTCCAATGATCTTTAGGCCGCGGGTATTAGTTTTTGTGACAGACTTGCTTGTCGTGTAGCTTCTGACTTGTACTTTCTCCTTGCTGAACTTCTATTTACTCTGCTGATATTCACTTGATTGCACTTCGAGTCTCTTTTCTTGAATGCCAGCGCCAGTCCTCATATTCTGATGAGTGACATTCTTTTGTTAGCAACTGCTTTGACCAGCTCAATGATCAATAGTTTTTCTATTACTGTTTGGGCAGCAACACTTTCTCTTGTTGCGGCTTTGATTTTCATTCCACGATCAAGTCTGCTTTACACAACGGTTTCTTAACATTTGAACCTTTCTAAATTACCTTAGATTTTGGCTAAACACTAAGGGCATGGCTGGCAGGAATGGTCCAGGAATGGAATGACCATTCCTGCTTCCATTCCTAATCCATGGCTGGTACTGTTTTTCAGTCGGGAATGATCATTCCCGTAGGAATCAGTAATCCCATCAACATGGGATTAGTCATTCCTTCTACTCCCCTAGGTATTAGCTAATCCCTCACTATCAGGAATGAAATTTATTCAATTTTTTCAGAAATTAATCTTACCTATGAGTTATGATATTGACATAACTTTATTAAACTTTGTCGGGAACCTTGTTCGGGTTAGGTCAAGTCGGGTTGGGTCGGGCCGATCTTGGCCCATTGGGCCAAATAAAGACATCTAACATATATGATTTTTGTGAGGCTTTTTTAGACTGCAAACGGATAAAGGTGGCAAAGAGACGGGCTAGCCCGGCCCGCTCCAAGCCCAATGGGCTTTCAGAAAGAAAAAAATCAAATCAGATCGGGCCGATCCGAAATTTTGTCGAGTCAAAATTAATTATGGCACATTTCTACATAAATTAATGTCATATTGTGAAATGATCGGGTTGGGCTAGCCTTGGGCCCACCGAGTTTTACTTAAGTTTTGGTTGTTTTTTCAATAGTAAGAAACCCACCATGTGTAAGTCTTTTTTTTAGATGGATGTAGTAAGGTGTAAAATTAAAATAGTGAGTTGAATATGCGAACAATGAGTTGTTTTATTAATAAATATTGATGGATAAAGTTGGTAAAAAACGAAAATATTGTGCGAAGTATATTTATTTGAAATGGGTAAAAAGCGAAAATGTTGTGTGGAGTACCCCTCCGTTTTTCTCAAAGTAACTCACTTATATTCAATGTATGAGGTATAAAATATATAAGTGAATTATTTCAGAAAAAATAGTGGGAGTATTATACAAGTATACATAGAAATGCTCCCCTACCCATCGTAGGCACATTTAATGTGCCAACGGCTAACGTGTCACTGCCACGTCAATGATTTTTTCCTTTAAGAGTTCACTTTTTTTTAGTAGGGTTTAATTTTTTATGGTAGAGCTTATTTTTATAAGGCATATTAATTATAACTTTCCTTAAATACTTTACCGTCACCTCAGTTGTGGGCATTTAAGTATGACCACGGTGGGTAGGAGAGCATTACTCCTACAATCATAAAAAGCTTTACTTTTTATTTTTTATTTTTTTTATTGATTTAAATACATTGCTCGATTGCAAACTAGATTTGTCACTTTTTTTCTTTATTCTCTAGAAAGACTAAATGACTAAAGTTATTTTCTCATACTGGAGTTATGTTTGTAGATTTGTCACTATATTATTATTATTATGCACAAAACATATGGATTTCTTTCTCCTATATGTTAAAACACGTAAAAATAAATCATTTTATTATCATTTTCACAAGGTTAAGCAACATAACTATGAAGTTTAAATGCTAAGTTTTGGTATATATATATATGTAGAGTGTGGTTCATATGAGAACCATTTAATTCGTGAGAACTGAGAACCATTTAATTCTTGAGAACTAGGAACCAATCTCATCCATTAATTTTAATTAATCAACGGTTCAGATTTGATGATTTTAATAGTTATTTTCGAAAGTTAAATTGCTTATAGGGGTAATTTTGTCTATTTTTACTCGTATCAAAATAACGTATTCCTATAATTCCTGAATCTTATACGGTAACTTAACATGATTCAAGTTATGCTTGTATTTTTTAATCAATAAAATCTCCACAATATTAAATATTGGTTTAATCATTTGTTGATTCATCAATCATGTGGCGCGTCTCCCTTCTTCTTCACTAGTTCAAGTTTTATTTATTTAAGTTCTATTGATTCCAACAAAACATAAAAAATAAAAAAAATTGTCCCTAAACTATCTAATTAAATTCTATTAAATTCCTACCTAAATAAGCATCATATAATAGTTGTTTAAGCATCATATACTAATAGCTAAGTATTTATTAATAACTATTTCATCATTCTATTTAATTAATCATTTGTTTTATAATTATTAAAGCATGAAATTAATATTAAAAAAGCATGAAATCAAAACTAAAAAAGCATGAAAAAAATTAAAAGAAGCATGAAATCAACACTAAAAAGGCATGAAATGAATATTATAGAAGCATGAAATCGAGACTATAAAAGCATGAAATCCACAATAAAAATAATTAAAGAAAGCATGAAATTAATATTATATAAGCATGTAATCAATACTAAAAAGCACGAGATCAATACTAAAAAAATATGAAATCAATACTAAAAAGTGTGAAAAAAATTAACTACATATGTGAAATATGTCAGAATAAACATAAACGATTTAAACAAACAAGCTATTACCATTCGATTCTTTTAAGCATGAAACCAAAACTAAAAAAAAACAAAAAAGAAGCATGAACTCAACACTAAGAAAGCATGGGAAAAAATTAAAATAAGCATGAAATAAAATACTAAAAAAACAAGAAATCAATACTAAAATTTCATGCTCTTTTAATATTAATTCCATGCTTATTTAATATTTGATTTCATGCTTCTTTTCTTTATTCATTTTCCATGTTTTAGTGTTTCAGAGATTTCAAAGCACCAAAATGAAATAAACAATCAATTTCGTCCATGATTTGGAGAAATTTAATTGTAGAGCTTTTAGAAGATTATTGAATCTTAAGATTGAAGGAGAGTTGAATCGCTTTTGAGAAGAAAGTTTGGAATGATACGGAAATATCGCAGGTAATGGATACGGTTAGTATATTTAGTTTTTTAATGATCTCATTTTACCCTTTATTGCCTAAATAAAACTAATATACACGTAATTATTAAGTTGATTCTGGACCTTCAATTTAACTTTAATAGATGGATGAGATGAGTTCCTAGTTCTCACATAATCACTATCTCTCATGTGAGCCTCCCCCTATATATATATAGAGAGAAATGATATGCTAGTCACTCATTCGTGGGCACCTCGTTGTTTTAACACGTTTGCATTACTTTTTTTTATATATTTTTTTTATTTACATTCTAGTATCTTAGAAATTAATTTAAAAACCATAAAATCTAAAAAATCAATGCTCGATTTGCTATTTTTTATTTTTTAACTTCAAAAAATAAGTAATAAAATACATCGAGCTTTGATTTTTATTTATTTTTTAGATTTTATGATTTCTAAATTAATTTCTAAAATACTAAAATATAAAACAAAAATAAAAATTAAAAAAATAAGTTAAGGAATAAATAAGGACAGGTTAAGGGCTAGAGATCAGATCGTCAAACACAATCTGTTCTTTACAGAGGTTCAACCTGTAAAAGAACTAAGGAGACGACCTGTGCAAACAGGGCAGGTCGCTCTTATCAATCCTAACTAGAATTGAAAATAAGGCTAAGTGTGATTTCGGAGAACATCATCAAAATCAAACTGCAGGGGTTCCCAACAATTTTCCCCTTTTTGATGATGTCGAAACCTAACACTTTACAAGGATTCCTATAGTTAAAAAAAATTAAATCTAAGAGCAGATAGAGCATATAGGAAACATTATAAGGAACCAGATAAGTAAAATAGTAAAGGCGATAGCCTGGACAAAGAGGTATTGTCAAAAGGTGATCTCGTTTTCATTAAGGTATCAGAGCAGAAGATAGTTACAAGTATTATAGCTCGATACAACAAAAAAGACACAATGAAATACAGATCATCTCCTGAGCTTCCTCCTTGCATCAGCTTCTTCCATTTTCCTTTCATTTGAGACTAGATTCACACTGGAATACACACCATCTCGAATCTGTCTGTAGGCAGCATTATCTCCAACAGGAATGCCGAAATGTTGAGCTGTGGCAATCGCATATTCATTGATCTTGGTGCGATCTGGGTGTTTTCCATCTGAGAGCAGGGGAGGGGAGAAAAATTCTTTGGCTGGAGCCTGAATTGAGAAGCCTGCATCATCAGCCCGATTGCACACCCTCATGAGAAAGCCTTGGTCATGGTGATCATTGAGGTATTGCCTGAAAACGACTTCAGTATCTCCTTGACGCTCTGGAATTTCCAAAAAGTAGTGCTCCATGATGAAGCAGCTGGTGAGAACATTCCATTTGTTGGCATCTTTTGTACTGAGCCAAGCGGTGGGAGGTTGAGTTCCCGTTTTCACTCGACAGAATACCCTAGTTCGATCTGACCATTCCTTGATCTCTCTCAGCCTTCTGGCCTTGTTTGCTTGATCCTTTGTGAATTGACGTACTAACTCCGGATTTGAGATATCTTCCGTGGAGTAGCCCTGTTGGATCATTTGCGAGATCATGAAAGATCGAGCCTTGTCTACCTTTTTAGCTATATCCTCATCGGCCTGTTTACGAGGATGAGATGAAGAGGGGCGAGCAGACTGAGTTAAGAGGGTAGATTGTGCTTCAGGCTTGGAAACAGGTGGAGGCAGCAATTTTGATTTTTTAGCTTGAAGGGACTTCCCTTTCCCTGTGCCTTTCTTTTCTTCCCCCTTTTTGACATCATCAAACAGGGTCTTGATTGATGGTGAAAGAGAGGTATTCTCGCTCTTCAACTTCTCTATTTCAGCAGATGCGGATTCCTTGAAGTGTAGGAGAGCGTTGGTGTCCTGTTGAATGGCATCCACAGAGGATTGAGTGGCAGATGCATTCTGAGTGTATTTGGCCTCAAAGGTAGAGTGCACTTCTTCCAGCTTCGTGCACCGGTCCTGTACCTTCTCAACTTCACTGAGAGTGGCAATACTGAAGTCTTCGATCTGTTTGGGAAACAGATTGGAGACATGTGTGTTGAGCTGAGATTTGACAAAATCTGCCAGCTGAGTTTCAAAGAACTCCTTTAAGAGCTGCTTCAGATCACCATTCTTGAACTCTTGGAGGTGGGCTTTGATCTTGTCTTCAGCCTTGATGAGAATTGCAGGCTCTTGCAATTCAACTACCTCACCAACGGCCTTCACCATTTCAGAGATGTTGGTGCAGAGAGTGGATAGTTGATCATAGGACTCAATGAACTCATCCCTGTTGTTAGGGATGGACCGGTATGACATATTGAAAAATTTACGCCGTCTACCGTAAATCTTCGGTATGCACTTTTTTATACTATTACCGTACCGTACATTTCGGTATACTAAAAATTCGATATGGAACAAAGTCTATACCAATACGGTACCGATTTTTCGGTATACCGTACCGAAGTTCGGTATTTCGGTATACCGAAAAATTGAATCTTATACCCGAAAAAATTTATATTCGATTTTTTTCATACAATAATGACAACATAAAAATAATATCATACCACCAAATAAATAAAGTCAAACACAAACAAATAAATATTGTACGCATTTCATCAAACTCCAAAACAACGATGAATAGAAAAAAAAATTCTAACATGTCTCAATATCGATAATAAAATTTAATAAAAGTCACCATGTCTATAAAACCTACCAAAAATAAAATAAAATTAGAGTATAATTAATATTAAAAGAATGTAATTTTTTGGTATATACTGAAATTCGGTATGTACCGAACATTCGGTATCTCGGTATAATCGGTATGTACCGAATATTCGATATACCGAATGTTCGGTACGTACTGAATGTTCGGTATATACCCAATTTTTTCGGTTTACCGAATCTTCGGTATTGACCGGTATACCGCGGTATAGAAAAACTCATACAGTTATCGTACTGAAAATCTTCAGTACGGTATTATACCGTACCAAAAAACTCGGTATACCGCTAATTATGGTATTCTCGATATTTTTCGGTACGGTATGTTCGGTATACCTTCGTTTCGGTAAATTTGTCCATCCCTACCTGTTGTTCCTCACTTGAATCTTGAGGATGTTAAGTTGCTTATTCAGTTGCTGAGACAGATCTTCTTGGAACAACTTGAGAGCTACAGATCCAGAAGTTTACAAGGGACTTGACTTCCCCCTTGGAAAGAGATCTGCCTGCAGATGAAGAGGATGCAGATTCAGTCGAAGGAAACATATAGCCACGAGGAGCAGTTCCCTGAGTGAAAATCTCTTCATCAGGCTTGGAAAAGCGAAGACGCAGATCAGGAAAGCGAAAACCAACAGTCCAGCAAGGCTCAAACTGTGGTTCCTGGAAAGTTTCATAGACAGACTGGTCTGCAAACTGCTATGCTGATTTGGCATTAGCGGTCTGTTCTATTTGAGGTTCCTCAGCCTCAGAGCGAACAGGAAGAGGGGAGGGAGCAGATTGCTCTTGGTTGACCTGATCATCCTCAACTTCAGGTTCATGAGAGGGTTCAGGTTCAGGTTGAGGAGACGAATGGCAGGAAGAAGATCTGCTTCTCCTAAAATTACAGTCTGCATCAAACAGGTCAGCATCATCTGCAAAAAAACGGTTTGAGGTCAATCTGAAGAGACTTAGCCTCCTTGATCATTCTAGAGAGAACCATGATGTCGAAGTGCTTGCGAGCATCAGGGACATAGTAGAATTTGAACTCTTCCTCAAGAACGGCTTTTTCGACCTTTAGAACAACCATAGGGTGTTCCTCAAAGACGGATTCCAATACAAAGTACGAGCTATCCTTGACATCCAGGTAGAACTGGAGTCGATAGGCAAGCTATATTGACTCGGGAGTGAGCTCGATGCAAGGAATACAGGTCTGACTTTGACTTCGCCTTTTGAACGAAGAGAGGAGACGACAGTAGCATCATTGGATTGTAGCAAGGAGGCTACTTCATCTGTGGAGAGAGGGGTGAATCAAGAGATGCTGGAGAGGGTTGAATCATAGGGGAGTGAATAGGAGATGGTGTTCGTTTAGGTGAGACAACATGAGATAGAGATCGAACAACATCATACATTTCATCCCTTAATTGTCAACGAAAAGGCTGGGACGGAGAGGGCTCAGAATGTCGAGATTTCTTGAGAAGCTTTTTCCCTTTATCTGCAGGTTCGGCCTTCTTCCTCTTCTCTCCCACAGCTTCGCCAGCATCATCTTTCCTTGAAGGCTCAGTCCATGAAGGATCAGACTGACCCATCGTCAAGAGAAAGGGACGATAAACATCAGAGGCAGTCCAATAAAGATTGCTGGATATCCTAAGAACCTTTTCAATCTGGCTCTTGTTCTTGGGGACAGTGATAGACTCATCAAACTTGTCAGCACTGGACCATCTGCGATCTGAGAAGTGCTGGATGACTAGGAGACTGACTTTAGAGCACATGCGGAGGGGAGGCTTAGATACAGTGACTTTTACAACCTGTCCATCGACAGATTCAATCACTACTTTCGCAGCCTCCTGAGCACGGCAGGTGAGGAGAACTCGAGCCCAATTAACATCAAGTTTCAAGATCACAGCAACCATGACCTGAAACTTTTGGGGAGTGACAGTTTCAAAAGTGCCCTGATGAGAAAGAAAGACTTTCTGAACATAATCACAGAGGATTCTCTATTGAGGCTTGAGAAACTGTCGAGGGAAAGCTTTGGGTTTATATGCAGGTTCACCCATTGTGATTTCCCTAAAAATACGATGCCTATCCTCAAGGGTAATATCGTCCAATTTTACAATGGACCCCTTGTCCTCCAAATTGAAACTGCGGAGAATAAGTTGAAGAACATTTACCGGACCGCCGCCGGAAGAAATAGACAGATGAACGGAGATTTGATCCAAATGCGAAGTCTTCTCCCAGTTGTAGAAGAAATTTGTGATTTGCTTGGGGAGGAAAACTCGCGGCTTCGCCGATATAATGTTGTGGAAGCCAGAACATGCTTTCACGGTGCCGAATAGCGGTTCGAGGCCGGAAAACCCAAAGTGTTCAAGGATGGCGTAGGGTTCCGTCTTCACATGCACCTGAATAATGGTGATTTGATCTTCGGAAGACAGATTCTTCTGCCCAGAACATGATGTCTCATCAGCCATTTTACAAAATAAGTGAAAGAAGATATGTGCTTCAAATTTTCAGAGATAATAGATATGAATTTTGTAGATTTTCTGAAAACTGAAAATGGAGTTTTGAAGACGATGAAGTTTAAAATGAGAAGAAAAATGTGTATTTATATATAAAGGTGGACAGTTGAGATTTAGAAAAATCGAAGGGTCAGGATTATGTCCCTGAACCGTCGCATGTGGGAGTGCGAGTGGAATAGCGTCTGAGCAGCACGCGCTCGTCCTGACCACAAGATAAGCGGCGTCCTTTCTGTTCCAGAATTAAATGCGTCCTCGTTCAGCGGGAAATCCTTTGACATGTTGTGGACTAGCGTATGGAATGTCTCTTTTGTGTTAGTAGAGTCCAATCAGCCTTGAAGAAATTGAAAATTAATTAAATAGAGAAACACATAGATCAATAAATATTAATCATTGAATTTAAAGTGTATAGGAGAAGATATGTTCAGAGATCGATACAGAATCTCTGAATTCCCCCTGAATTTATGATCAGTTCCTCGAAGGCAGGTTGACTGAGCAGGTTAAGACTACATGCTAGTCTGATTTATTAGATCGGCCATGACCTGTAAATCATGATCTGTTTGGGATAGATTAGATCACTAATTTGATATTGGTCCACTGAGCATCCCTAGCTTTCCACACAGCATTTTGAACCTTTCTTCTTGCAAAGGTTTTGTTAAGATATCAGCGCGTTGAATAGCTGTAGGAATCTTTTCTACCACCACATCTTCTTTTTCAACATGGTCACGAATAAAATGATGCCTCACATCAATATGTTTACATCTGGTGTAGTGAACTGGATTCAATGTGATTGCGATTGTGCTAGTGTTATCACAGAAGATGGGAACTTTGCCGACTGAGATTTCGTAGTCTTTAAGCTGTTGCTTTAACCACAAGATCTGAGCACAGCAGCTTCATGCGGCCATGTATTTAGCTTCAGTAGTTGATGTTGCTACTGATGTTTGCTTCTTGGAAAACCAAGAAATCAGTTTACTGCCTAGAAATTGACAGGTTCCTGAAGTGAATTTTCGATCCATTTTGCAACCACCATAATCTGAATCAGAGTAACCTGTTAATTCCAGGTTATCATCACAGGGGTACCACAACCCGTAGTTGGGAGTTCCCTTAAGGTAGCAGAGAATTTTCTTGGCAGCTTCCAAGTGTGATTCTTTGGGTGCAGCTTGAAAGCGTACACACTCCTACTGCAAAAGAGATATCAGGTCGACTAGCAGTTAAATAAAGTAAAGAACCAATGATTCCCCTGTACTGAGTTATGTTGGCTGGTTTTCCATTAACATCTGGATCAATGTTCCCATTAGCAAGCATAGGAATTTTGACAGGTTTGCTATCCTTGACACCAAACTTGTCAATCAATTCATGAGTGTACTTGGTTTGGCAGATGAATATCCATTCACTAGACTGCTTGACCTGCAATCCTAGAAAGAAATTCATTTCTCCCATCATGGACATTTTATATTTCTCTTGCATTAGTTGTCCAAATCTATCACACAAAAACTGAGATTTTGATCCAAAGATAATATCATCAACATAAACTTGTACTAAAAGGATATGGTCTTTCCATTTGATTGAGAACAACGTTTTGTCGACCTTTCCTCTTTTGAAACCTGATTCAATTAGGAATTTTGCCAAGGTTTCATACCAAGCTCGAGGAGCTTGCTTTAGGCCATAGATTGCTTTGTATAATCTGTAGACCTTGGAATGATATCCTTTTTCAAAACCAGGAGGTTGTTCCACATAAACTTTTTCTTTCAGTCTACCATTCAGAAAAGCACTTTTGACATCTATTTGATAGACAGTGAATCTGTTATGAGCAGCGTAGGCCAGGAATAGTCTGATTGCTTCTAGTCTGGCCACAGGGGCAAAAGTTTCTTCATAATCTATTCATTCCTGTTGACAGTAGCCTTTTACCTCTAGTCTAGCTTTGTTTCGAACAACTTCTCCAGATCCATCTCTCTTGTTCTTGAAGATCCATTTTACTCCAATTACGCCTTGATGACTTGGTCGATCTACTAGAGACCAGACTTCGTTCCTTTCAAATTCATTGAGCTCTTCTTGCATCGCGATAGTCCAATCAGCATTTGCAAGCGCTTCACTAATGCAAATTGGTTCTTCATAAGATAGGTAATAGCTTAGAAGACAGCTTTCTCCAATCTAACGTCTTGTCCTCACGCCTTCATTTGGGTTCCCAACAATGAGCTCTTCAGGATGAGCATCAACCCATCGTCTCCGACGAGCTATTTCTTCTTCAGAAATTGCAGGTTCGAGCTCATCTCTGGATGAGGTTGAGGCGAGAAAGGATTGAGTTGTTCAAGTTGTTCTATTATTTGATCGACACTGGCCTGTTGATTGGAAATAGGCTGACTTGAGGTATGTCTGACAGGTGACTGGTTTGGAGTAGACTATGGATCCAGGTTGGGAGACACAGGTTGTGATTGCTCAGGTTGACTGGTTCCCCCTTACTGTGAGCTTGGGTTAGAGTTGGTTTGAGCATAATCTGTTTCCTCTTCTTCTGGATCGTTGGGTCCCCATCTTAAGATTTCTTCCAGAAATTGATTCTGTGAGCTGGTCTGACTTGTCACTTGACCTGAAGTTTGATCTGTAGATTGATTTGATAATTGAATTTCCCTGTGCACACAGATAGATTCATCAAACACAACATGAGGTGTTACCTCCAAAGTCATGGTAGACTTATTAAAAACTTTGAAAGCATAGCTTGTATCAGAATATCCTAAGAATATTCTGGGATCAGCTTTGCTATCAAAGGTCTTTAATTGAGTTTTCCCATTGTTATGGATGTAACATAAACAACCAAATGCTTTAAGATATTTAAGTTTAGGCAATTTGTTTCTCCAAACTTCGTAGGGAGTTTTCTCATGACGAACTGTGACGACAGATTTGTTCTGTGTATAGCAAGCAGTGTTGATGGCTTCGGCCTAAAACTTCTTGGGAAGTTTGGTCTCGTTTAGCATTGTACGAGCTGCTTCTTTGAGTGATCTGTTACGTCGTTCTACTACACCATTTTATTGAGGTGTACAAGTTGCTGAAGTTTGATGGATAATTCCTTTTTGTGAACAGAATGACCCTATCACCTGGTTGATGAACTCTGTTCCTCGATCAGATCTAATGGTCTGAACAGTTAAGTTCTTCTCGTTGCACAATCTGGTGATCAGCTCGGGCAGCTTCTCCAAGGTCTCCTTCTTTTTGTACATAAAAATAACCCACGTGAATCTAGAAAAATCATCTATTACTACGAGAGTGTATTTTCTACCATTAATGTTCTAGAATACGAGTAGATGATTGAGCTGTAACAGATGGGAAAGATACCCTGGTCTGCTTTCCTGCTTGGCAAGCTTCGCAAACATGATCTCTGTGAAATATTTGATCTGGTATTCCGCGAGCCAGTTTGTTGCGAGCAAGATGAGTGATGGACTTAAAATTCAGGTGACTCAATCTCTTGTGTCACAGCCAGCTTAGCTCATTTGCAGGTTTACAGACGAGGCAGGTTTCCTATTTACTATTCCATTGGACTATATACAGATTGTCCTGCAGAACACCGGTAAGAAGAATTTCTTTTCCTTCCTTGTTTCTCACCAAACATTTGTTAGCAGTGAATTCGACTCTCTTGCCACTGGAGCATAGTTGGCTTACAGAGAAAAGACTATGATTTAGACCTTCTACATAAGTGACAGTATCAATTGATGTTTTACCAACAAGAACATTACCGTAACCTTTTGCCTTCCCTTTGTCGTTTCCTCCTAAGGTGACATCAGGTCCTTCATGTTCGATCAGATCAGAGAGGAGATGTTTGAATCCGGTCATGTATTTGGTGCATCCACTGTCGATGATCCAGACATGTCCGCCTGCAACTTCCTTCCTCCTTTCGTGCTTTCTACCCTGCAATTAAACAGATTTAGCAACCCATTCGAACTGGGATGCTTTGCTAGCAGGTTAAGATTTCTTTGCAAGTTTGTGAGACTTCTTCTTCTCTATCCTCTTCATGTAGATTCGAGGTGCAGACTGATACTGGTCTGCATAGAAAAATGGGTCCTCATAATATTCAGAAGGATGGAATGGTTGGCGACCCGAGCAGTAGTAATCTTGATACATGGGTTGCTCATACTGCTCATAGTTGTACCACTGATCTGGATATTCACACTGTGGAGCATTCTGATGGAAGTTGGGGTAGCCGTATGATGGATAATCTTGTTGATGGTTATAGTGAGGCTTAGGGTTCCAGTGTTCATGATAACCATGATCTGGATAAAAGTGTCACTGCTCATATTCAGTCTGTCTTTGACGGACAAGTTATTTCTTCTTTAACTTGAGAGCAGGTTGACTTTTATTTTTTATCACAGGTTTTCTCCTCACAGATTCAACCTGGTCTGTCTTTCTCAGAGTTGACTTCTTGAGTTGACTTTCTGGAGTTGAGACTTTATGTTCCTTGATCAGTATAGCTTGAGGTTGTCTGGCAGGATTCTTCAGTTCCACTCTTTTGTTAGGCAATGATTGATGAGCTGGCTTTGCTTCTTGTTTGTCTTGGGCTTTGACAAACAGGATCCAGCAGTCATCAGCTTGATTCTTTTCCTTTTTCTGGCCTGAGAATCCAAGTCCAGTCTTGATGATTGGATTCCTTTGAACTGATTGAATTTCCTCAAGTTTCTCATTTCCTTTGATCATGCAATCTATCTTTTGTTGAAGATGGATCAGCTTCTGAGAAAGATCAAGAATTTCTTTATCTCTATTTGTGAGCATTTCTTTCAGATGCTCTTCCTTTAGGACAGCTTGATCAAGTTGAGATTTCAGGGTTTCCACTTCTTTTTCTTTGACTGCATCATATGGTGCGAACTGTTCTTCCAGTGCCAGTTTGTATTTCTCATTTTCTTCTTCCAATTCTTTTCCGACCAACACCAGTTCTTTGAACATGGTTGCAAGCTTTTTATAATCAGACATTTGTTGATTGAATTCCTCCTAAGACGACATCTCAGAGGATTCTTCGCCTGCATTATTATTGTTAGAAATTATTGAAAAAGAAGGTTGAGAGTCTACCTTGGGTGTCTTAATTTTATCTTCGAGACCCATGCAGCACTCTTCATCATCATCATTTTCATCTACCTCATCGGCAAGGTAGGCTTGTTCTACAATAATGACTTCATCATCAGCGTCTACATCTGCGATATAATGTTCTTGTGATGAAGTGTCAGAGAGCATAGGCTCTTTTTTGGATGCTTTCTCAGCGAATAGGGCTTCCCTTCTCTCTTTTAGTTTGTGATCCCTCTTTGCTCATAGCGCATCATGCTCTTCTTGTGTCAGGCCAGGACAGTCTGTCTTGTAATGACCTATCTCACCACATTGAAAGCACCCTCCAGATGGAGTGTTAGTAGAATTCGCATTTGAAGAATTAGGGTTACCTTGACCTTTCTTGTCAATTTGCGGTGGAGTCTGATTTCTAAAATTCCTTTTGGAGTCTTTATAGAATTTTCTGAATTTGTTCATTCTGGACTCCATTCTTTCATTTCGATGAGCAAGTAACGCAAAATCTTAAATCAGTTGCTCTATCCCAGTAGTTTGGTTTGTCTTGGCCGGTTGAGCAGCAGATGAGATTTCAGCTTTGAAGGCAGCTTCACTTTCTTTCTTCTCAGCTGTTGGTTTACTTGAGCTTGCAGATTGATTTGATCCGTGAAGACGAACCATCTCATAGTCGTTTCCAACAAGAAGATCAAAGAGATCATCGGTCTGCAGTTCGTTGAAGTCAGGATGACCTGGATGGAGTGCAATATAGACATGTCAGCTTGCAGGTAAGGCACGCATCACTTTTTGATTGAGCTCACGCTGAGTATATTTTGAGGGTTTGAGAGCAGCAATCTCTTGCGTGATTTCTACGAATCGAGTTTTCATTTGTTCTATTGTTTCTTTAGGAAGCATCTTAAAATCATCAAGCTTGCTGCATGCAATAGACAGTTTGTTTTCAAGCATTTCTTCGGACCCTTGACTGATTGCTTTCAAGGTATCCCACATTTGTTTACCAGTTTGGAGATTTCTAATCTTGGCAAGGTGAACTCCTTTCACCGTGCTAGAGATCAGACCTTTTGCGAAACTGTCAAGGCCAGCTTACATTCTTTCCTCAGCAGTGTAGGATCGTGGATCCTTCAACTTTGGTACATACTCGGATTTGTCAGTGGCAGTAGTGTCATGAGGAATGTAGATCGGTGTGGGTCCATTTTCAATGGCATCCCACATCAGCACATGATGAGCTTCAAGGCACATTCGGATCCTAAAGCTCCAGTCTTCATAGCCCTGGATGGAAAAGTCCTCGCAGACTCTAAAAAGAGATGCTTCCATGATGACAGGTAGTAAAGTAATGAATGAAAAAATTTTCTCAGATCTAGTCCAATTTGACCAAAACCTTTTGGAAAAAAAAATCAGTATGCAGAGGCAATGGTCAAAAGAACCACCTCTCTGATACCACTTGTTGGTCCCAAAAAGAGTAATTTGGTGTATGGGGGGGGGGAATACACCAATTGCCAACAGTTTTAACTTTAAAACAAAGTGTGCGATCTAGTTAACATGTAAGGTCAACTTTTTATCAAAAAGAGACGATCTATTGAGCAAGAACAAGTTCAGTTGAGAATAGGTTCACTTTGTGCCAACAGGTTGTCAGTGCAGTGCGGAAGATGGTGAATGGGTTTGGCTACTCTTAGAAAAAAAAAAACTTTTCTTTTCAAAACTGCAAATCACAGAGTTGTATGAAGAGTGAGTATAGTGAATGCTTATGAGTGCAAGTTAGAGAACAAGCAACAAATCAACTGAAGTAAATAAAGTAGTGATAGAGACAGTCGATTTTATTTTATCGTGGTTCAGGATAACCTTCCCTACATCCACATCAGCTACCGTCGTAGCTAAAATTCCTTACTTCTCTTCTTGTTTAGACTACTAAGGATCAATTTCAGTTTTTGTCGAACTTGACGAAGAACCGAACACGAGATCTGGGTCGTGACCCTTACAACTTCTCTAGAATAGAGATTACAAACTTGACACACGCTAGCTATTCAGAACTTGTTAAGTTACTCTAGACTTAACAATTTGAGAAACAGCTTTCTAAACTTCTTCAACACTACAGACTTTGACAGACTTTAATATGAAGAAACCTAAGGTGTTCTTAAGCAACAGTGAATGCTTAAGAACATAGAATCCGGAATCAAAAATCTAAATATCTTAGCACTTGGGAAATCTTCTTTATTCGAGTGTTAAGTGATGCTTTGAGCTTCAGAGATTTCTGCAGAGTTTTGGCTTGAAAGTTTAATTTCCCGTGCTTAATTCTGGAGAGGCTTGGAGTATTTATAGGCGCAGATTTGAAATCTAGCCGTTAGAAATTGTCAGCGATGGCAGAGAGGCCGTACTGCTGACTCACTTCTAGCCGTTAGGGAAATTCGTCCTAGCTGGTGAACAGGTACCAGAGGACAGGTCGTCCAGACTCGTGAAGGCGAATCTGCTTGACCTTCGATCTGTAGAACTCCAGCGATCTTGAACTCTTCAGAGCGGGCCAGCTGAACTTCTACTGCAGGTTGACTAGGAATAAATAAGGACAGGTTAAGGGCTATAGATTAGATCGTCAAACACAATCTGTTCTTTACAAAGGTTCAACCTGTAAAAGAACTAGGGAGACGACCTGTGCAAACAGGGCAGATCGCTCTTATCAATCCTAACTAGAATTGAAAATAAGGCTAAGTGTGGTTTCGGATAACATCATCAAAATCAAACTGCAGGGGTTCCCAACATATATATATATATATATATATATATATATATATAAGGCTAAGTGTGGTTTCGAATAAAATGACAATTTTTAAAAGTGTCAATCTTTATACAGAAAAGTGTCAATCTATATGAATAAAAGTGCAATATAAAAGTGCAATCTTTATACAGAAAAGTGCAATCTTTATACAGAAAAGTGCCAATATATATATATATATATATATATATATATATATATATAAAAGGGACACACTTGGGTCAGCCGGAGGCACCGTGCGGCCGGGCTAAAACAATGACACTTTTATTCATATAGATTGGCACTTTTCTGTATAAAGATTGACACTTTTAAAAATTGTCATTTTATTCGTAAAATAATTATGTTAAAGATTGACACTTTTATTCATATAAATTGACACTTTTCTGTATAAAGATTGGCACTTTGGGCCCGGCCGCACGGTGCCTTCGGCTGACACAAGTTTTTGTCTATATAAAATTTGACATTAGACACAAAATCAATTTTGAGGTTGAGGTTGACTACTAAGGTTTTGACAAAATTGTCAATTTTTTGTAGCTAGCGAAAAATATATTTTTAACTTAAGACACTTGACATTATATTATATTCATAAAATGAGCATCGTTTTAAAACATTCTATTAATCGAGAAAACCCTTCATGCTATTTTCGATTTTAATATATATAAATAGAGTAGAATTACAGCTCGATAAATACTAATGCATTAAAATATTTTTCTAATAAAATTTAATTAGATTTAGTAACACATTTTCTCTAACAAATTATCATAAGTACTATCATCTCAAAAAAAATATATATATTATTTAATATTTTTATTTATGAAATATACTAGTAGTACTATTAACTCATCAAATTTCGAACTAGTTATTCATATTTTGGAACTTGCTAGGTGCTTTACTTTGAGTTTTAAAATTTTCGCATCACTCTCTCTTTCCCCCTTTTCCATCTAGAATAAAAATAATTAATCCATTTAAGAATTGCCCCTGCCTTTACAGAAATAATACCTTCGTCTAGGGCTGGCAAAATTGGCCCGGCCCGACGGGCTGCCCGGGTTTAGGGCCGGGCTGGGCATCATATTTCCAGGCCCGATAGAATTTCGGGCCGGCCCGGCCCGCCCGAAAATGGCAAAAAGCCCAGGAGGCCCGGGAAAGCCCGGCCCGGCCCGGATATTTTACACTAAAAATATACAGCAGGGCGGGCCTTGAAAATTGAGGCCCGAAAAATTTTTGGCCGGCCCGAAAAATGTCAAAAGCCCGGTGGGCCCGGGCCGGGCCGGCCCGGCCCGCCATTTTGCCAGCCCTACGCTTCGTCCCATTTCATTAGCTACGGTTTGACTTTTGACTTTTTCGGCACGTGTTTCCACCGAAACCTAATACGAGTTTTAAAATATAATTTTGAAGTATTCTTTTTTTACATGGTCGTAGTATCCCGTAAAAAAAAGAATACTTCAAAATCATATTTTAAAACTAATATTAGGTTTCAATGGAAATATGTACCGAAAAAGTTAAAAGTCAAACCGTAACTAATAAAATGGGACGGAGGTATTATATAAATAGTCTCCATTTTTCGGATATAAATACTCTCCGTCATTATTTTAGAAATTTGGTCGACGCTCAAGTATCAAGCAACTAGAAAGTAGAATCGTGTAGCTGCCGCCGTTAGAGAGAGAAAGAGAAAGAGAAGATCAAGTCAACGATGCGGGTGCCGGATGGCCGACGCGACGGCGCCGATGAGGAAGCCTCCGCTCTCTTCAGCCAAGATGGTGTGGAGTTAGATGTAGAGAACGACATCGATCAATCGGAAATTCCTCTCCACCTCCGCCCGCTCGTCTCCGCCGCCGAGTCTGGTGACCTCAACGCTCTGCGCCTCGCCCTCGGTAATTTCTACTTTCTTCCTCACCTCAAACCTTTTTCTTTTTCTTTTTCTTTTTTTTTTTTTTTTTTTTTTTTTTTTGTGGAATGTTAGCTTATTTGAGGATTTGCAAATGAATGTTTATAATAACTGCGTATATTTTACTTCTGTGTTGTGTATTGTTTGCATCCCCTTTACTCAGTGACCTATTGAAGATTTTTGCTATGAGTTATGTTTTTTCTTTGAGTTATGCTGAATTGATCGGATTTTTTTTTTTACTGATGCTGAATTGATGTATTAATTTTGAATAAGAAGCTTATCCATGCCATTTGATTTACTCTATTACCATTGTACAGAGTCGGTGCTTTGTGCCTATTTAGATTTTAAAGAATTTGAAGTATAGGCTGTATATTCTTATGGTATGCACTACCATTCCACGTCTTTTAGGCATGTTTGATATAAACAGCTATCTTAGCTATATGTGTAGATGTTGAGTCTGTTTTGTCTAGTAAGTGTAAAACAGATCATTTGTAGTCGAAGTATATATATCTTCTTACTTATGCTGCAAATTAATTCTCAGTACTTCTTACTACCATGGCTGAGCCTGGTTTGATGATATTCGTCATTTATCAGTGCTCCCCTGTTCTAACATGTAGCAAATTGTTAAGTTGTGGAGCTATAAAAAATATTGCTGCTTTTCCTGGTCTGGTATTTTGTTTCATTAGTTTTAGATGTAAGTGGACTGTCATCTGTGATAGATTTGAATTTATAATGCGTAATGATACTTGTTGAGGATTCCTGCACGAGTGCAGAAAATTATGAGGGCCACATTGATGACCCAATGGAAGATGGTGACACCGTCCTTCATCTTGCATGTCTTTATGGCCATTTGAATTGTGTCAAGGTTCAATCATCTCATCCTATGGCTTTGTTGATGTTTATTGTTATGAACTATAATTGCAGTGCATTTTAAGCTCATTATTTCATAAATTATGTGCAGTTTTTGTTGGAAAAGGGATCTAATTTTGAGGTGAAGGATGAAGAGGGAGGGATTCCCTTACATGATGCCTGTGCAGGAGGTTGGTTTGTGAGCATTCGATGCATTATCATCAGATCCTTTTGCTAGAATCTTAATCTTACATATTTACTCCTTTCCCCGGAAATAACGTGCAGGTTATACTGAGATAGTCCAACTTATTATTAGTCATGCTAATGAACCAGAACGTGTGAAGAGAATGCTAGAGACTGTAGATACAGAAGGGGACACGGTGAGCTTTTGAATACTGAAACATTTAGATTCTCTCTCTGCTAATAAAGAAATAGTCGACTATTTTTTCTTGTACAAACTGACAATTTCTAATCTCCAAGCCTCTTCATCATGCGGCTAGAGGCGAGTATGATGATGTCATAAGATTATTGCTTGCTCATGGGGCATACCCTACAAAGACAAATATCCATGGGAAGGTATGTGGTTGTGAATCCAGTTTTTCTTTTTTTCCTTGACTGGATGCATCTAAATATCAAATGACATGTTATTGGCAGACTCCATTAGAACTTGCTGATCCCGAAACAGAAGCTTCGAGAGTATTGAAAGAGGCTCTGGGTGCGATAGCTATCGATTAGACTGATCATGTGAAAGCTTGGATATCAGTATACGGGTCTTACTCAGAATTGTGCTGTCCCTCTATCTCTATGCATTTAAAGATTTTGAGAGAAGAATGGTTTATAGCCATTATGAATACAACCATCAAGTGTATACTATATGAACTTGTTTCTGTATGAATGACTGAAATAGTGGTTTGACAGTCTTGCAAATATTGTTTTTTTCTTTTTTCAAAACATGTTTCAGGTGTTGCATTAATACATGTGACAATATGTTTTATTAATACTAGCACCACCCGATTGCACGAGTAAACTATATCGTACATGATTTTAATTTGGTTAAATACATTATATATAATGGTCATGATTTTTTTTATGTTGAAATTTCTTATAAAAAAATCAATTAATTGTTTATGCACGTGGATACTGTATTATTTAAGAATTATTTTTTAGAGTGCAGTTTTTTTGTTAGGAGCATAGAGGGAAATTATTGTTTTGTTCCCTTTTCAATCTTATCATTTGAAAACTTGGCGCGCCTTTGACAGGAAAGTAACAACTGGTCCCCCTCTTTTTTTTTTTTTCCATGATTCTTATGAACGGATTTTTAAGTGGTGAGGTTGGTTATCTAAATTCTTAGACTATCTTTATTCACAATCTTCCACAACCCAATCTACAAATAAAATATCAATTTTTATTTTTTTCACTTACACAATTTACAATTCAACCAAATTTTATAATCTTCTACACTTTATTAATGACCTAACCCAATTTTACAACTTTCTGATGGTTTAACTTCACCGGCTATAGGAATGTTGTTGAAATTAGGAGAAAACTCAGTATTTTGATAATATTGAGAGTTTTCCTGATATTGAGAACTTGGATAGTTTGAAGAGTTAAGAAGAGTTTGGAAATGCGGATAGTTTTGTGAGTGTGGATAACCTTGAGAGTTTGAATAATTTTGGGAGTTTGGATCATCTTGGGAGTTAGGATAATCTTGGGAGTTAGAATTCCAAAAAGATAGGAAAAAAAATATATATATATGAGAAAAGATGGAATATTTTTGTGATTTGAAAGATATGAATGAGTCTCTATATATAGAGAATTTCAAAACTTAAATTTTAGTATAATTTTTTTTTAATAACGTTATATCTGCTATATTGTTTAGTAATTGGATGACTCAAGTTGAGAGTCGTTCAAACCACCAGTCGTGAGCTTTACATTTCTTTTTGATTTTCATATATTCAAAAGTCATTTGTCCTGTAGTGAACAACTCAACCTAAATGTCATGGATAAAAATAGTCTTAGTAAAATTCTGATACATTTTATTGTCGATCCAATGATTAACAATTTCCTCATTATGTATATTACATATACTATTTATTATTTCAACTATAAATCTAAGATAACACTATAATCAAGGCCTTAAATAGTTACTCACTATGTCGATTTATATTAGTCCCATTGGGGTTGAGCACATGAACCAAGGAAGGAGGAAATATGTGGCTATAATCAATTCTAAGGAGAGAGAGTTAATTGTAGCCAAATATTCTTTGCTATTTTAGGAAATGAAACTAATAAGTGGGACAGACGAAAATAGACAATGGGACTAATGAAATGAGACGGCAGGAGTATTATCTAGGCTCAACTCATGTTCATTATTGATTTTTTATTTTTTATTTCTACATATCATAAATAATCAATTTACAAAAATAATTTAAAATTATGTAACTTAATTTTTGGGTTATTAGCATATAAATACACTAACATTCAGGGATTGATAAATTTTCCACAAACTTACAACTTTGTCATATAAATACACATACTTTTAATTTGGTGCAATTTTTCCATGAGCACATTTTCCGACCAATTTTAATCCTATGTGGCAGCCGGAGTTTATCTGATGTGGATTTAATATAATGCGTGGAATGTATACGCGGTCAAGACGACGATGTTTAAAGCTTAATTTCATGAAAACAACGTCGTTTTGTGTTAATGAATATAAAATAAGATTAAAAATTATGTGCAATGTCGTTTTGTGTTGAGAAGTTCGACTAGGGTTGAAGTGGAACCCTCGATTCACAAAATATCATTACATCCTCCTCAAAATCGCTCTCTCCCATAAAGCTCCACGGAAGATTCTACAGATTGGTGTTTGTTGGGATTTTGTATACCTAGAGCATAACAAGTGTTTTAATGTATCCAAAGATTATTCCACTCATTACAATCACCTATCTGAAAGTATATAGTTGAGAAAGAATAAGTCCATTATCTCATGTTTTAGTTAACGAGCCAGCAACATATGGAGTGGATCACGTATTTCGGTGACTCATGAGATATAAACAATTATCACAGTCGAGATAACTTGGGCAAAGTTATCGGTTTAGACTACAACATCAACAGTAGTGGTGGATCTCAATCACTTGTTTTGCTGATATTGTGGAACGTATTGATAGGATCGTAGAGAGATACTGCTTTTCTAGACTGACCCTAGTGATAAGTGAAGAGCTGAAAGATCTCAGGTCTTAGTAGCTTGATCTTAATCCCCATAAGTTGTTAGGCATATATGTGTTCTTCACTGTTGCTTTGACTTACTCGGTACGAGCCTTATGGATGGTTCCTTAATCCCTTGTATCTTGGGTAACATGGAGGCACGTATGATGTCTAGATAGTTGTATCGAATCCCTTAGGGAGTTCACAATGTTTACTATACCAAGTCTTGCAACTTGACTAAGTTCAAGGTATAATAATAAGGTTGAGTGGGTATTACCTAAGGAAGTAAAAGAAGTTAATTAATTGAGAGCAGTCAGATGAACTCTAATTAATTAACGGATATCAGGATTCTTAAACACGAGGATCGCACTAAGCAAAATACCAGCCCTGATCTACGTAATCGCGACAGAGTGGTAAATCAGTTATAATTCTTTAGTGGAATTAATTATAGCTCTAATTAAGATAAGTGTTCTAGGCTGAACACAATATTTATCTTATTACGTAAAGCATAACTCTATCTGGTATCTAGGTCCCTGAAGTGTCCCAATCACCTCAGGAACAAGTTAATATTAAGCCCAATAGCCGGTTTGGACCAATAGAGCCGACTTGTGGGCCATGGGCCCACAAGTGGTGCCACATAGGGGGAAAAACCCTAAGTGGGCGGCGAGTTGAGCCCAAGACTTGCACTCAGGCCCAATGTGTGTTATGGATAAGATTTTATCCAGATTTAGTTAAGATTTGATTTGATCCAAATCTTAATTAATAATTATTTAGATAATTAATTATCTAATAAAGCACACACACGCAATCTCTCTCCAGGTTTAATTACAACTATTTATATATAAGTGATTAGGTTTTAATCACTTATGACTTACGAAATTACAAATCATAGAATCACGAGATTTTGAGAGTGAGAGAGAGAGGCGGCGGCGGCATTTCTTCAAGAAGAAGAATACGAGTTGACTTCGATCAACGAAGTGCAAGGCGTGATCCAAGATTCAATCTAGAATCGACACCCACCCTGTTGTTCGAGCATGAGGAACGGGATAACACTTCAGTAATCTAGACTTATAGATTACCATCGCCGAACCAAAAGTACATCTCGATTCATTGTATGAAATTAATTGCATTAATCACAACAACCAATTCAGATCCGAGGGCAAAAATGGATCGCGTTCAATATAGCATTTCCATCAATTGGTATCAGAGCCAACGGTTCGAAGAATTGGCTCTGTTGTAATTTTGAAAATTAGATGTTCATGCATAAGATTCGATTTATGCCATAATGTGTGCATGCTGCTGTCTGGGATAACGTGTGTTAATTTATTTCAGTTTTATTCATTTCATTTTTTTTGAATCGGCGAGAAATAAGAGGCCGATTAGTTTAGACCTATTTTTCATTGTAAAAATTGTTGCATTGTTTGATTATTTCCTTTGTAAATTGATGATGGATTTCGAGAAATCACGAAGAACAAAAAATGAGACGAAGAACGGCGGCATGACATGCTGCGGCACGTCGCACACACGCGCGAGCGGCGGCAGCCGTTTAGGCCACCGATCAGCATTCCCTTTCCTATTTTTCATGATAGTCAAACTTCAAGGTTAACCCTAGGGTTTAGGGACCATTGCGTGGTGGCTGGGCGGCACAGGAACGGCGCGCAAGGCGGCGGTTCAAAACGGCGGCTGCTGCGGCCAAAACCCTAAGGTTTCGGCTCGCGCACAGCCTGCCAAGGCCCGAACCAGGCCGTGCGTGCAGATCCAGCACCGAGCCTAGGAGCTGGGCGAGGTCAACGGCCATGGAGATGGCCACGGTGATCGACGGCAGCAGTTGTAGCGGTGACAGATGGCGGCGACGGTAAAACTAGGGTTTCGCTGTTCACGCACACGTTGTTCAGCCCATCCGGCTATTGCTGCGACCCCAACTCAAGCCCAGCACCCTACCCGAGGTGCTGGACAGTGGTTGAGCCTAGTGGGAGGCCAGTGGCGGCAGCGGTGCCACCGCCGAGGGCTCGGCGGCATTGCTCGGCTGCAGCGAGACAGCGGTGGTGATGGGGGTGTTATCGGCACAGCCTGTGCATGAGCAGACTTGAGCCATGCTGCAGTGGACACAGCAGGCTTGACGACTCCAGCCGCACGTGCTCGGAGCTGCGGAGATGATGTTCTGGCACGCATCGCGGCAGCGCGTACAATGCATGTGCGGCTCGGCAGCGGTGTGTGGCCGAATCTCGTTTGGACGAGATGGAAGCCCATGAGGCTGCAGCGGGCTCGGCATCGATGACAGCTAGGGTTTTTCAAAACCTTGGCCCGATCATCGACGGCTAGCGTTTTCGAACTCTAGTTTGTTCCGAATTCATTTGACATCCCGTTTTGGAAACCAGGGTTTTTTCTCATCCTAGCTAAATTGAGCTAAGACCAATTTGGAAAGTGGACTTGAAGACGAAGAGTGGACCTTTCCATATTTAGAAAGAAGACCTGAGAATGTTTTAGATTTATTATTAAATGTAATAGATAGGATTTTACCTCCCGGTTATGTAATATCCCAAATTTTCTTATTAAATATAATTAGTTAAAATAAGTATTATATATAAATTTAGAAATTTTTTACAATTCTATTGAGAGATTTAGAATAAGAAGATATATACTATTAAGAATAATTCTTTTAATCTCAATAATTATATGTTTAAGAATGTAATATACTAATAATAATTTATTTATATATATATATATATATATATATATATATACACGTTAATATATAATATGCATGGGATTTGCATGCATATGTTATGTAATACTAATGTACTTGTATATTTATAAAAAGTTATAAAATTCCTCGCCTTTGAAATTATTAGGAATTAGAAGAATTGCTTTGATAGATATATATATATATATATATATATTATAATAAATAGCATATATCTACCTATGGTGAGATAACGACTAGTGTAGCAAATATAATTATTATAAGATTACTTACCTATTATCCTTTATACACGTGTCAATGAACTAGATTGCCTAATAAGTCTATGAATGGTGATTATCTGAAGCTATAATATCGAGTAAGCAAGCCTATACACTACCTTTATATGCCTATAAATACAGAGTTGTTGCATTCCTTTAGAAGATAAGAGTTAGCAGTAAAATTTCCAAGCTTACTCATATATATTAGTAGCAACTAATATTTCACGTATCAAGGAAGGTAGTATTAAGGATCAGGGCTTCGAGTTATTTGGATATCTTAAGTTATCAGGTGGGGCTTTATTCTTGCAAATTATTATTTGAGTTAGTAAACTCTGATAAAATGGGATTAACCATGAAAATGTTTTAATGTGTTATTACATGTTTAATGCTCTTATAATGTATGCGATCGGGTCTTTCGGTTGGTCTCACACACTAATCGGGAGGCTGTGCGCACAATTAGAAATCGTTGGGTTGATCACCAATTGATTCTAACTTCGAGGGGAGAATCTCTGGATAAAATATTTCATTGCCTCCAAACTATGGCTCCATCATGAAAAGGGATCCGGCTGTGGCAAGGTCCCGGTATTAGTATAAGAGTAACAGGGTAATACACATGTGCGCACAATCATGAAAATCAAGGTTTGGTATGCATGGAAGTAAATTTAATTTCAAAACCCTTCTATGTATACTTTATTATCATGGATATTCTTTTTATGATAAAATGTTTTGGGCACAAATCCACTGGGTACATTAGTACTTAGCCCTGCAATTCCTTTCCAAATGTTTTGCAGATTAGGGAGCTGGTGGAGCAGACGAAGCTGGAGGTGACTGTTGTTGTTGCTGTATAAAAGAATAAAGGCTTCCGCTACGCCTATAAATAAAGTTCATCTCCCTATATATAATATCCTAAGTTAATTTCGTATTTTGATATAAAATCTCTATGTTCCTCTTACACCATTGATTATATATATATATATATATATATATATATATATATATATATATATTACGGGTATTCAGACAAGTCGGCCAGCATGGGTTGTTTGGCTTAGCCAACCCCATAGTTTGAGCTGTATGTCCCGATCCCGTATTTTATTATTTATGTCTACGGGTATTCAGACATAGGCGGCCGGTACGAGTGGTATGGTTTTCTTATTACCTACCTCGTAGTTCGTGTTGTGTGTCCCGATCCCGTATTTAATTTCTTAATAAATAATATTATATTATCCCAAGCCATGAGCCCCTTTCTATCCCCGCTTCTTAATTCCAACCCCTTACCACGTCCCGGCACACGTGCCTTCCCTCGGAAACTGGGACATGACAGGTTAGCAGCCTATTTATTCGTTTTATTTAATTAGCATACTATGGATGTTTTAATTTACGCAAAGAAATGAAAAAGCATGAATTGCATGTTATATTTGTTTTTATTAATTGCGTAATAGAAATAAACATGCATAGGGCGTCATAGCATGCTGTATTTACGATTTCAAAGCGGGCATGTTTTACTATTTGTGCTTAGAAATCATGTGATAGGACTAAATGTCGACGTACTTTTATATCGCAACAAACCCTTTGAAAAATAAATGTCTAAGCAGAATAATAATTAATCTAATTAATTAGGACCTCCATATTTGGTTTTAGATGTAGTTAGAAGATAGGATTATGTAAACGTCCAAACGAACGTGGCTTGCGTTGTTTCTACTCTTCTACAAGGTAAACGTTAGTAAAATTTCCCAATAGCTTAATAATTTCTTAGGTGAGTGGGAGTTGTGCGGTAAACGTCCACACAAATGTGGCTTACTTATACAGCCGACATTCAAGGCCTTAGCGGAATTATTAAGTGGGATAGTCTAAGGGGGAGTTCTGCAAGCGGTGCCATTCGCGTAATTGTACTAATTCGCTTAACAAACCTAGTTGGACGAATAATATGGTCAAGCTTAGCTACTAATCGATGTATCCTTGTGAAGGAGGTCACTACTCGATTCAATAGGGTCCTGTTTTAAAGCGAGTTATTATTTATTTGTGTCACAAAGGTCCGTGTGATAGGAAAAGAAATAAAGTGACCGTCGTGTCTTGGTCGAAGGTTTCATGAGTAGACGTCCACATGAAGGTGGTGGGCTTGTGAAATCGTCGGGCAACTCATTTGTTAATCGATGTTACTTTTATCAAGGGGTTGTAACATTGTTAACATAAAGTTATTCTTTCTCACCAAGTTCTTAATTGTCAACTTGTTTATATTTTTCAAATATGCCTTCTGCTTCTCTACGGGATCATATTCTCTACTTGATGGCACCTAATGTGCCTGTTTCGGATAAATTCAAGAAAGGGCTTCTTTCTTTCTTGGTTTTCACTAAAATCACTGACAAGAAAATGAAAGTCGGTGATACAATGTAAGATCACATTATGAGCTTCATGGAACTTTTCACGAAGTATGAACAATATGGTGGTTCTTTAACCGAGAAGGCCAAATGTGATTTTGTATTATTCTCTCTGTCTAAAGAACACTAAGATATTAGAAAGGCTGTTGGTGGGGCTTTCGATCATGATAACCTTAATATACTCTTTACCGAGTTAATCGAAGTCGAAAAGATATGGTTAAACATGATGGAAGAGGCCAAGGCATATGAGAGGATGATCATGAACGTTCTCTTAGCTTCAAATGCCGAAGAACCACTTTGGGGGTATGTGGCAGAAATGAATGGTTTTGAGGACAAGACCAAAGCCACAAATGCTGAAGTAAGAAATCGTAGCAAAAACTGCAAGATCGACAAGGTCTATGTAAGAAGAAGCAAAGTGCAGCCTTAGAGTCACAAGATTGATAAAGTCTATGTGAGGAGGAGCAAGATGCAACTTAAGTTGCAGGATTCGGAGAAAGACGAAGGTACATCTTACACTTTATGACATGGTAAACATAAATAGTAACTGTTAGTCCTTTATGGACAATTATTAACTAGTAAGACTAAGTATGTATTGTTATAATTTTCTTTGCAGGCCCCAGTGTTTTAAAAGTTGCTAAACGCTAGTAGGGCTGTGAGGTGAGGATTAGCGTCTAGGCAGCTAGGCGGGCTTCTAGGCGCGTCTAGGCGGGCTAGGCGGATTTGAACTATTATGCATATATTTTTACTATTTTATATAAACATATACATTTATTCACATAATAATTCAATTTAATTAAAATAATGGCCTAATATTTTGAGTTAAACCAACTCAATCCAATTCACATAAGCCCAACTCCCAAGCCCAACCCCAAAACCCTATTTCACTCACACACATAATACACCGCACACACATAATTCAATTATCCAATAGGATAGGACTCTCTCGCTCCCCATGACTCACTCTCTCTCTCTCTAATTCGCAATTTCGCATTCCTTCGTCATTCTTCTCCACCGCCCCACCACCGCCTCCATCACGGTGTCGCCGGCTCAGAGGGCCGCCTCTTTCTTTCTCTTTGATTTTCCCCTTAACTTTCTCCTCCAGATTCCTAGGGAGAGTCGCACCGGTGCCACCACCGCACTCCGCCACCTCTTGCTTTTCCTCCATCTCGGTCTCTCTCTCTCCTAGCCCGCGAATAGCAACTCCAACCCCCCCAGCAATTTTTTTCCAACTTTGGCCGCCTAGCCTGTCTAGGCGGCCAATTTTTCTCTCCTGTCCAGCCTCATCGTCTCGCCTAAAATCGAGTCGGCCGGAAGCTTACTGGCATCTAGACGCCGCCTAGGCGGCCGACTTGGCCATTTTTTCGAACATTGGCAGGCCCTGGCCCTAATGGAGTTAGTAATGCGAGTTGGAGATTTTCAAAGGTCGGCAATGTACGTTGCGGGTGTGCGAGTTGCTGAGGATTGAAGATTTTATCATCTTTGTTTATTTTATCTATTTTGAGAGTAGGAGTTATAAATAAACTATTTCAGTTTCATTTACATTGGTTTGCCGAGTTTCGGAGGTACTTTTGTTAGTTTTTTGAAACAATTTTTTTTTTCTGAATGATTTTGTTATATTGACATTGTATTGAGATGGTTTATCTCAATACTAGTTGTTGCTTCGTTCTAATCATTTGTGTTGAAATAGTTATCTATAACATGCTAGATAAATAACTTTCTTTCTCTTATTTGTCACTTTTTGCCCATCTTTTATGAAATATTACCTAGAACTTTATCTAAGACCTTGTTCCCTTTACCTCATGCAAAAGGGTATAAACCTAGTTTTGTTGTCAATTCAGAAACGAGGGTATGTATGCACATATCCTTGATAAAGGTGCATACGATTATGGCTTAGGTCAAGAGATTAGACAGTTCAAAGGGTATTTCAAAGGAAAGAAAGAGTAATATTGTAGTATAGTTCCAAATAGATGGACGATCATTGCATGAGGCAATGTGACTGACTTTTGGAAGAAATCTGTTGAACAACAAGATGGTGACAAATAGATTGGAGACAATTCGCGAAACACTAATTAGCCAAGAAGTATAAGAATGGAAACCACAGTTTATTGCACCTCATCTTTACAAATCATCATCTAAGTGGGAGTGCCTTGAGTAAGCCTTAAATCGTTTCATGTTCATCAACAATCTTGGATTCTTGGACAACGAACAAGGGATGAACGTCCACTTTGATAGAAGAAAGAGGTATCTAGAAGAAATCGCTACAAATCACTGTTTTTCATCTATGAATTTCGAATTCATAGAAGTTTCGGTTTTGTATGATCTTACCATTGGAGTAAAAGCCACAAATGGTAAAAGGATATACAAGTAAAAAAATAAGGATAAAATGGAAGACAAGGGGCTTTTAGGCCCATTTTCTCATCTTTGTCGGGATAATTCCATTCATATTCTGTTATCCACACATGTGTATCTCTAACCGTTTCAAGTAGATGCCAGTACACCAAATTCCAATCCGGTTTACCTTTACCATGCTAATGACATCTAAAGGAAACTACTTGAGAAGTATTATGTAAAACAGTGATATGCACATCGATTTGGAAGCTTAAGTTTTAGAGCAGAAGTCCAAGCAATGATAAGTTCATTTGAACAATACATGTAGAACGTCCGGTTCTATGGAATGTGTTAACGAATATTACAATTTCGTCTTTGTATAGATGAAAGCGTGGTTATTCTTGTACATTATGTAGGTAATATAATTAATATTGGCGACAATGTGAAAGTATTATCAGATATAAAGTGTTGATTATCTTGACAGTTTAAAATGAAGATATGAATAAATCGGGAAATATACAGAACTGGATATTGTACTCTATTCGAGTATCTTTCATAGACTCTTGTGCTGGCGAACGGGCCAGATATTTGCTTTTGCCGAGGGCATAGTAGCTAGATATTGTCTATACATTCTGAAAAGTTTGAGGACACAGATAAGCGGGCTAGCTGAGACGGAGGAAATTAACCTTGAACTATGTATTTATTATAGAAAGTAGAACTATATCTTGAAAAGTCTCGAATAGTAACGCGTTCTGAGAGCTTTTCATGACAAGTTGCATGTGTGGCAGCTGGTAAGGCCACTAACGGAGCTATATAGTTTAAGACTTTACTATATGAACTGGATGTAATCTCAGTTTGTCACAATTTGACTCAAGTGCAAGGACAAACTATTATATCCCGTAAGTATTACGAAGCCTGCTAGCACATAAAGGTAAGTACTGCGTGGTTAATAACCATTCAAGAGGCGATATTATGGTTAAAGAGAGAACACTTGAGGAACATAATATGGCAGATCCTTCACCAAGTATAACATGCCAAGAGCTTCTTAAAGCACGTGGCTGGCATTGTCTTGATGAACCTCCCACAGTAAAATCTTTGAGTATAAGTGGGAGAAGTTATTTTGAAAGCTATTTATAACAGTGGATAGCCATAAAGTATTTTCCCGTTGACACATAGCATACTAAAAGGTTTTACTTTAGTATAAATGAGAGATTGTTGGGATTTTGTATACCTAAAGCAAAACAAGTGTTTTAGTGTATGCAAAGATTATTCTACTGATTACAATCATCTATGTGAAAGTATATAGTTAAGAGAGAATAAGTAAATTATCTCATATTTTATTTAATGTGCCAGCTGCGTCTGGAGGGGATCACGTATTTCTGTGACTCATGAGATATAAACGATTATCACAATCGAGATAACTTGGGCAAAGTTATCGGTTTAGACTGTAGCATCAACAGTAGTGGTGGATCTCAATCACTAGTTATGTTGATACCGTGGAATGTATTGATAGGATAGTAGAGAGATACTGCTCTTCTATATTAGCCATAGTAATAGGTGAAGAGCTGAAAGATCTTAGGTCTTAGTAGCTTGATCTTAATCTCGATAAACTATCATGCATATACGCGTTCTTCACTATTGCTTTGACTTACTCGGTACGGACCTTATGGATGGTTCCTTAATCCCTTGTATCTTGGGTAACATGGAGGCACGCATGATGTCTAGATAGTTCTATTGAGACACTGTGTCCGTAAAGATTGAGATATCCCCTTAGGGAGTTCACAATATTTACTATACCAAGTCTTGCAAGCTTGATTAAGTTCAAGGTATTATAATAAGGTTGAGCGAGTACTACTACCTAAGGAAGTAAAAGAAGTTAATTAATTGAGAGCAGTCAGACGAACTCTAATTAATTAACGGATATCAGAATTCTTAAACACGGGGATCGCACTAAGCAAAATACCAGCCCCGATCTACGTAATCGCGACAGAGTGGTAAATCAGTTATAATTCTTTAGTGGAATGAATTATAGCTCTAATTAAGATAAGTGTTCTGGGCTGAACACAATATTTATCATATTAGGTAATGTCCAACTTTGTCTGGTATCTAGGTCCTTGAAGTGTCCCAATCACCTCAGAATGGATCACAAGTTAATATTAAGCCCAATAATTGGTTTGGACCAAGAGAGCCGACTTGTGGGCCATGGGCAACAAGTGGCGCCACAAAGGGAAAAAAACCCTAAGTGGGTGTCTACTACTCTTAAGTGGGCCAAGTTGAGCCCAAAACTTGCACTCAGGCCCAATGTGTTTTATGGATAAGATTTTATCCAGATTTAGTTAAGATTTGATTTGATCCAAATCTTAATTAATAATTGTTTAGATAATTAATTATCTAATAAAGCACACACACGCAATCTCTCTCCGGATAACATAATCACTTATCACTTACGAAATTACAAATCACAAAATTACGAGATTCTGAGAGTGAGAGAGAGAGGCGGCGGCAACATTTCTTCAAGAAGAAGAATACGAGTTGACTTCGATCAACAAAGTGCAAGGTGTGATCCAAGATCTAATCTAGAATTGACGCCCACCCTATTGTTCGAGTACGAGGAACGGGATAATGATCGCTATCACTTTTAAGGGTGAGAGAATGCAATAATAATTGATAAGTATCAAGTCGAATTAAATGTTAGGACGTATGAATTCCAACTAGTAATCTAGTTACCTAACTACTATCCAAGCTACCAACTAACATGTTTTTGTGTTTTTGGTTTAACTAAAAAGCAATGAAAGTAATTAACAAACTAAGAATTCAACTAAACAAGCAGCAAGTATTAAATGATATAAACTCGATAGGAAATGAAAGTGACTCCAATTATACTTCAATTAGGTCTAAGTGGTAGGGATGTAACGCTCTAACTAGAATTAGTCATTTTAATCCGATTTCATGTGGGAAACCTCCTAAGTATGATTCACTCAACTCTCATTGTAATGAAATCAAGTAGATTAATGAAAGGCTTAACTCCTACTAAGATATCAAGCAATTCATCAACTCCAAAAAGCTTATGGAGTTCTTTAGCCCTACTATTCTCTAGCATGCAAATCTCTTGATCCTAGCATCTAATCTAAGCCTCCTAAGTATTAGATCAAACACTTGATATGCAACTATGGTGATCAAGCACAATTACATAATAAAACATAGCCCCAAGAGAAATGAACATGAAATTAGAAGGTAAATTCATAATTAGAGCCTAATCCCATCACTTATCCCTAATCTACATATAATTGGATTCACAAAGAGATCTAGCTAGACATGATTAAGAAAAATAAACTATAGAAAATGCATAAAACTATAATCAAAAGATAGAGAATTCAATAAGGAACAAAATAGTGGAAGGATCTTCAAATCTTCAAGCTAAATCACCATCAAATGATCAAACTATCAAAGTAGAAAGTATGAAATGTAATTAGGGTTCTAAGGTGAATTAAAGATGAAAAAGTTCCCTCAAATGAAGTATAATATCCTATTTATATCATTGCATTGAGTGGGGGTCAAAACATAATTAAAAAAAAATAGAAGTTGGGGAGAAAAATCGAATTTTTGGAGGAAAAAATGGGGCAGCGCGCCCGCTCCCGGAGGTCGCGCTCCCAAGGCCAACTTTTCTTCATTGTCGCGCGACCGGGGGCAGTTTCTGAAGCGGTCGCGCGCGTGGTCGCGCCCATGTTGCTCCCGCTGCGCAACAATTTTGTTTTGGCTCGTTCTCCCTCGTCCGAACTCGGAATCTCGATCCGCTTTTTGCTATGGCTTCCTAACGAACTCCTCTTTGACATGGAATAGTTCAATTAGCCAAATAAGTTCTTTATTGTTCCTGCAAAAAGCATAAAAAGACTCGAGAGAATGAGAAAAATATAAATGAAATCAAACTAGTGAAACCCTAGCTATATAACTTGAAATTCCACATTTTTAAACATAGGTTTCACTCTAACTAAGCTCGTTTCTTCCTCGTTTCTGGCTCTCAATCCTTAGCTATTTGAATGCTCTTTCCAATTCATACAAAAATATATCGAAAACCGAGAGAAAATGAGAAAAGTATAAAGTATGCTACATGTTAAGAAACCCTAGCATTTCTAACATTTAAGCACATAAATCGAGACTCAAACACATGCAAAATACACTTGACATGCACATAAAATACGTGTTAATCAGATAACACTTCAGTAATCTAGACTTATAGATTACCATCTCCGAGCGAAAGGTACATCTAGACTTATAGATTAATTGCATTAATTAACAACCAATTTAGATTTGAGGGCAGAATCGGGTCGCCTTCAATGTGGCGTTTCCATCAGTGTTGTCGTGGAGCGGAATGGTGGTCCCGATGGAAAGAAGTTTTGCATTTGTCCCAGAAATGGGGAGAGCGATTTCAGTCAAATAAGAACCCTAATTCACCACATAAAAGCTGATATACCACCAAACCCTAATTCAGCAAATAAACAACATTCCAACATTACCCAACACACAAATCACAATGATATAGAGTTCAACAAAGCCAAATAAACCTAAAATTAAAAAATCAAACACGAAGAACCTCACATTCCTCAATGGGCAACATAAGTAGCGCCTCCCAGAATCCTTCTTGGTGTTTCCCATAAGGAGGTAAGTGGGCAAGGCATACAACCAGAGGAGGATAAATAAGAAGCTATAGAACCGGAAGACATTTTCGCGTTTTGCATATTTTGGGTGAAATTGTAGTATTAATTTCTAATTATAGTGCCCTAGCATTATTTAACAAAGAAATAACGTTGTTTCTTTTGTGTAGAAAACACAACCATTTTGACTACCGTTGATTTCAGCCACATCAGAAACTCCGGCTGCCACATAGAATTAAAATTAGCTGGAAAATGTACTCATGGAAAAATTGCACCCAATTAAACGTATGTGTATTTATATGACAAAGTTGTAAGTTTGTGGAAAATTTACCAATTGTTGAAAGTTCGTGTATTTATATGTCTAAATGTACATAAGTAACCAATTGGGATAGATGTGTACATTTTTTAACCACTAAGATAGTTATGTAGTATCTTTTATAACCATTTTGGAGTTAAAAGACTATCTTACCCTTACTTTTAAGTCAAAAGTAAGATGTTGACTTCTAACATAATTAATATAGTATATTCATATTTTTATTAGACAAAAATCATTTATTTTTTAGAATAGCCGGCCCCACTTACAGAATTATTTTTTTCTTTTTTACATGGCTATGTCCTCGCATGCCATTCTCACTTACACGGCTACCTCAAATTAATTCATGTAAGAGGGGTTGATAGCATTAAATTCAAAACTACCAAGAAATTGAATACAAGCAAAACGAAATCCTCACACTCTCATATTCTCTAAAATTATCAAAAATATTGAGAAGAGAAAGGGTGGAAAAAATGCCTACAAATTTTAGATAAATCGGTGTTTGTTTTGCTCAAAAATTTAAGGTATGTTCCTTAGCATACATCTTTATTCGTATTTAACATCGAGAAGTAAAAAAATAGTTGTTCACATTTGATTATTATTGAGTAAAGCGTGATGTTTTAGAAATAAAATGATGATTGACCATAGAGAAAGTGAACTGGTGGGTCCAGAATACTCTCATGCCAAAGCGAGTTGATGAGTTCGAGTCAGTCTTCGTACCACAAAGGCGCATTTAGTGCAGAATGATGGTAATAGTTGTGGAGTATACAGTTATATGCACCTTTATGAGCTACTCGGTCGAGTTGATTCCCACGACTTTGCTGGAGAAGAGCGTTATATGTATAATTATCGGCACTATATAGCACGGAGAATCTTTAGTTTAGGAGCTCCTGCTATTATTTATTAGATGATATGATGTAACTAATTTATGAGATGGACTTAATCATTTAGCCGTGTTATTTGATGTTAATGTAACCGTGCAAGTTTGGTGTTGAAGTAACTGTGTGGTAACCGTGCATGTTGAAGTAGGTGATATTTGATGTTAATGTGGTAACCGTGTCAATAGATGATATTTGATGTTAATGTCAACCGTGCCTATAAGAACAGGCTCAACCGTGCCTATGAGAACTGGCTCAACATGCCATAAAGAACTACTCAACTGTGCCTATAAGAACATGTGTTGGTCCCAGAAAGAGTAATTCAGTGTATGGGGGGGGGGGGGAATACACCAATTGCCAAAAGTTTTCGAGTTAAAACAAAAACACGATCAGGTTGACAGGTCAAGGTAGACATACAAGTTCGACATGTTAGGTCGACAGGTCAAGGTCAACACATCAGGTCGACAGGTCAAGGTCGACAAGTCAGGTCGACAAACTAAGTAAGGTTGACCTATTGAGCTTATGCAGGTGGACTATTAAGCTTATCAAGACCGATCTTGCAGTGCGGAAGTTGGTGGTCTTGTTGGCTACTCTTGGAAAATCTTTTCTATAGTTAGAGCATTCTTTACAGGTTGTTTTTATAAGAGTGCATGCAGTGAGATAAAGGTTAATGAAACAATAAGTAAGGTAGACTATAAAGAGATAGAGAGAGAGAGATCGACACAGTCTTTTTATTGTGGTTTGGAAAAACCTTCCTACATCCACGTCAGCTACCATCATAGCTGAAATGCCTTACTTCTCTCTTGTTTATACTGGCTGAGTACTAGCCTCGTCGTCAGCCTAACTTGACAAACTCTAAGCACGAGTTATGGGTGGTCGTGACCCTTACAACCTCTCTTAGTTATACTGGCTGAGGACCAGCTCCAATTTTCATCGAGCTTGATGAAGAATAGACACGAGTTCTGAGTCATGACTCTACAACCTTCTCTCGAAAGAGATTACAACCTTGCAGCTAGACTTACAGCTTGCTAACTAGCTAACTAAACTTATTGCAGAGCTTGAACAACTCAACAATGACGGACTAACTTACAGACTCCTTTCTACTTGGAAAGATACACATTAAGCTTTGTGAGGAGAGTTATGTGAGGTTCCAAAATTAGAAATCTTGAAGGTCTCAACACTTGAGAAATAAATTTTGTTCGAGTGTTGAGCTTTGCTTTAAGGGCTTGAGATTTCTTCAGAGATTTAGCTTTAAAGATCAATTTCCCATCCTTGATTCTGGAATGGCTGGAGGTATTTATAGGTATAGATTTTGAATGTTAGCCGTTGGAGTTGCAGGTGTGGCAGAACTAGTCGTTACTGTTGACTCACTCCTAGCCGTTGTGATTCATCCTAGCTGGCAGCTGATGTGGAAGAGGATAGGTCAACTAGGTCAACGGATCGACACCATCAATCTGTCATGGCAGATCAGGTTGACCTTATTGAGGTAGATCATCAGTTATCTTCCTACGTCCCCAGCTGATCTTGAAATCTTCAAGGCAGGGCAGCAGGACTTCTAAGGATAGGTTGACTAATGGAACAATAGGTCAGGTTGATCTCTATAGGTTAGATTGTTTAACAATGATCTTATCTTTACAAGGGTGATCAACATGTTCTAATCAAAGTAAGCTCGCTGACCTTGACAGACCAAGGTCAAGTCGCTAACCTTACTAACAAGATCAATTTACAACCTTACTAACAAGATCAGTACGCTGACCTTGCTCGCTGACCTTACAAACAAGGTCAACTCGCTCCTATCAACCTTAACTCTATAAAAGAGTAAAACCTATATAAGTGTTATTTCGAATAACATCATCAAAATTAAATTGTAAAAGGGTTCCCAACAACAGGCTCAACCGTGCAACAAAGAACTACTCAACCGTGTCTCTTAATGAATGGTCAACTGTGCCCCATAGAATTAGTCAACCGTGCCTCTTAGAACAAGTGTTGAAATTTTCGAAAAAAAAATACCACCAAATGCCAAGAACCTTTAATTCAATGAAATCATGTATCAAAACTATTATTACATATAATCATTGAAGAATAATTCATAAAATAAAAAAAATAAAAAAAAACAAGAGCATGTAATGAACAAATGTTAATCAGCACAAACCAATTACACTAAGTTCTTACCTTATATTCATAATGTAGATATATGCACAAATTCATGTGTGATTTCAATTTTCATTGTTTCTTCCATTAATTTGAGAAGAAATTTGTTTAATTTGATATATGTTATGGTTATATAGATCGAAAACTATAGATCAATCCCAAAAAATCGTGATTATGGCCATTTTTCATCATTGCACGGTTAGTGTCTCATGGTAGGATTAGACCGTGCAACTTCAACCGTGTCTCTTAATATACTTCAACCATGCAAGCATGGCCGTGCTTATATCTTCAACCGTGTCTCTTAATGTACTTTAACCGTGCAACTTCAACCGTGTAAGTATGGCCCTGCTTATATCTTCAACCGTGTCTCTTATTGTACTTTAACCGTGCAACATCAACCGTGAAAGCATGGCCGTGCTAACATCTTCAACCGTGTCTCACAACCATGCAACATATCAACTGTGCAATAGACTTCAAAAATAAAAAAAATTAAATCGTGGACACGCCTAAATTGCACCTTGCTTCTGTCCATTAAAAAAAATCCCAATGATTGCCTCCGACTTAAATAAATGACCTCACACAATTGATCGTGATCCAATGATCTAACAGTTGATCAAACCGTGTCTAACACGGTTTCACTCAACCTTGCAACTACGGCCGTGTAACGAAGAACAACAAAACACGAAAAATTAATTTTCTTCAACCCTGCACCATCAGTTACACTCAATACACGCATTTTATTCTAAATATCGTGTTATAATATGGTCTTAAACATAAAAGAAAATGGTCATTCATCATTTTATTTCTAAAACATCACGCTTTACTCAATAATAATCAAATCCGAATAACTATTTTTTTACTTCCCGATGTTAAATATGTTGGAAATTTAGTTTTTGACCAAATAAATAATAATTAATATTTAATTTATTATTTAAATTAAATATTAGATTACTGATCTACTCCCGGAGTAGATGATCGTGGTATATTTATATGCTCAAAATCGATTTCCGGTGAGTGAGATATAAATGTGCAAAGATTGTGGTTTGGTGGAGAGTTACTTCATTATTTAATGAAGTGAGAGTTATATCACATTGATTAATTATCAATGTGTAGTCTTGTTTAAATGTGTTTAAACAAGTGGGCTAAGTATCAAGTCGGTCTGGGGCTCGGAATCGTGGACTTGGACTTGGATCTTGGCAATTGGTCATTTTGGCTTGCGCCTTGATTGTTATATTTTTGGACCTCCAAAAATATGGTGAATTGGGCTAATATGGAAGCCACTCGCCAGCTCTGTGCGGGCTAATGTGGAAGCAACTTTGTATAGCTCTGAGCGGGCTAATGTGGTAGCATTCTCGTTGTCCATCCGCCCATCCGGAAAGCTTCTAGAAGGGCTGTTACTCAGCCATTACTCCACCGCCTGCAACAGCTAGAAACCGCCGAGTAATGGCTGGTTAATGCCATTATGACATTTAAATCCCCTCAAGTGAGGCAGCCTATAAATAGGCTTGCATGCTTCACTAGAGAACACACCAACATTTGCATCTCTTCTTCTCTGCATTCCATTCACGTTTTTAGAGCTCATTTCCTCGCCTCTCTCCAGTTCGTCGGAGCTCTATCGGTCTGCGGTGCTGCAACATTTAGAGACGAAGCCATTTTATCTTTGGGGACGATACGCTAAAACGGAGAGCACTAGCGGGACGTATCTCGTCTTGCGAAAAGAGGGCTTTCCTCGACTCGGCTCTAGTTAGATTTTGTTTTTCATTTCGTTTGTAGTCTTCTTATTACGTTGTAATTTTAATTTCGCCAGAAGGCAAGTTTGTGTACTCCACTTTCCAACAAAATACGAATAAAAATGTATGCTAAGGAATATACCTTAAATTTTGAGCAAAACAAGCACCAATTTATCTAAAATTTGTAGGCGTTTTTTCCACCATTTCTCTTCTCAATTTTTTATAATTTTAGAGAATATGAGAGTGTGAGGATTTCGTTTTGTTTGTATTCAATTTCTTAGTAGTTTTGAATTTAATGCTAACAACCCCTCTTACATGAATTAATTTGAGGTAGCCGTATAAGTGAGAATGGCGTGTGAGGACATAACCGTGTAAAAAAAAAAAAAAAAAAATTGTAAGTGGGACCAGCTATTCTAAAAAATAAATGATTTTTGTCTAATAAAAATATGAATATACTACATTATTAAAAGTCAACATCTTATTTTTTGACTTAAAAGTAATGGTAAAATAGTCTTTTAATTTCAAAGTGGTCATAAAAGATATAGAACTATCTTAGTGGTTAGAAAACATACACATCTATCCTAATTGCTTATATATGTCGTTCGCCCTATTTATATGCTAATAACCCTATTTTTTTTACATTTATTAAAAATCTGAAAAATATAAGAAATCAAGTAACAGTTCACTGACTATCGATGGACGGATATATGGTCAATTTTAAGAGCTAGATAAGATAAAAACAAATAAGAAAAACTTAGAAGTCGTATTCAATCTCGCTACATTATTGGAGGGACCATCATGTACCCTATCCTTGAATTAATTACTGTCAGGGAAATCAAAGTCTTCTGTAATAAAAAAAGATTCCGATGGGTTTTGACAAATCAGAAGCATTCACTCAATTTAATACTCCTATAAAATAGAATTATTATTAGTCTTCAAAAAAAGAAAAGAATGTACAGTAACTAGGATTATAGGATTTGGCCGCGTAATGACTAATTTCCCACTTAATATTGTAATAAAAGAGGTCTGACTTTGACCATAATTTTCTACTTGGAGGACTAATAAATCAATTCGGATTTTGCCGCCCTCTGAAAAACCGACACACTCTCGCTCAAATCAAGAGAGAGAGAGAGAAGAGAAAAGAAAGAGAGAGAATGGATAGATTTGCCGCGTTGAAGTCTGCGGTGGAGACGGTGGAGCTGGTGGATGCGCACGCACACAACATCGTGGCCTTGGACTCCGCCTTCCCCTTCCTCTCCTGCTTTTCTGAGGCCACCGCCGACGCCTTATCCGATGTTCCCCACACCATTAATTTCAAGGTGATAACTGTAATTTTGTTCAATGAATCGCTTAAACTTGTCGAAGACAAATATTGTGCGTGTTGATTTTTTTTTATTATTATTTTTTTTTTCTGCTTTTGAGTTCTCGAAGATTTTGTATTCCTTTTGCACACTCTCACTTGGATTGTAGAATATAGCAAAAGGATGGAGGAAATATATACAGTATATAATTGTGGCCAGGAGCCTTACATTTTGATTTTCCCAACTTCCGAAATTTATAAGAAATCTGGGTTAAATTTACGAATGGATGAGTTGCAGTTGAGGTTGCACGCATGACATTTATTGTTTTCTCAGTCATGGTTCCATTATTCTGTGATAAATGTGGCGCAAATGCAACACACCTGATTTAAATGTTAGATTTTAATTCGAAACCTAATCTGCTACAAGAACAGGATGCTGCATTTACTAACTGCAATAAACCGGATTTTCTGAAACTTGGACTTCCATGTGCCTAAACTCAACAAATTGGTTAAGTTTTTCATTCGTTGGCGGAAAAATCCTAGTATAATGCTAGACCGAGCTTTACAACTGTCATTCTCTTAAACGTTCTTCTGTGTCGACTGATAAGATTGAGATTTTTCTTTGTATTCAGAGAAGCCTCAGAGAAATTGCTGAACTTTACGGCTCCCGCTCATCCTTGGATGTTGTTCAAGAATATCGGTCCAACTGTGGAGTGGAACTGGTGGCTTCAAAGTGCTTCGGAGCTGCTCGAATCTCAGCCGTGTTAATTGACGATGGACTTGAGTTAGACAAAATGCACACTATTGAGTGGCACAAGAAATTTGTCCCATTTGTCGGTAGAATATTGAGAATAGAACGTGTGGCTGAGAAGATTCTCGATGAGGTGAGATAGATCATCCCGAGCTGTTTCTTGTTGTATTAATTCCATGAACAAAACTATGAATATAGTATTTAATTTCCCTTGCTTCTTGCTCTCAATGAGTTGGACAACAGATTTTATATAAACCACTGTCATATGACCTACTCTCTCCTATTCAATTTGTAAGTCGTTTTGTGGTATTGCACACATTTTAATAAAAAGATATCTTGCCCATATTAACCTTATTAATTACGGTTAATTACTCATACATAACCATAGTATTTGATATGTCTCTTTGTCTTCTTCTCTTAAGTGTAGGAAATGGGAATTTTAAATAAGGGTAATTGTGGTAGAAAATCTTAAAACGCCATCTAAATTGCAAAAGATTAAAAAAACATAAACGACGTATAATATGAATAGGAGGGAGTATAACTCTTTGTGTTTTCTACTTTTAGCATTTAGCTAATTTACTTAATTTGGTTAGGCCATTATATTACTGATCCACCGTTCGAACCTTGCTGTTTGCTATTCCCGGCGTCACATGGATTTATATTCTGCTTTTTTTTCTTCTATGAACTCCTTTATCTATTACTTATTCCCATGTGCTTTACGTGTGTCGTCTCCTTTTTTCTTCCACTCAAATCATGATCAGGGAAGTCCAGGTGGAGCTCCTTGGACTTTGGAGTTGTTTACAAAATTATTCGTGGAAAATTTGAAGTCATATCCTTTCAATCTCTATGATTGTGCTTAAACACTTCCACCTGGCACAAATTTTATGTAAAAAGAATACATTTGTTCATATTGATTTCCTTATCAATTATTACGCATGCTGATAAAATTGCTGGCTTCAAAAGTATAGCTGCATATCGCAGCGGACTTGAAATTGATATAAATGTTTCAGAAAAGGATGCGGAGGAGGGACTTAATGAGGTTTTACAAGGTATGATGTGAATAGATGGATTTAAGAAAGTGGTACTCTTCGTGTAGTATTCTTATAATCTCTCATTCCAGCTGGAAAGCCTGTCCGCATCACAAATAAAACCTTTGTCGATCACATCTTCATCAGTGCACTGGAAGTTGCCCAATGTCTTGACTTACCATTGCAAATACATACAGGGTAATGTGACATCTTTTACTTAGTTCATCAAAGTTCAGTGATTACAAAATTTACATAGCTTCACATGATTGGCTTGAAAATTTCATGTGCTCATGTTCCTGGTAGGTAATTCAAGAATCAAATTTGTTATGTATCCTTCTCAATTCAGTGTGACACAGCAGAGACAATTAATAATGTTATCTCATTTGTACTTTTACTTTTATTGGTTAACAACAGGTTAATAATTTATTTTTATTTTTATTTTTTTTGGGCCTTCTTAGTTTTGGCGACAAAGATTTGGATTTAAGACTGTCCAATCCCCTTCATCTTCGTAATCTTCTTGAGGACAGTAGATTCAGCAAGTGTCGGATTGTTCTGTTGCATGCTTCATACCCCTTCTCGAAAGAAGCGTCATATTTGGCCTCTGTGTACTCGCAGGTAAGGTCCAGAAGTTGTCTTGTGTATACTCTGGAAGGAAGGTCTTCTCACTAGGATCCACGACTTCTAATTCACACTTTAAATTATAGGTCTACCTGGACTTTGGGTTGGCAGTGCCTAAACTTAGCTTTCATGGGATGCTCTCCTCCGTGAAAGAACTCCTAGAACTAGCACCGATAAACAAGGTGAACATGATGGATATCAGGATTTTTTATCTAAGAATTCATTTTATGATTTGTGATGCTACCTCTATGAAAGCTTACCTTGAATTTTATGCAATTGATGGACCAAAATGGTTATCCTTGCCAGTTTCGACACGACATGAGTTTTGTACTAACTGAAAAAAAACATACATTGTAATTGGCAGGTGATGTTCAGTACTGATGCATGCGGTTTTCCTGAGAGCTTCTACCTAGGTTGGTTGATCTATGTCGTGCTATATAAATTTGGTGTTTACTTAAAAAATGTCAAATAAGCATCATCCAAGATTCCAAATAGTGTCCAGCTTTGTGTAGAAATTAACAATATTCTCTTGGTTAGAAAAATATTTGTACATACCAAGAATGTCGAGGACTCTAGGTATTAATATCCTCAGTCAATTACATAATGGTCCATTTTCTAGGATGATGGTATTTTTAGCACTGATAATGCAATTGGTGGATGAACATTAAAGGTAGCGAGAATTAAAATTCGTGTTATGACACCTTAATCGCTGTTTCTAGCGGAAATGATTTTATTATTAATGAGTGATCAAACTATATAACCCCGTCGGGCAGATTTTATAACCATCTCCTGGGCAGCTACATAATTTGCGAAAATCAAACTTATAGCCAGTCAAAAGAATCCTAGTCTCTAAAAATTGTAGATTAGTTCCTGTATGTGCAAAGCTACCTAGTGTCTTATACCTCCATGTATTTTAGCTAAACTTACATTACTCATCCCATGGATCTTCATTTTGATCATAAATTTTCTTGTTTCTTATAAATTCATACAATCAGTTGATCACCAGTACAACATCTCAGCGAACATTTTAACATACAATTAAGTATAATATTCACAATCCCCCATGAAAGCTACTTTCCGGAACATTATCCTCTAGATCGGGTTACTAAACCTGGACACTGCTGTTTCAACAGGTGCAAAAAAAGCACGTGAGGTTGTATTTGCCGTTCTACGCGATGCATGCATCAATGAGGACCTTTCAGTTGCTGAATCTATTCAGGCTGTAAAAGACATATTTTCTGAGAATGCAATAAAATTATACAAGATTAAAGCTGCTTCAGAATCTATTGAATCAAATGACAGGTCTTCCCCCTCTGTGAAGCTCGACGTTAGGTCTTCTGCTCAGGGTGTTGCATTTGTGCGTATTATTTGGATTGATGCTTCTGGACAGCATAGATGTCGTGTAAGCCTCTTCCTTTCAAGTTTGCTAGTTCAATCTTGTTATGAACGTAAAGAACATCAAAGTGGGGTGAAAAAATATATATTGAATCAAGTGAAGAGGCCACAAATATATACACACTAATACTAGGCTAAATATGGAAAAGATTAAACCTAATACTAATTACTAGATATGTTGAAGTCTCCCTTTATCCCACATCGGCTTTGTAACGATCTTAACTATAACATATAACTTGGAGTACCCTCCCCCTTAGTAAGGCCTTATTAGGGGGTGAGTGGCCCATTTCTACATGGTACCAGAGCGTGTTCGATTCTTGACTCTCGTTACTCCTCTACCACTATATCGCTGATCTACCCAAAAAAAAAAAAACAAAATTCCTTTTCTCTCGGCGCCGTCGCTTCCCCTCCCCTCCAGCCGCCGCCGACGCCGCCTCTCTTCTGCTGCTGCCTTCTCGCTCCTGCCGCTGCTGCCGCCTCTCTATCCAGCCGATGCTGACTCCTCTCAACCTAGGGTTTGCTTTTGCATCATGTCGGATTCCAAATCCGCAGCCCTTGGGACCACTATCAAATTGAATGGTTCCAATTATCTTCTCTGGTCTCGCGCCTTCCTTTTGTTTCTTGGCTCTCAGAAAAAGAAGACCCATGTTCTAAATGCTCCCATTATCTCTACCGATCCCAAGTATGATGCCTGGAGTGCCAATGATTGTGCTGTTATGACTTGGCTTTTAAACAGCCTTGAAGATTCTGACAGTAAGAACATCATGATCTTAGAAACGGCTAAAGACATGTGGGATACATTGAAAGAGATGTATTCCAATGAAAAGAACGTCTCTCGCGTCTTTGAATTATATGAGAAACTTTTCTCTCATACTCAATCTGGCCACTCTGTTAACGACTACTTCTCTACCCTCAAAGGGCTTGCTGATGAAATCCTTGTATATCATCCCTTTTCATGCTCTGCCGCAAATCAAGCAACTCAATGGGAAGAGTTCATGGTTGCTAAGTTCTTATCCGGTTCAGATGGTGATCTCCGACCTGTTCGTTCGTGACAGTTTGTTATCTAGTGATAATGTTCCCTCGTTATCCAATGCTCTATCTCGTGTGCTTCGTGTTTCAACTGGTCGTGCCGACGATGTTGCTCCTTCAAGTTCTTCCGCCATGGCTGCTCGTGGTCAGAATCAACATGTTCCTAGCTCTTTTTCACCTTCCACCTTGCCTGCTCCTAGTCAAAAGTTTGCTTACAATCCACATTTTTATGGTGGCCGTGGCCGTGGCCGCGGAGGAGGTGGACGTGGCCGTGGTGGACGTGGTCGTGGAGGATGAGGTTGTGAACATTGTCATCGTTCCAACCACACTTCCGAGAACTATTGGGAAACTTTTGGAAGACCAGGTCGGGCTAATACAGTTGTTCCGGAGCTCCAATCTTCCTCCAATGATGACGTGGTCTCGATTTCCCGAGCACAGTATGATAATCTGATCCAGTTTTTCAATTCGTCGTCTACTGCTTCGGCGTCCCCTACTATTGCTCCATCCTCTATTGCCGCTTCTCCTATTGTTGCTTCTGCATGTGCGTTTGCAATGTCTCACGGTAAGTCTTGGTTGGTTGATTCTGGTGCTTCTGTCCATATGACTGGCACAAAATCTCTTTTGACATTTTTTACTCCTTCTTCCTTGCCTTCTGTTCGTGTCGCTGATGGCACCTATTCTCCGGTGACGGGGAGTGGTGTTGTCCGCCCTTCTCCTCACCTACAACTTGAAGATGTCTTGTTTGCTTCTAAGTTTCCTGTTAGCTTATTATCTGTTAGTCAACTCACCAAAACTCATAATTGTTCTGTCACATTTTTTCCTACCTATGTTACTTTTCAGGACCTGCAGACGAAGCGGACGATTGGTGGAGGACATGAGCATGATGGTGTCTACTACTTAGATTCTGGCCCTCCTGCACCTTTGCGCGCCCTTTCCGCCAATGTCTCTCCATATCAGTGGCATTGTTGTCTTGGTCATCCGTCTTCCTTGAGTCTTCGTTGTTTGGTTCCTGTTTCTTTTGATGATTTTCAATGTGATTCTTGTGAGTTGGGCAAGCATCATCGCACATCTTTCCCTTCTAGAGCAGATAAATGTAGTTCTTTTGCCTTTGAGCTTGTTCATTGTGATGTTTGGGGTCAGAGTCGAGTTGAGTCTAGAGGGGGCTTCAGGTATTTCTTTGTTTTGGTTGATGATTTTTCTCGTATGACCTGGTTGTATTTACTGAAACAGAGAACTGAAGTTCCTGATGTACTAAACTCCTTTTGTCATGAAATAAAAACTCAATATTCTGTCGATTTGCGTATTCTTCGCACTGATAATGCTCTCGAATTTACTCAAAAGTCGGTTGCATCCTTTTGTGATACTCGTGGCATTATTCATCAAACTTCATGCTCTCATACTTCTCAACAAAATGGTATTGCTGAACGCAAACATCGTCATATTTTGGATGTTGCTCGTACTCTTATGTCTCACATGCGTGTTCCAAAATGGTTATGGGGTGATGCTGTCCTTACTGCATGTTTTCTCATTAATCGTATGCCTTCTAGTGTGCTACATGGGGATATTCCTTTTTTGTGTCTTCATTCTGATAAACCCCTTTACCTTATTCCTCCTCGTATTTTTGGGTGTGTTTGTTTTGTTCATGACCTTACTCCTGGGTTGGATAAGTTGTCTCCCCGTTCTATTAAGTGTTTTTTTCTCGGGTATTCTCGCACACAAAAAGGTTATCGATGTCTTGACCCCCGTACCAAGCGTCACTATGTTTCTGCAGATGTTACCTTTTTTGAGTCTACTGCGTATTTTTCTCATATCAGGGATTCTTCTCCTATCGAACACTCTACTCCTTTGCCTATTCCGGCATCTGTGTTTCCTCCAGCTCAACCCTTACAGGTTTATACTCGTCGTCCTCGGTCAGCACCCGACCCTACCTCTACACCGGCCTCATGTCCCCTGCCTGAGTCCTCTTCTCCTGCAGATTCTGAAGATCCCCAACCTGCCACACCCAATGATTTACCTATCGCTCAACGCAAAGGTAAACGTACTTGCACCACTAAATACCCTATAACCAATTTTGTGTCTTTTGCCTATTTGAGTCCTTCTTTTCGTACTTTTGCTCTTTGCCTCTTGTCTACCGTTATTCCCACTTCTTACCTTGAAGCTCTCAAACACCCTCTTTGGAGAGATGCTATGCACAAGGAGATGAGTGCTCTTTTATCTCGTGGCACTTGGGTGCTAACCACTGCTCCTGCTTCAGCCGTTATTGTCGCTTGTCGTTGGGTTTTCACAATCAAGTTTCTTGCTGATGGTACAATTTGATCGGTACAAAGCCCGTGTGGTGGCAAAAGGTTTTACACAGACTTATGGTGTTGATTACTTTGAAACTTTCTCTCCCATTGCTCGTTTGAATTCCATTCGCATCTTGTTCTCCTTAGCTGTCAATCTTTCTTGGCCTATATATCAGCTTGATGTGAAGAATGCTTTTCTCTATGGGGATTTATCTCAGACCGTCTACATGGAGCAACCTCCAGGGTTTGTTGCTCAGGGGGAGGATGCTAGTAAGGTCTGTTGTCTTAAAAAGGCGATCTATGGCCTCAAGCAGAGCCCAAAGGCATGGTTCGACAAGCTCAGCAATGTTCTCGCCAATATTGGATTCACACAATGCAAGTCTGATCACTCGGTTTTTGTTCGCCATGAAACATCTGGAATTGTGGTTCTTGTTGTGTATGTTGATGATATCCTTGTATCTGGCAGTGATGTACAAGGAATTGAGGACACAAAGAAATACTTGCAAGAACAATTCGAAATGAAGGATTTGGGACGTCCTAAATACTTCTTAGGAATTGAAATTGCTTACAGCAAATCTGGCGTCTCTCTATCCCAACTCAAGTATGTTACAGATCTGCTCAAAGAGACTGGATTACTTGGTACTAAGCCGCTTGATACTCCTATGGATGTAGATTCGGAGGTCTGGGATGAAAGTGAAGAATTCTTAGAGGATAAGGCCGAGTATAGACGACTTGTTGGGAAACTTATCTACTTGACTGTAACACGACCTGACATTTCTTTTGCGGTTGGTTTGGTGAGCCGGTTCTTGGATAAGCCTAAACAAGTTCACTGGGATGCTGCTATTCGAATTCTTCGATATATCAAGAAATCTCCAGGAAAAGGATTGTTTTTTAAGAAGAATGGTCACTTGAAGATCGAAGGATATTTTGATGCTGATTATGCTGGTTCCAAGACCGAAAGAAAGTCTACTTCTGGATACTGCACCTGCTTGGGAGGAAATTTGATAACATGGCGTAGTAAGAAACAGCAAACCGTTGCTAGATCTTCTGCTGAATCCGAGTATAGAGCTTTGGCTCACACTGCTACGGAATTAATTTGGATTAAGAATTTGCTTGGGGAGTTGGGTTTCACTTTCGATGAACTGTTACCTATGCATTGTGATAACCAAGCAGCTATCTACATCTCAAATAATCCAGTGTTTCATGAGAGGACAAAACACATTGAGGTTGATTGTCATTTCATTCGAGAGTGTGTTTTGAATCGGATAATTTCCACTCCGTTCACTCCTTCATCCGATCAGATTGCTGATATCTTTACTAAACCGTTGGGCAAGAAGAGTTTTTCACACCTGTGTTCCAAGCTGGACATGATTGACATATGTGCTCCAGCTTGAGGGGGAGTGTTAGAATATTTTATTATATCTTTGTTTTTACTGTTTCCTAGCCCTAGTTGTTTAGTATATATATCGATGTACCTTCTCTTTTGTGAATATACAAAAAGTAGGGAATTCTCTCTCTTCTCCAGCTCTCTCTTCTCCTAAGATGTTCTACATCATATTTACGAACATGGCATCAGAGCGGGTCCAAAGTCGATGTGGTTGATTAATCCGTGTTTATATGGATGTTTAGTCGCTGATGGCTTGAGCCGATTATGGCTTTGATTTGTTCACGTGTGGTGCCGACGATGGCCTACACGTGAAGGGGCGTGTTGAAATCTCCCTTTATCCCACATCGACTTTGTAACAATCTTAACTATAATATATAACTTGGAGTACTCTCCCCCTTAGTAAGGCCTTATTTGGGGGTGAATGGCCCATTTCTACAAAATATATACATTACAACACTCCCCCTCAAACTGGAGCAATAGATGTTAATTATGCCCAACTTGCTACATTGTGTATAAAAAACCGAACGATATGATATATAGTACTGTAGAAAAGTAAGTAGAATCTACTAATTAAAATGAAAAAAATCGCAACGAGGCTTAATGACCCTATAATATCTCATTGTTGAATATTTTGTATTAATAACAAATTTCCTAACTGATCTTTAGTCTTCATATATCCAGTAGCAATCAGTCTAATTCTTAATCTTCTCACGAATGAAATGACAGTCAATCTCAATATGTTTGGCTCGCTCGTGAAAAACAGAATTAGAAGCAATATGAAGAGCAGCCTGATTGTCATACCACAACTTAGCAGGCTTTGAGACTTTTAATCTTACCTCACTTAGGAAATTATACACAGATAAAATTTCACATGCAGACTTAGCCATTGCTCTATACTCGGACTCCGCAGTTGAAAGAGACACCACTTTCTGTTTCTTGCTCTTCCAAGAAATTAAATTTCCACCAAAGAACACATAATATCCCGAAGTAGATCTCTGATCTCCTTTCGCCCCTGCATAACCTGCATCAGAGAAGCCTTCAATCCTATCATGACCATGATCACCATACACAATTCCACGTCCTGGTGCTCCTTTCAAATAACACAAATTTTGTTTCACTGCATTCCAATGATCTACTGTTGGGGATGACATATACTGACTGACCACACTAACCGGAAAGGCAATGCCAGGACGTGTCACCCTCAAATAATTTAGCTTGCCAACTATTCTCCGCTTCAAATGGTACACCATCTTTACTAAACTGCAAATTAGGGATCATTGGAGTGCTACATGGTTTAGCACCTAAGTTTCCAGTCTCAGACATATTTCCTCTGAGATAAGAAAATCCCTCTTTTACTTCTCAACACTTCAACACCAAGGAAATACTTAAGTTATTCCAAATCTTTGATCTTAAACTGAGTAGGCAGAAATGCTCTCAAAGACGTAATTCCTACAGAATCAATATCATCCGCATATACAACTAATAGAATAAGACCAGCCTCAGAATGCTTGTAGAAAACAGAATCATCAGATACTGATTGCTTCAAGCCAAGTGCCTTAGCAGTAGTGCAAACGTACTAAACCACTCACGAGGACTTTGTTTCAAACCATACAACGACTTGCGAAGATGACACACTTTATGAGACTCCCCCTGAGCAACAAATCCAGGTGGTTGCTCCATATAAATTGTGTCACTGAGATCTCCATGAAGAAAAACATTCTTCACATCCAACTGATATAAAGGCCAATGATGACTCGCCGCCAAGGATATCACAAGTCGAATAGAAGTAAGCCTAGCAACCGGAGAGAACGTCTCAGAATAGTCAACACCATAAGTTTGAGCATACCCTTTAGCAACGAGACGAGCTTTCAAGCGAGCAACAGAACCATCAGGATTAACCTTAACAGTAAACAACCATTTGCAACCAATAGGGCGTTTACCGGCAAGAAGATCTACCAAATCCCAAGTACCATTAGTATCCAAGGCATTCATCTCCTCAATCATAGCATCACGCCAACCAGAATGGGCTAAAGCTTCATGAACAGTTTTAGGAACAGACTCAAGAGTGGAGACAAAAGCTTTACAAGAGGGAGATAAGTGATCATATGACACAAACGAAGATATAAGATAAGTGCAAGAACGTTTACCTTTGCGAAGGGCAATGGGAAGATCATCGCTCGGTGCAGGATCAGACGACGGAGCTATTGGATCATCAGGACCAGAATCAGATGGAGGGACCAAATTTTTAGTAGCCGGAGCAGACGTACGACGTGTATAGTGTTGGATGACACGAGGACGAGGCATATTAGAGAGAGATGGGGAATCAACGGACTCAGACGCAACTGGCTCAACAGATGATGTAATAGTGTAGATTAAGAAATCAAAGTCATCATTGTCAGGTACAAAAGGGAACTCTGGAGTGAAGGGTGTATGCTCGAGGAACGTGACATCAGCTGAGACAAGATATTTGTTCAAACTAGGGCAGAAACATCGATACCCTTTTTGCACTCGAGAATATCCTAAGAAAATACACTTGAGATACTTGGGATCGAGTTTGGTGACTTGAGGTCGAACATCCCTAACAAAACAGGTGTTGCCAAAGACTTTAGGTTCAATAGGATATAAAGACTTGGATGGAAACAGAACATGAAAAAGAGACAGAACAGACGATGGCATACGATTAATGAGAAAACAAGTAGTAGACACAGCATTTGCCCAAAAGTGTTTAGGAACTTTCATGGCAAATAGTAAGGCTCTGGCTGTTTCAAGGAGATGTCTATTTTTTCGTTCGGCAACTCCATTTTGAGCCAAGATGTAGACACAAGAAGTTTGATGAAGCATGCCATTACTGACCATATAAGATTGAAATGTATCAGATAAATACTCTTTGACATTATCACTTCTCAATATTTGGACAGGCACATGAAACTGAGTTTTAATATTAGCACAAAAGGCAGAAAAATGAGTAAATAATTTTGAACGATTCTTCATTAAATAAAGTCATGTCAAACGAGAATGATCATCAACAAAAGTAACAAAATACCTAAAACCAGTTTTTGATGTAATGGGACAAGGACTCAAAAGGAGCATCAACTCGTTTATCAACTCAGACTAACACGATGGTGTTTAGCAAACTGACACGACTCACAATCTAAAGACGATAACCCGGAAAATTATGGATACAATATCTTTAATAAAGGGAGAGATGGATGACCCAACCGACAATGTGCATCCATAAGAGTGACAACACAAGCTACTGAAGATGATGATTGTGTATCAAGAATGTAGAGGCCGCCTAATTCATGTCCTTTACCAATAATCTGCTTCATCGTAAGATCCTGAAACAAACAATAATCTGGAAAAAAATGAGGCATTACAATTTAGATTACATGTAAGCTTGCTAACTGACAATAAATTAAACGAGAGCTCATGAAGACTAAGGACAATGAAGGGATATGTTGAACTGTGCCGGATCCACGAATAATAGATTGTGAACCATCAGTGAGAGTGATGGGATTTAGATTCTGATGTGGCTCAAATGAGAAAACAAACTAGGATTACTCGTCTTATGATCTGTAGCACCTGAATCAATGACCCATTTGGTTGGCGACGAAGCTACGCAGGCAGTAGGCTTACCAGAATCAACAAAAACAGTGGTCGGGCCACAAGAAGAATTTTGTTGTTGATGCTGCAAAAACTTTGCATATTCCGAAGTAGAAACAATGAAAGAACTGCTACTATCAGCAACATGAGCATGTGATTTGAGGCTTCTTGTTCCGCAGCTTTGGACAATTGCGCTTGATATGCCCAATCTTGTGGCAATAACGACACTCCGCATTGTCATGCCACTGCCCCGGTCCGGAGGAATTCTTAGAACCACCATCTTTGTATTGTGGCTTGCTAGGCACATAAGTAGGAGCTCGACCAAGTAGAGCACTACTATGTTGGTCCGAAGGAGCAATTGTCGAATGCTCAGTACAGAGAATCCTGCTAAACGCTTCATCCAAAGATGAGATTTTTGTATCCGAAAGAACTTGAAACTTGGCAGTCTCAAAATCAGATGAGAGACCGGCCAAAAAACTCATGACCGCCATCTTTTCCCTTTGAGCCTGTTGTACACTGATGTCTGCATCGAACGGAATAAGTTCATTCAGCATTGCATAAGTTTTCTTGAATGCCATGAAATAATCTGTAAGAGATCTCTCCCATTTCTCTGGCCTATAGAACGCTTGACAAATATCAAACATGCGAGATATGTTCTCTTTGCCTGAATAAAGGAACTCAAGATACTTCACTAGACTCTTAACAGTCTTACAGTGACTTATAAAACCAATAACAGTACTGTCAATGGAATTACGTATCGACAAAAACAAACGAGCATCCTCGCATATCCAATCCTTCTTCTTGGTCTCATCAGAAGGAGGATCGTCAGAAATATGATGATCCATCAAAATACTTAGCAAATAGAGCTCAATAGTCTGACGTCAATCCATATAATTATTAGAGCAAAGCTTGTATCCCGTAATCTTAGACATTATGGACACGACCTCAATAGACTTAGCCTTATCCGCCCCAGACATGCTCAAATAATCACAAAATCTCAACAAAAGTTTAATAAAATCAAAGAAATACTCACAACTGATCTCACACGGAACCTAATGCATACCGAAACTGAGCTAGGAAGCACCAAACGACGAAGACGAGACGAAACAGACCAGCCGGAGCAAAATCCGGTGACACACGCGCCCCCACGCGCCGGCAGGACAAATCTGGGCTGCAACTTCCAATGGTGCATGTGATCCACACACGCCACTTCTGACCCCCAAACTTTTTGGCGAAGGTTCGCCTGATAGTTGCGCTCCTCCCTGTGCCGGCGGTGTCGACTGGCAAAGCACTGAAATGAATGGGCGGCGGCGACTCCTATTCACTCAAAAACCCTATTTTTTTTTATTTTTTTTTCCTTCAACTCAGTAGCAGCCCCCTCCCAGAATTCGCAACCCTAGAAACCTAGGCTCTGATACCATGTTATGAAACGTAAAGAACATCAAAGTGGGGTGAAAAAGTATGTATTGAATCAAGTGAAGAGGCCACATATATATACACACTAATACTAGGCTAAATATGGAAAAGATTAAACCTAATACTAATTACTAAATATTTACATTACAACAAATCTTTCTCTGTAAAGTTCTTTCGTCAATCTATCAAATTCATCCTGCTCTTCTTCTACAGCTTCTGACTTGATAAAGTTGAATAAATGCAAACACAATTTGTTACTGGCATTAATAGTGAGAAATTAAAAGCTATCATGTCGCTATCTGCTGGTTACCTTTACATCATTAATGTCAGTCTTCAATGTGGAGTTTATGCCTTCTTTTAAAGAGGTTTCATGGATCAGGTGGTTCCTCAAAAACGTTTCCATGAAGTTGTTACACAAAATGGTGTTGGACTAGCCTGCGCAGCCATGGGTATGTCATCGCATATGGATAGTCCCGCTGAAGGAACTAATCTAACTGGAGTTGGTGAAATCAGACTCATTCCAGATCTATCGACCAAAAGTTTAATTCCTTGGTAGGAGAATTCTTCTGAAGGCATTGCATTGCATTATCCTTTGTAATGTGGCAATTTTTTTATCCTTTTGACTTTTACATTCTCTTCAGTTATCATCTGCTTCTTATTGTTGGGCCTCCTTAATAATGAAAACGAAATATAGATTAATAACAGAATGTGACTAAGTGCATCTTTAGCACA